>CM077080.1:96179437-96617367 GCA_039513925.1 Platanthera zijinensis | reverse complement strand
AACACCCTAAACTGTGGAGAGTGGTAGTAGCAAAAACAAACAACGAGGAACCAGATCAGAGGCAAACTCACCCTCCATTCACCAAGTCTAAGTCAACAAGCTCGAGGGTCTACATGTGAAAGCACAAGGGACCTTCCACCCACACATGCCCAGCCCGTACCTGGAGCACGAAAACAAGAGTGGCCTTGGCTATGTCACACAACTCCACCCCCCTGAAGAGCTATAAACCACCACTACTAACCACGACCCACAATTCGGCCTTTAAGAAGGTAAAGAAAACGGCCGACAAGGAAATACCAGAAATATAACAAGAAAAACCACTCGGGAATGAAAAACAAGGTAAAGGAAGAGTGTTGAAAAGAATCAACACGACAAGGCGTGAGTGAGACCCACTCAGTGCCTACCTAAACCTTGGCGTTGAGTGAGCTAGCCTCACTTAAAGCCAAAACCAAACTCTAACCACAATCCCACTAAGGTAAAACGGAGCTCGACGATAGTCGAACGCCCAATGCAGAAACCGAGATCGACGATCTCCATTCAGAGATCGACGATAGTCGAACGATTCTAAGACAGAAAAAAAAGGCAGGGAATTTCCAGTACTCGAGTAGTTGCCTACTACTCGTGTATTCAAATTCCAGCACTCGAGTAGTTACCAACTACTCGTGTACCTCAACCTCTACTCGAGTAGTCGCCTACTACCCGAGTACCTCATCCTCTACTCGAGTAGTCGCCTACTACTCGAGTATACAAACATAACCAGCACTCGAGTAGTTACCAACTACTCGAGTACCCCAACCCGCTACTCGAGTAGTTGTCTACTACTCGAGTATGCTAAAACCACTACTCGCGTAGCTACAAACCTGCACTCGAGTAGATGCCTACTACTCGAGTAAACCAAACCACCTACTCGAGTATCTCAAGTCCACTACTCGAGTAACCCAAAACCCCTACTCGAGTAGTTACCTACTACTCGAGTAACTCAAAACCCCTACTCGAGTAGTTACCTACTACTCGAGTAACTCCAAGGCTAATACTCGAGTTAATGCCTTCTACTCGAGTCTCTCAAAGCCACCACTCGAGTAATACACTTAGCAAATTCGGAAAAAGAAATCACCCCTCTCTCCTAACACTTCCTCTCGGCTACACCCAAACCAGAGCAATGATCTGAGTAGAGATAAACGGCAACATGCCGGCAAGGTTGGGTTCCAACCGCACAAGTAGGGGGGTTCAAATAGGAAGAACTAAATCCTATAGTTAGAAATAAAAGAGAACAACAAGGCCTCTACCCTAGGGCTAACAGGGATTTCAAATATAGCAAGAATAATACAAAGAAACTTGGCAAGGGCAAGAATACCACTTGCCTCAACTTTCGGCGAAGCACGGACGGCTCTCCTCCTCTTCACACGGAACGAACAGCCGCAGCACCTAGAATTAATCTCACGGCCATTAATGGCGGAAAACTCCAAAACCGAAAACCCAAATCTCATCAAAACTCCATGAAAATCAAATATCTTATCGTCGAAACGAAGATCTCGGAGAGAGCAAGCCAACGCCGTTTTCGGAATCGAATTTCGTTCACGAACAAGCCCGAAATCGCTGACCGAAGGAGGTACAGGACGGGCGGTTTTTCTCCTCTGTTCTTCCGAGAACAAGCCAACGGTTTCTCTCTCAGGAAAAGAAGAAGAAGTGGGTCGTCACTTCTTAAACAGAGCTTTTATACTAAAGCTTACCCGCCGGTTCATCCTCAAAACCGAACCCTAAAAACGCCTAATCGCTTAAAAACACCTAATCGCTTAATTACAATAAGCGAATACCAAAAAAAAAGTAAGCCAATACACGGCCGCCATCTAGCAAAAGGAAAATAAATGCTCAATAAATTCTCCCGCAAGAATTTAATATTCAGCCAAATCAATTTAATTAATTGATCACAAATACTATTAACACACCAAACGACACGAAAACCGAATCACCTCGGAATTCGACGAAATTCGCACCGTAGCTAAATACCCAAGCTACGAACACAACGGCGAAGTCGAAATTAACTTTTGACGAACAGAACCCGAGTTATACCCAAATAAAGCCAAACTCAAACATCCCCCGAGAGGCCATACTGGGTCACCCAAAACGACTCGGCTTGCTAGGGAGATCTTGCCAACAGGCTACCAAATAGGGCACTCAGTTCTAAGGAGCTAAACCATACTCCACACATGGCACAAGCCACGGAAACGCGTCATCGTAACGCCAACGAGAATACAAATAAACGCCGGAAAATCGGGGGCGTTACAGTCGGGGTCATCCTAGAAAGCCCCCAAGGTACAAGGATAAAGCAGACGGTGGTAGTACACTTCCCATCACCAACAACCAGGCTGAGTATGAAGCAGTGATTGTAGGGCTACGCTTGGCCAGTGAGTTGGGGGTGCATAATGTGGAGGTCCTCACTGACTCCATGGTGGTGGCCTCCCAGATCAAGGGGGAGTTCGAGGTCAGGGAATCTACCTTGCAGCTGTACTTAACTAAGGTGAAGGGGGTTATCGGCGCGCTCCAGACTTTTTCCATCCGGCACGTGCCCCGGGAGGAAAATGAGCAGGTGGACCAACTAGCAAATTATGGTCCTCGGGCGGGAGGAATCATCACGACTTATTTCGGCCTTCGTTGAGGAGGGGGAACTGATGGAGGTGGAGCAAGCCCCTCATGGATGGATCCGTTCACGACCTTCCTGTCCACGGGGGAATACCCTGAGGTGATGGATAGGAAGAAGCTCAAGTACAAGTCGGCATATTACCTCCTGCGAGATGGCCAGTTATACAGGAAGACCCTCTCGGGCATGTTGGCCCGATGCGTGGCCGAGGAGGTGGTCAGAAAAATCTTGGAAGAAGTTCACTCCGGGGAGTGCGGGAGCCACTCAGGGAGCCGGACACTGGAAGGGGGGATCATCAGACAAGGATACTTTTGGCCGACCTTAGGCCGCGATGCGGCAAGATTCGCCAAGGAGTGTCACAAGTGCCAGCTATTCGCTCCCCTTCAGCTGCAACGGCCCAGCGCCTCAGGAGCATCACGGCCCCTTGGCCCTTCATGATCTGGGGAATGGATTTGGTTGGACCCTTCCCCAAGCCAGCGGCTAGAGGAGGTTCCTACTCGTGATGATCGATTATTTTCCAAGTGGCTGGAAGTTAAGGCGTTAGCCAAGGTGACCTCCCAAGTCGTGAGGAACTTCGTATGGGGGGAGATCATCTGCCGCCACGGGATGCCCCAAGCCATCGTCACGGACAATGGGCCTCAGTTCGCGAGCGCCGAATTCTTCGGCTTTTGTGAACAGCTCGGAATTGACCTTAGGTTCGCCTCGATCCATCATCCGAGAAGTAATGGGCAAGTGGAGGCAGCGAACAAGATTATAATCAACCTCCTCAAGAAGAAAGTAGAAAACCTAAAAGGTAGTTGGGTGGAGCAGCTCCCTCGGTTCTCTGGGCCCTCAGAACCACGCCCAACACATCCACAGGAGAGACCCCATTCAAGCTTTCCCATGGATGCGAGGCGGTGCTTCCCATAGAGCTCGAGTTCCGAACACCCCGGGTAGTGGAGGCAGGAGAAGACAGGGAAGAGTGGAGAGCCGAGAACGAGGAGGAACTGCGGCTCTCCCTTAACATGGTAGAAGAATTACGGGATCTCTCCACCATCAGGCAAGAGGAGGTGAAGAGAAGAATGGAAAAATATTTTGACAAGCACTTCAGGGTCAAATAATTCGCGGAAGGGGGACTTAGTCTTGAGGAAGTGGACGCCGCAGGGAGATCATCCGTAGTACGGAAACTCAACCCCAATTGGGAAGGGCCGTATATAGTGCAAGAGGTCTTGAAGTCAGGAGGTTATCGCCTTCGGAATGCGGAAGGCGAAACCCTGGGTCCCACCTGGAGTGGTGACGACCTGAAGCGTTTCTATCCCTGAATCATGTAAACTCTGTTCTATGAAATAAAATTCTTTGTCGAGATGCTCAGGTTCATATGTTTATACAAGTTGAAGAGAGAGCCTGCCCCAGACCCCGAGCAGATCCCGCTGTCAGGCACCCATCAAGTTGGCAGGGCTGGATGTCACTCGGAGGAGTCTGCCCTAGACCCCGAGCAGATCCCGCTGCCAGGCTCCCATCAAGCTGGCAGGGCTGGATATCACTCGGAGGAGTCTGCCCCAGACCCCGAGCAGATCCCGCTGTCAGGCTCCCATCAAGCTGGCAGGGCTGGATGTCACTCGAGGAGTCTACCCCAGACCCCGAGCAGATCCTGCTGCCAGATTCCCATCAAGATGGCAGGGCTGGATGTCACTCGGAGGAGTCTGCCCCAGACCCCGAGCATATCCCGCTGCCAGACTCCCATCAAGCTGGCAGGGCTAGATGTCACTCGGAGGAGTCCGCCCCAGACCCCGAGCAGATCTCGCTGCCAGGCTCCCATCAAGCTGGCAGGGCTGGATGTCACTCGGAGGAGTCTGCCCCCAGACCCCGAGCAGATCCCGCTGCCAGGCTCCCATCAGGCTGGCAGGGCTGGATGTCACTCGGAGGAGTCTGCCCCACCCCGACCCCGAGCAGATCCCGCTGCCAGGCTCCCATCAAGCTGGCAGGGTCTCCTGGATGTCACCACCCGGAGGATTCTGCCCCAGACCCCGAGCAGATCCCGGTGCCAGGCTCCCATCAAGTTGGCAGGGCTGGATGTCACTCGGAGGAGTCTGCCCCAGACCCCGAGCAGATCCCGCTGCCAGGCTCCCATCAAGCTGGCAGGGCTGGATGTCACTCGGAGGAGTCTGCCCTAGACCCCGAGCAGATCCCGCTGCCAGGCTCCCATCAAGATGGCAAGGCTGGATGTCACTCGGAGGAGTCTGCCTGATGGGGGTCCAGACCCCGAGCAGATCCTGTTGCTAGGCTCCCATCAAGTTGGCAGGGCTGGATGTCACTCATAGGAGTCTGCCCCAGACCTCGAGCAGATCCCTCTGCCAGGCTCCCATCAAGCTGGCAGGGCTGGATGTCACTCGGAGGAGTCTGCCCCAGACCCCAAGCAGATCCCGCTGTCAGGCTCCCATCAAGATGGCAGGGCTGGATGTCACTCGGAAGAGTCTGCCCCAGACCCCAAGCAGATCCCGCTGCCAGGCTCCCATCAAGCTGGCAGGGCTGGATATCACTCGAAGGAGTCTGCCCCAGACCCCGAGCAGATCCCTCTACCAGGCTCCCATCAAGCTGGCAGGACTGGATGTCACCCGGAGGATTCTGCCCCAGACCCCGAGCAGATCCCGCTGCCAGGCTCCCATCAAGCTGGCAGGGTTGGATATCACCTGGAGGAGTCTGCCCCAGACCCCAAGCAGATCTCGCTGCCAGGCTCCCATCAAGCTGGCAGGGCTGGATTTCACTCGGAGGAGTCTGCCCCAGACCCCGAGTAGATCCCGTTGTCAGATTCCCACCAAGCTGGCAGGACTTGATGACACTCGGAGGAGCAAGTTTAAACTCCAGCCGGTTTCAGCTGATGGACCCCGCCAAGCCACAAGGATCGGACGGACATCACTCCAGGAGTCCGCCCGGACCCTCCCGCCGTCCGGCTAAGGCGGGACGCTCCAAAAGGCGCAGCGCATAAGGGAAGGAGTTCGCCGCCCGCGTCATGAACGATTGGGTTGGCGGTCCGGCGAGAAGACCCCAACGAATCGGCGAGCTGGGAGTGTCGGTCGCGGCTTGTCGTTTGGCGAGCCCCGAGGAAAGGATGCGGGTTCCGAGAATTCGGCTGCGCCAAGACACCCGAAAAGGCCGACCCTCACGAGGCCCTTTAGCGCAACAACCCGGCCTTACTCGCCCGCTCCGCGGCAAGAGCATAGTAGCGAGCCCGGACGGAGGATGCGAGTCGCCCGTCCGTGCCACGACTACCCAACGTTCCCCATGCTCCTAAGTCAAGATTCCCTATCTAAAGAGAGCAGACGCCCCACTCGCCCCACTCGCTCGCGGCAGTAAAGTCAAAGAATGAACATTCGAGGCAGAATGTAAACGGCGAACGCGAGAAGCAAGTGGCGAAGCGCGGAAAAAGAAAACATTTACATTACAGCAAAAGGAAAGAATCAAAGGTTTCTAATCACACTAAGACTTATAAAAAAAGAGAAAGATTACCAAAACCCAGGCATGGGCCCTCGGCATTGCTACAAAGAAAATCAAGCGAGTGCAAGCCCTCGGCGAGGCGAGCCCTGAGCGGCGAGCCCCCTCATATAGGATGAAAGTGGGGGTCGCCCGGCTTTGGTACCGGGAGGAACAGCTCCGGTACCACCTCGTTCGCCGAGAGCTTAGCACAACTGCTCCTGAGGAGGTTGGCCCGCTGCAGCATCTGGAAAGTGTACTTCGCTACACTGGCCGCATTCTTCTACATCATCACCTCGATCTCGTGATCGCTGTAATGAGCTAGCTGACAGCCGCTTGTAGACGGCGGCGGCGCAGCCGTGATAGCCTCCAGTGCATCCACCCGCGCCTGTAGTGCCTGTTTCTCCTGCTGAAGGGTGGCGATCTCAGTACCCAGCCGACTAGCCGTCGCCGCGTCCTGTGGAGAGGAAAGTCACTGGGTCAAACCGCGCAAAACGAGGGAAGGCAAACGCGAGTCAGCAAACTTACCACCCCCCCCCCCCCCAGGTACTGTGCAAGGGCGGCATCGGATGCCTCGGCCCGCTTCTGCAGTTCGTCCGCCTCCTCTCGAGCGAGCCTGCGGGCCGCTTCCTTCTCATCGATCATCTTGTTAAGGGGCAGGACGTTCTTGTCCAACCGAAAACACCACCGGCCGACCATATGGGCCAGCTTGAGGCTACGAAGCTGGGCCCACGCGCTTTCGTAGATAAGCATCCGCGTCGCCTCCTCGTCGTAGACAGCTGCATCCTCTCGCCCGTAGATGCCGAAGGAGAGGTTGTACGCATCCCCACCGATGGTTTCCTACTCCACCCAACTCTGCAGTGCCGAGGATAAGGAGACCCGGTTTGTCTCCTTGTCCCACTGAAGTAGCGGGACTCCGAGCTCATCCAAGGGCCCCTCCCCGTATCCGAAGTTGTGATGCCCCCGGGGAACTAGCTTCCCTGATGGCTGGCCACCTTCTTGTGGCCGCGACGTATCTGCCCCCGCAGCAGCTGGGCCGATGGCCGGAGTGGTCGAGGGGCGAGGGGAAAGAGAATCAGTGGATGGTTGATCGGCAGGAGCCTTGCCCTTGTCGCGAGCCGGGAGAGGCACGCCACTCTCTTTCTTTGACTTTTTGGGCGCGCGGTGGCGGATCCTGGGCTCGCTCGCGGCTGAGTTGCTTTGGTGGAGTGGGGACCGATAGCTCGCGGTGTGCGGCGGCCACCGCCTCGGCCCGGGCAAGCTCGCCAGACGCGAGTCGCGCTCTCTCGTAGGGGGGATGGAGGGGAATGTTGCGCTCGCCTGCAAAAGCGTGGGACTTAAGACTATTCGAAGGATGGTTTTTAGAAAACGGAAGCACTCGAATCACCTACCTTCACCGGGCGGGATGGGGACGAGGTCGTCCAGATTCCTGCGGAGGTAGGCCACTTCAAAGTTCTTCCCGGCGAAGATCCTGAATAGTGCCGCCTCATGACCCCCCAAAGTCGGGGGGCGGTGGTAGCTCGCCTCGCCGAGCTGGATCGGCGAGAAGGGGACGTTGCCGAAGTCCCCCTTGACGAAGAGGAATTTCTTTAGCCAATTGTGGCTCTTGTTCACTGTCTCCCACACCTTCGCCTGGCTGCTGGCGAAGCAGGCGGTTCCATCCTTGTTCATCTGAAAGGAGAATAGCTTGCGGAAGACCGCGAGATTGAACTTGATCCTCTCCTCCCGAAGGAAGCAAGCGAACCCGACCGCCACCATGACAGAGTTAGGGGTAATCTGTCCGGGGACAACCCCGAAATATTTGAAGACTTGACGGATTTCCGGCCACAAGGGCAGCCGGAGACCCGCCTCGAAATGGGCGGTGGGAATCGCGAGCTCCTCTGCCGAAA
The DNA here is from genome assembly GCA_039513925.1 of Platanthera zijinensis. Taxonomy (NCBI): domain Eukaryota; kingdom Viridiplantae; phylum Streptophyta; class Magnoliopsida; order Asparagales; family Orchidaceae; genus Platanthera; species Platanthera zijinensis. Next base: position 96,609,390 of record CM077080.1, on the reverse strand, counting down.
GATCATTTATGCGCTCGCTCGTCTCGGGCCGCCTCTCCTCAAAGCCTGGCGGGACGAATTGGCCAAGGGCCTCGTGGAATTCCCGCTCAGTGATAGCGGCGGGAGGGAAATCGTGCTCGGAAAAGACCCAAGCACACTTTCCCCTCCCATCCGCCTCGCCGCTGCCACCGTCGCCAACCATTTTGCGAGAGGTGCACTAAGCAAAAAAAGGGGGGAAGGTCCTCGTGGGAAAAGAAAGAAGAAGATTTTTAATGCGGTAGGTGAAAAGTAGATCGGCGGAGCCTATTTATAGAGCCAAGAGGGGCGGGAAAAAGCCTCAGTGGCGGGAAAAGTGCGGATAGCAAGATTAACCCCGACGCTTCGACTGCTGAACCCGACCGGGATCCTCATCGACTCGCAGGTCGGCCGCGAGAGGTTCTCGGCCGCAAGCCGCCCACACCCGCTCCCATGTGAGGGAGCAACGAGCGATGCGGGCTTTGCCAAGAGTGGCTCGCAAGCCCTTAAGAGGAAGGCCTGCGGGAAGTCGGCCCGCTGCCGCCAGAATAGATGCGAGTAAGGCCCAAGCGGGCCAACTCCGCAACGCCGAGCAAGCAAGAAGGCAAACTGACGGAGCTGGCTCGCCTCGCCCGCATCTCTTAAAAAGTTAGAACAGAGTTGCCAAAAGAAAAAGCATAGCGAGCGGACGCCCATAAGCGGGCGGGACAGGTCCTGAATTATTACAGACGAATAATTGTTTTCAAGCAAATGTTTGCGATTCCGATAGTTTTGATCAACATGTGAGGCAACTCGGACCCAGCGATTAGCAGCAGGCACCGTCGGGAGCGAGGCAGACGGCTCAGTACTGAATCCATTTCCATTTGCCCCGCCCCCGCTTGCCGAATTGGGGCGGCACACGAGGATAGTGATACTCGCGAACTGCCGTCAGCTCCCGCTGGGTCAGATCAACCTGCTCCGAGACCTGCCTAAGCCGCTCCTCGGCCCGCGTAATGTGCGCGCCCGGCGACGTTGCTCCGTCCTTGTCAGCAGTTCGCCCAGCTCCTTCCAAAGCCGCAAGTCGCTCCTCCGCCTCAGCTGTGTCTTTCTCTACTCTATCAAAGATTTCATGTAGTAGCAGCGTGTGTTTCTGAAACAATCGCGTCACTTACGTCTTCATCCTCGCGGTGTCCAGCGGGTCGCCCAGATAATCTGTGATGACGTCCAGCTCGGGGGGAGGCGAATATCCCTCGCTCATTTCGACGTCAGAAGAGACCGTGTTGTAACCTGCGAAGTCAAAGTTAGAGAAAGCCGACAATTGATGAGCGGGCTAAAGCAAGGAAGTTACCGGGCATCATCACGTCGCCCGCAACATCAGCAGGTCGGGAAGAGCCCGGCCGACCCTGGAATACTGGTCCCCCAGGAATAATAAATGGTTTTACCAAGCCAGGGGGTCTTGGCGACGGAGGAGTGGCAGGCGGAAGATGCGCCCGAGAAGGGGAACTGGCACCCCGATCCGTCACTACCAAAGGGGATTTCCTGATTCCCCCCTGTCTGCCCTATCGCCATGAGGCGCCTCCTGTCAAAAAAAAAGTCAGGAGGAGCGACGGGTGGAATAAGGAAACCTCATGCCTCAGGAGCGACCTCAGCATTGCCGGCCGAACCGGAAGAAGGGTCACCGCTCGGTGGGGGTCGACGGATGATCTTTCCTTTTACCGGCTTGAATAGGGGGTCGGGCGATCCACGCGCCAACCACGGGGCTGCTTCGAGAGCCGCTTCCCGAGCACCCTCCCTCGCAGCCGCCAAGCGAGCCCGCGTCTCTTCGGACATAGGCATCTTCCAGCTTTTAAATCACAGAAGAGGGCAAAGAAAAGGAGTAGTCTTCAAAGGTCCGGCAGCTTATTTATAAAGCAAAGGTGGGACCCCCCCCCCCCTCCAAAGATTCCTTCCAGCTCAGCAGGGCCCCCGCCGAACACGTGGGGTTGGATGTTTCTTTCCGAGCTCCTGCGAAGCTCGTAAAGAGCGGGGATTGTGTACAACCACGTGTTTGCCGAGGGAACCTGGGCTAGCAGACGGGTCAGCCCCGGCCCGCACCATCAGGCGGGTCAGCACCGGCCCGCACCATCAGGCGGGTCAGCCCCAGGCCTGCGCCCTCAGGCGGGTCAGCCCCAGGCCTGCACCCTTAGGCGAGCCAGCCCCAGGCCTGCGCCCTTCGGTGGGCCAGCCCTCGGCCTGCGCCCTCAGGCGGGCCAACCCTCGGCCGGCGCCCTTAGGCGGGTCAGCCCCGACCCGCGCCTTTTGGCGGGTCAGTACCGGCGGAGGCGAGAGCTCGCCAAATAATGGGCAGGTAGGGCCGGGCGAGCTCACACTTGCCTAGCGCCAAGCCGGGGCGGCGAGTACCGGCTCCACCCGACTCTACCCGGTACTCAACGCCCTTGCCGAGTATCAGTCATCATAGGGCCACTCGCCCCTCGGCCGTGAAGTATGTTCTTTTTTTACCATTTTGCCCGCGCTGGTCTGCCCATAGCCGGTTAGAACAGCGGAGTTGCGCTGTTGGCAGACCCAGCTGGGCTGCACATAACTGTTTAGAATGGCGGAGGTAGGCTATTTGCAGGCCGTTTCCGGAAATCTATAAATAGGACCCAAGGGGGCACCTCAAAGGACAGGGACTTTTCTCCAGTATTCCAGTGCTTTCTGAGGTGCCTTAGCCCGGCTCTTTGGCTAAGAAGGGGAAGCGCTCTGAGATCTTCCGGGATAGTGGTGGGACCTTCGCACCGGGCCCTTGGTCTAGTCCTTTGCACTCTTTTTCTTCTTGTCATTTTTCTTGCAGGGGCGAAGTAGGAGTGCGACCACCCCTTCCCCAAGGGTTGAACTCCATAGAGACTGATTTTCCGATTTCAACAATTCTGTGTATCGACACTGCCTCCCGGTATCGACATAGTTGATGTCGACTAACTATTTCTGTGTGTCGACACTGCCTCCCGGTGTTGACACAGTTAATGTCGACTACAAAATTCTGTGTGTCGACACAGTTGCTTAAGGTGTCGACACAGCTTTTCCAAGTGTCGACACAGACTTCCTGAAGTGTCGACTCATGGACTTAGAAACTTTTTCTGCTTTTTAGCCAATACTTAACTTGCACATATAAACTCAAAATAACATCAAATACACCTTGATGTATATCATTGAGCTAAGTGAGTCTTCTCCAAATCAGGTATACATTTTCCAATGTACCCAACAATCTCCCCCTATTTGGAGAAGTCATAACCCTTTTGTCAATGATATACACCGCTTATGATAAATAAACATGATGATGTATAAGCATTATTTAATAGGGTAAATTATAAACAAAACAAATATCACAATCACATCACAGAATAAGGATGCAAACTAAATGAGCATGGAACATAGTTTTGTTTATTATATCAAAAAGTTTCGTAATACTGATTACATAGACTTCTTGAAAAACTAAGAATTACATAGTTTTTGAACAATCTAGTAAAAACAAAACTAAGGCTGGACTGGCTCCTTGATGACTATTCCTTTTCCAGATATAATCTGAGCCTGCACAGGAGGTTCTGTATCTTCAATGGGCTTCTTGCCTTTCAATTCAGCTTTCTTTTGTGCTTCAGCCTTGATCCTTTGCCTTTAAAAATAATGAAAAAGCTTAGGGAAATACTTGCTAGGCTCCTGAGCATCAGGAGGTAGCTTCCCACTCTTAGCCTTTCTTCTGAATTGAACTATGGCTTCTTGTCTAGCCTCATACTTTTGCCACTCCTGCTTATTATACCATTTACCTCTTTCATGAACTTGGTCTTTTACAGCTTTCCAGGCAGTTATTATGATGTTTCTTGAAGTGGGGCTCCACTGCTCAAAATCAAGTTTTAATTTTGTCTGCTCTCTGAATCTCTTCTTTGATAATTGAGCATCTTGCTGAGCTTTCAGACCAGCTTCTGGAATATCTACTTTTTCAATAATAATATTAGTAACTGGTTGTGGAGGGATGTACATAGGCTGAACTTATTGATGTATCATCTCACGACGACCTCGCATCATCACGTGATTCTGTCGGAGGAAGAGGGTCCCTTTGGCGACAAGGAAAGGAATATGTGGTGGAAGAGCTGGAGCGATTAGTACAATCATGTATCTATCCGGCGAGTTCTCAGGGCATCAGGTTCCGAGATGTGGAGAATCTGACGAGATTCCAGGATGTTCGGCAAAGTGGCAAGTATGAAGGTATTACTCGCCAAGCGGAGGTTCTTCGTCGCCATGGAGAGAGGAGCCCATTCAGTGATGAAGTGTTGTCATCCCCTGTCCCATAAGGCTTTAGAGAGCAATTCCTGAACTACTACTCTGGAAGAGATGACCCGATCAGACATCTACAATAGTTCGAGGATGTGGTGTCTATCAGCAACATGACAAACACGTTCAAATGTAGATTCTTCTTCATCACCTTTAAGGGGAAGGCTAGAGTTTGGTTTCACTAGTTTAGGGTGCCTTAGCCCGGCTCTTTGGCTAAGAAGGGGAAGCGCTCTGAGATCTTCCGGGATAGTGGTGGGACCTCCGCACCGGGCCCTTGGTCTAGTCCTTTGCACTCTTTCTCTTCTTGTCGTTTTTCTTGCAGGGGCGAAGTAGGAGTGCGACCACCCCTTCCCCAAGGGTTGAACTCCATAGAGACTGATTTTCCGATTTCAACAATTTTGTGTGTCGACACTGCCTCCCGGTGTCGACATAGTTGATGTCGACTAACTATTTCTGTGTGTCGACACTGCCTCCCGGTGTTGACACAGTTGATGTCGACTACAAAATTCTGTGTGTCGACACAGTTGCTTAAGGTGTCGACACAGCTTTTCCAAGTGTCGACACAGACTTCCTGAAGTGTCGACTCATGGACTTAGAAACTTTTTCTGCTTTTTAGCCAATACTTAACTTGCACATATAAACTCAAAATAACATCAAATACACCTTGATGTATATCATTGAGCTAAGTGAGTCTTCTCCAAATCAGGTACACATTTTCCAAAGTACCCAACAATCTCCCCCTATTTGGAGAAGTCATAACCCTTTTGTCAATGATATACACCGCTTATGATAAATAAACATGATGATGTATAAGCATTATTTAACAGGGTAAATTATAAACAAAACAAATATCACAATCACATCACAGAATAAGGATGCAAACTAAATGAGCATGGAACATAGTTTTGTTTATTATATCAAAAAGTTTCGTAATACTGATTACATAGACTTCTTGAAAAACTAAGAATTACATAGTTTTTGAGCAATCTAGTAAAAACAAAACTAAGGCTGGACTGGCTCATTGATGACTATTCCTTTTCCAGATATAATCTGAGCCTGCACAGGAGGTTCTGTATCTTCAATGGGCTTCTTGTCTTTCAATTCAGCTTTCTTTTGTGCTTCAGCCTTGATCCTTTGCCTTTAAAAATAATGAAAAAGCTTAGGGAAATACTTGCTAGGCTCCTGAGCATCGGGAGGTAGCTTCCCACTCTTAGCCTTTCTTCTGAATTGAACTATGGCTTCTTGCCTAGCCTCATACTTTTGCCACTCCTGCTCATTATACCATTTACCTCTTTCATGAACTTGGTCTTTTACAGCTTTCCAGGCAGTTAATATGATGTTTCTTGAAGTGGGGCTCCACTACTCAAAATCAAGTTTTAATTCTGTCTGCTCTCTGAATCTCTTCTTTGATAATTGAGCATCTTGCTGAGCTTTCAGACCAGCTTCTGGAATATCTACTTTTTCAATAATAACATTAGTAACTGGTTGTGGAGGGATGTACATAGGCTGAACTTATTGATGTATCATCTCAAGATCTACAGGGGGTAAATGACTTGGGCAACCTCAGGTTGATCATCTTCAAGTAGAGTTGGTTGCACCCCTGACTCAGCCACATTATCATCATCACATAAGGGTGAATATCCCAGAGTGGCTCTGATACTATTGGTTATCCATTTGGCATGATCAGAGCCTGCATATACTAATACCCTCTCCCCCTTTATGACTTATCTGGCCACATGTTCTCTCAAATCATCTTTTTGAAATCTGATTTGCCCATCCAGGTAATTGATACCATCTTTAAAGAATAACTTTCACTTTTGAAGCTGATCAGAAATTGTTTTCTGAGAAATAGTAATAGCTGTCTGAAAGGAATCCAAGGTTTCCTGTAGCTTCTTATCAAATTCTTCTTTCTCCTTATTTCTTGCCCCAGTCATTGCAATAACAGTATTTTTAAACTCAGTGACTATCAGATTGTGAGATTCAGTCAGATTGTCATTCATTCTTATTTGATTTTCAAAGACATATCCTTGTTTGACAGCAATATCATCCACCTGTTTCTTTATTTCTGCTTGTTGTTTTGCTAGAAATACCACAGCATTGCCCCCCTTGTGGAAGCAATCTGTCATCTCTTTCTTATTCTGATTGACCTCAAATCTGATTGACTTTATGTCTTGGGCTAGATCAAATTGAAGAGCCTTATGGCTTTCATCCACATATTTTTCAAGTGCCAATCTCTGCTCATCAAATTTCACCTGTAAATCAACTAAATATTTGCTGTAATCAGTCTCAGGGGCTGGTTGTGAAGTAGTTGCTTGCAAATCCTTCTTATAGCTCTGGCTTCTCCTCTTGAAAACCATCAATTTTCTTTTCTTGATATTTGCAATCTCCTCATCCTCTGAATCAGAAGTACTGGCAATATCAACTCTTTCTTTAGGACTAGGAGGCAGCTCCTTTTCAGTCTCATACTGCACCTCTTCAATATTTACCTGCTCCCCCTCAACTGTTGCTCCCTGTATGTCTGAAAACAACTCTTACATAGTGAATTCTTGTTGATTGTGAACTGGTGATACAGCTATCTTAAGAGCATCAGCAACTACAGATGTATCCTCCATGATCACATCTAGTGTTGGACTGTTGACATGAGGTGTTTCAAGAATAGATTGTGAATCCATTTCACTTTCCAAGTGAATTCTTTCTTCCCCTTGACCTTGTGCAGAATGTTGCTCCCCCTGCATTTGTGCATTTACTGTGTCCTCTTGCACATGGTCATGCTCAGTAATGTCATTCCCTGGGGATTTTGCTGCAGTCTCCACATCAGGTATATCTTTTGAGAGGACCCTATCCCATCTGGATATTATCCTGATATTCATCCTTCTCATATGATTTATCTTAGTCCCTGGAAGCTGATGCATTACCTTTGAAATTGCTCCAACCAGGTATAAACTCAATAACCTAGCCAAATTAGGCTTTTTGATCCCTTCCTTTATCTTTTCAAATAGAACTGCAGACCAGTCTGTATTAATCTTATAGATTATCCTGGTCATCAAATTGAACATAAAGGCAGAGATCCTATCATGACCTCCTAGTTTACACAAAATCACCTTCCCTACCACTTCAGATAGAAACTTGCCTTGTTGATTCATTCCTTTTTTGTTTATGGCTGCTCCTATCTTCATGGTTGGATCCAATCCACACCACTGAAGAGCCTCCCTTGTCTTTTAGGCTGGGACCTCTTCTTCATCCTGAATTCTTGGTAGGCGGAGAATCTTTCTTAAACTCTTCAGAGTGAGTTTCACTCTATTTCCATGAACTGTTGACTTAATCTTGAGTCCAGTGGAATCCACTGTTGCAGCAGCATAGAACTCAAATACTTCTTTCTTCCAGATCTTGGTAGGTTCAAAACAAGAAACTCCAATCCATTATCAGCAACTAGGGTAAGGACCCCTTTAATCTCTGTTGGCGCATCATCAAAAGCATTGCGCACCAGCTCGTAGCCTTCGTTGATGTTGTCTTCAACCTTTGGCACCATTGGAACGATGAGAAAGCTTTAATGGAGAGAAGAGAGTTTGTCGACACAGGGTTTTAGTGTTTAAAACCTGGTGTGCGTGTCGACAAAATTTGTTCTGGACCTATTTATACCTTTTTAAACAAAGAAGGTCAAAAGGCGGGCAAAAATTGTCTAAAAGTGTCAACACATGCTTCTTTTGTCTCGACCACGGCGCTGACTACTATGTGTCGACACCAATTGATGATATGTCAACACTGGACATATTTAGTAGTTCATCAAAAATTCTGTGTCGACTCTTATTACAAGTGAAATTCCACCTAGTGCCAACTACCTTCACCTATGGGGGGCGGAATAGGTGTCTTGCAGCGTTTTTGCAGAATTAAAATTGTACCTTGTTGGGTACATTGGAAAATGTGTACCTGATTTGAAGAAGCCTAACTTAGCTCAATGATATACATCAAGGTGTATTTGATGTTATTTTGAGTTGAAATGTGCAGGTTAAGAATGTACTAAAATACAGGAAAAATATTCTAAGTCCATATGTCGACACCAGAAGAAGCTGTGTCGACACTTCAGAAAGATTGTGTCGACACTTGAAGAAGGCTGTGTCGACACAGAGAAAAAGAGTCGACAACAATTGTGTTGACACCGGGAAGCAGTGTCGGCTCACAGAAGTATGGTCGACATCAACTGTGTCGACACTGTGAGGCTGTGTCGACACACAGGATTGCTAGTCGACAACACTTGTGTCGACACTAGAAGACTGTGTCGACATACAGAGGCAGAGTCTACATCAACTGTGTCGACACACAGGACTTGTGTTGACACACTGCAAAGTCTAGACCAAGTTAGTTGCTGGAGAATGTTTAAGTGTTTGTGTCGACACAAATGCTCAGTGTCGACACATGTTCAAGATGCAGTATCTAAAAGCTGAGTCAACATAAAGGCAGACATGTCGACATCATCAAAGGATGTGTCGACACCTAAGTCACTTATGTCGACATATATTGACAGATGGTCTCGACACTTTCTAACAGACAGTCTCGACGCTTTGCTGACAAAGACAAAGGCACAAGATCTGTTTGAAGACTTGACAGCTATGGGTTACAACCGGTTTACAGAAGCTGTCAGACTTGTCAGAAGTTTGTTAGAAACCGGATTAGCCAGTTACCAAGGATGAAGTCTATAAATAGACAGATTCAGAAGAAGAAGTATAACGATACATATACGACACACATTAATCATCTATTGGGAGATAAGATTTCTGATCAAGAAAGTGCAAGGCACAGAAGAAGATCTTCGTGAGAAGATCTAAGAAGACATTCTGACGTGTATAACCACTCAGGATCAGTCTAAGTAGAATTCTTTCAATAATTCTGAAGTATCATCAAAGGTGTTGGATAGAGAGAGATCCAACCATTTTTGAAGACAAGAAGGAAGCTGTCACAGGTTTCTCAAGAAGCTGTCAGGAAATCAACTCAACTAAGTTCTGATTCAAGAAGCTTTGAAGAAAGCTAAGATCCAGTTGATTTCATCCATCAGCTGATTAAGTGTAGTCTTGTTCCTTCTCTCTCAACAGGTGCAAGATATTCTATAACTTTAATTTCAATTTTTGTAGGATCTATTTGTATAGATCTGAGTTGTAAGCCTAGATTATAAAGGCTGAGTGTAGGAGAGATATTCTCTGAGTGGTAGGGCTGTTTATGCCTGAGTTGTAGGAGAAGGTTTTCTCTGAGTTATAGGCCTTGTGGCAAGGCTGAGGTAAGGCTGGTTAGCCTGAGCTGTAGGAACCTTATAGGGTTCTGAGTTGTAGGATTTGAGGATCTGAGATAAAGAAGGAATTTAGGCTGAATCTAGCACACTGCTAGATAGGTGAAGAGGGAAAGTGGATGTACCCAGACCTTGGGGAACCACTATAAATCTGTGTGCAATCTGTGGTGTGTGCATATCTGTGATTGCTGTGTTGTGTTTGCTGAAGTGGTTTCAGAATTCTCTTATAATCAGTAATTATATTCTGCCTTAAGTTAAAACAAGCATTAGAACCTATTCACCCCCCCCCCCTCTAGGTGTTTAGGTGGTCTTGAAAGTATAACTATCAAGTGGTATCAGAGGGAGGTTACTCAAAGAAAGACTTAACAGTCTGAGTTAGATCAAAAGGCAGAATCAAGAATCAAGAAAATGGGTTCAGGTGAGAATCACAAGGAGTTAGGATCTATGAAGTTACCCATCTGCAGAAAAGAAATCTTTGGAATCTGGAAGGAAAGGGTTAGGTTGTTTATGGAGGCTTCTGATTCAAGGATATATATATATCACAGTACAGGAAGGCTCCTTCATTCCAATAAAGGTATCAGTTCTTGATGCAAATATTCAAACTCCAAAGAGTTATTCTGAAATGACCAAGGATGAGATCATCCAGGCAACACTAGACAAAAGAGCACAGAATATTATTGTAAGTGTTATAGATGATGCCACATTTCAAAATCTGATTCACTGCAAAACCTCCAAGGAAATGTGGGACACTTTGATTGTCTACATGGAGGGTTTTGAAGAAGTAAGACAAGACAGAAAATCAATGCTCAACCAAGAATATGAGAGCTTCAGACAAGGAAAATCTGATAGCATTACTGAATGTTATAAGAAATTCGATAGGATTGTGAATAAACTAATGTCCTATGGAAGAGTCTTCAGTACATATGAGCTGAATGACAAATTTCTCAGATCTTTGACAAAGGATTGGGATACCAAAATATGTGTCATTAGAGAAGTGGCCAAGTTAGCTGACATCTCCCCTCCAACCTTGTTTGGAAAATTGATATCATATGAAATGCAATTGATGGCTAGGAAGGAGGAAGAAAGAAATACAAAAGGTGAGCATAGATCTGTGGCTTTCAAAGTTGAAGCTACTAGAAACAAAGGGAGGATATCTCCATCTCCTCTTAAGGAAGCTACAAAAGACATAACAGAAAATTCAGATAGTCAGAAATCAGAGAGCAGTGATTCAGATGCTGACTTTGCTGCCTTTACAAGGCAGTTTCAGAGGTTCTTGAAGAAGAAGCAGTGGAAGTCAAGGCCCTCCACATCACAGCCAGTGAATGATTACTATCAGAAGAGAAAATCCTCAAGAAAGGAAAGGAACAAATCTAAGCCCAGCAAAGCTACAACATCAAAAGTTATTTGCTATTACTACAATAAGACTGGACATATGATAGTTGAGTGTCCAGAGAAGAGAAAGGAGTCAGTAGACAGAAAGAAGACTCAACACAAGGGCAAGAAGGAGAAATCTTTTGTTGCAAAGAAAGATAAGAGTCTTTCAGATCAGTCCTCATCAGAATCAGAATCTGAAGAAGATGCATACATAGGATTGTATGCAGCCAGTGATGAAGAGGAGTTTATGCAATTGATAAACTCCATCCATGATCAAGAAGACCAAGAATGCATGGGTCTGATGGCTGAGTCAGAAGATAACCAATGCCAGGATCAGCCTGGTCCTAGTAAGGTACAAAATGATTCTAGCACTTCTGATATTAGTACTGGTTCAGAGTCAGATTCATCTACATCAAGTGATGTGAATGGGTCTGAATCTGAAGGTGATATTCATCAATTGATGGATGAATATAGGGTCTTATTGGAGGCTCTTAAGAAAAGCAAAAACCTGACCAAAACTCGGGCTCAGGAAATTGCTGATCTTAAGTTGGTTGTATCAGACTTGGAAAAAGAATTGGATCAAAAGTTGAATGAGGTTGCCAAACTGAAAACAATAACTGTGATTCAGATGGGCACAATCACATACAAATCTGATCAAATTAAAAGTCTGGAGGCAAAACTTCAAGTTGAGAGGAACTTAGTGGCGAGTTAATCTAAGCCAAAATCTGTCCTACCCTTGATAGATGAGTTTGTAGCTCAAAAGGGTAAGGCAGGCTTGGGCTTTAAAGGTAACACTAGAGCTGACCAATTCAAAAGAAAGGGCAAAGCTCCAGTTCAACCACAAAACTCCAAAGTCCCTATAATGTTTAGAAAAGTGCAATTGTCTTCTAACAGATATGATCATGAACACATTCATAATCATATTAAGACTGATGTTCTGAAAAACAAGGGTGTTAATGCCAATAGGTCTGCCCATGTTCATAAACCCAATGGTTATAAGAAATCAGTGGGTGAAGCTACAGCAGCACCAACACTGGACAGAAATTTTTCTGCCAAGGGTATATCTAGACCTAGATACAACAAATATGAATGTTGGTGTTGTGGAAAGAGAGGACATTTTGCTTTAGACTGCTGGCATAACACAAGTGGAAGGAAGAACAATAGTCTACCAGTTAGAAGAGCTACTGATAGTTTTGATGTGAATGGTGCTAACCTGAACCAAGGACCCAAGACTTACTTGGGTTCTAAGGGAAAGTAATTCTGTATTGCAGGAAAGTCCAAGTTGCCATGCCCCTATATGGTACTTGGACAGTGGTTGTTCAAGGGACATGACTGGAACAAAGGGGCTGCTGAAGGAGTACACATCTGTCAAGGATGGGCCTAAAGTTATCTTTGGTGGATCTGAAAGAGGGATCATCAAAGGGTTTGGTAACATTTCTTCAAACCAAATTACCATCACTCAAGTGGCTTATGTAAAAGGTTTGAAATATAATCTGATAAGCATAAGTCAGCTGAGTGATCTTGGATATGACATTTCATTTGTTAAGGATGGATGTCATATCAAAAGGTCAAGTGATCAAAAGGTCATATTGACTGGGTATAGAAAGAGAAATGTTTATTGTCTTGATTTTGTATGTGAGAACAAGGTTTCTCCTATCTGTCTTGTAGCTGATGATAATGCATCTCATTGTGTCAAATAGCACAAGAGGCTGGCTCATCTTAACTACAAGACAATTGGCCAACTCTTTAGCAAAGAGTTAGTGAGGAATGGTCCTCAAGTTAAGTGTATAAAGGAAGGGATATGCTCAGCTTGTCAAAAGGGCAAACAAACAAAATCCTCCTTTAATAGCCTTGAAAGCAAGGATTCAGTGAGGTGTTTATACCTCTTACATATGGATCTTTTTGGTCCTATGCCAGTTTATAGTCTAGGTAGGAAGGTCTACACTTTTGTGATTGTAGATGACTATTCTAGATATACATGGGTGTTCTTTCTGAGAAAAAAATCAGAAACCCCAAGTGTCTTACTTAGTTTTGTAAAACAAATTCAGAATGAACTGAACAGTACAGTGGTCAAAATCAGAAGTGACCATGGCACTGAATTTCAATCTGAAAGTATGACAAAATTATGTGAAGACTTTGGGATTTTCCAAGAATTCTCCTCACCTAGAACACCACAGCAAAATGGTATTGCTGAAAGAAAGAATAGGACATTGATTGAAGCTGGTAGAACTCTATTGAGTGACACTTCTCTTCCAGAATATTTCTGGGCTGAGGCAGTAAACATTGTATGTCATGTGATCAATAGGGCTTCTATCACCAAGAGCCACAACAAGACTCCCTATGAAATTATGAAAGGTAGAAAACCAAATCTATCCTACTTTAGGATCTTTGGTTGCAAGTGTTATATACTTAACAATGGCAAGTCTTATCTAACTAAGTTTGCTGCCAAATCCCGAGATGGGATATTTGTTGGGTATAATATCAATAGTAAGGCTTATAGAGTCTACAACTTGACTACTCAAGTTGTAGAAGAATCTGTACATGTTGTATTTGATGAAACAAGATTAATCAACAGTGAGTTGCCTTGTAGATCAAATAATTCAACAGGTATAAGCAAAAGGATGGACAAGCTTTCCATTGCAGAAGCATCAAATGCAAATGAAGTATTGGAAAATGAAGGCTACTGTCCAGAGGGAGTACAAGACTCAATAGAAGCTGATGACAACCAAGAGGTGCAACATAATGAAGGAGCCGGAGACATTCAACTTGAAGGAAATCTTCCTCCAGCTACAAGACATCTAAAATACCATCCAGCAAATCAAATTATAAGTGATCCAAGACAAGGAGTGCAGACTAGAAGCAGAAATCTGAGCACAGTCCTGCACTCAAGTTTTCTATCTCAACTAGAGCCTAAGAAATTTGAAGAAGCCATCCAAGACCAACACTTGATTAATGCTATGCAAGAGGAGATAAATCAATTCAGAAGGTGCAAAGTCTGGGAGTTAGTTCCTAAACCAAGAGACCACAACATCATTGGCACAAAGTGGATCTTTAGGAACAAGTTGGATGAGAGTGGAGTAATTGTGAAGAACAAAGCAAGATTGGTTGCTAAAGGATACAGGCAGGAAGAAGGGATTTACTTTGATCAAACATTTGCCCCAGTAGCAAGACTGGAGGCAATCAGAATGTTCCTTGCCTATGCAGCATATCAAGGATTCAAAGTATACTAAATGGATGTGAAATCAGCATTCCTGAATGGTGATCTAAAAGAAGAAGTCTATGTAGAGCAGCCATCAGGTTTTGTAGATTTTCTTAAACCTGGTTATGTCTATAGACTTAGGAAAGCATTGTATGGGTTAAAGCAAGCCCCAAGGGCTTGGTATGAAACCATGTCTACTTTCCTTATTGAGAACAAATTCTTAAGAGGTAAAATAGACAAAACTTTATTCCTAAGGGAATCTAAAGGCAAGATAATCTTAGTCCAAATCTATGTAGATGACATAATTTTTGGGTCTACAGAGAACAACCTTTGCAAAAAGTTTGCCAAACTTATGCAAGAGAAGTTTGAAATGAGTAGTATGGGGGAACTTAAGTTCTTCTTGGGACTCCAAGTGAAACAGACTGATGATGGCTTGTCCATATCCCAGTCTAAGTTCACAAAGAGTTAATCAAGAAATATGGTATGGAATCATCCTCTACCATGAAAACTTTTATGGGAACAAGTATGCCTATATGCAAAGATGATGCAGGTAAGCCTGTAGATGAGTCTTTGTATAGAGGAATAATTGGTTCTCTATTATACCTCACAGCTAGTAGACCAGATATTATGTATACTACATGTGTCTGTGCTAGGTATCAGGCATGCCCTAAAGAATCTCATTACACTACTATTAAGAGAATTTTGAGATATCTAAAGGGCACACCTAATCTAGGCCTTTGGTATCCTAGGAATGGAGATTTTCAACTAATAGGTTATTCAGATGCAGATTTTGCAGGCTGTAGAGAAGATAGAAAGAGTACTGCAGGTACATGTCAATTCTTGGGAGGAAGGCTGATATCCTGAAGCAGTAAGAAGCAGACTAGTGTGGCAATATCCACTGCTGAGTCTGAATATGTGGCTGCAGGAAGCTGCTGTGCACAGCTATTGTGGATTCAGCATCAGCTAAAGGACTATGGTATTCAAGTAAGTAGAACACCTTTATTGTGTGATTCTAAGAGTGCTATTTCTATTGCAAACAATCCTGTTTCTCATAGTAGAACTAAACATATAGAGATAAAATACCATTTTCTTAGAGAACATGTAGAAAAAAAAAAGACATCTCATTAGAATTTGTTAAAACTGATTATCAAATTGCAGATGTATTTACTAAGTCACTGGATGAAACTAAATTCAATAAATTTAAAATTGAATTAGGAATGCTGACCATAGGTTAATTTACCCTACAAATTAACTAAGTAAAATGGTGTCAACACATTCAGTAATAAAGTGTCGACACAGAGAAGTCATGTCGACTAGTCAGGGAAATTGTGTTGACACATAAGAAAATGTGTCGACACCTAAGGGTCAATGAGTCGACTCATCCAGAAATGTAGTGTCGACACAACCAGAGTAATGGTGTCGACACTTACAGATTTTGTGTCGACACTTGTACTAAGTGTTGACACAGAATTTCTGATGCACTACTACGTATCTCCTGTGTCGACATATCATCAATTGGTGTCGACACAAAGTAGTCTACATTGATGTCGAGACAATAGAAGTTTGTGTCGACACATTCCAACAGTGTCGACACATTTAGACTATTTTTGCCCGCCTTTTGACCTACTTTCATTAGAGGTATAAATAGGTCGATAATGTATTCTGTCGACACGCTTACAAGGTTTTCAAGACAAAAACCTTGTGTCGACATTCTCTCTTCTCTCCAATCACTCTTTCACTTTCTTCCAATGGCGCCCAAAGTTGAAGACAACATTAATGAAGGTTACGAGCTGGTGCGCAACGCATTTGAGAATGCGTCGACAGATATACAACGGGTTGTTACTCTACTTTCAGAATCCGGATTAGAGTTTCTTGTTTCCGAACCCACAAAGATCTGGAAGAAAGAGGTATTGGAATTTTATACTTCTGCAACAATGGATTCGTCTGGCCTCAAAATCAAATCCACAGTTCATGGAACTAAGGTGAAACTTACTCTAAAGAGGGTAGGGAAGATTCTTCACATACCCTACATTCAAGATGAAGAAGAGGTCCCAGCCTCAAAGACAGGGAGGCTCTCCAGTGGTGTGGATTAGATCCAACCATAAAAATTGGAGCAGCCATCAATCGAAAGGGAATGAATCAACAGGGAAAGTTCCTATCTGAAGTAGTAGGGAAGGTGATTTTATGTAAACCAGGAGGCCATGATAGGATATCTGCCATGATGTTCACTCTCATGACAAGAATAATGTACAAGATTAACACAGACTGGTCTGCAGTTCTGTTTGATAAAATCAAAGAAGGAATGAAGAAGCCAAATTTGGCTAGAATTATAAGTCTATACCTGGATGGACTCATTCCAGAGGTCATGCACCAAATTCTTGGGTCCAAAATCAATCACATGAGGAAAATGGACATGAGATTATTCTCCCAGTGGGATAGGGTTCTGTCCAAAGAGATGCCTGATGTGGACAGGCAGGACACTACTGAGACATCACTTGGACATGATCAGGGCACTGAACAACTTCAAGGAGAACAAGTTAGAGAGCAGGCTGAGGACCAGACTGGGTCTACTCCACTCCAAAAAGAAACATTACCTGAACAGGTGCAGGGGGAGACAGTTCATTCTCCTGCCCAGAACATTTCTAATCCTGACCAGTTGCAAGGGGAGACCACTTTTAACCAAGTACAAGTGGAAGAGAGACTAAACTTAGAAGAAGATTTGAATATTGCTGATATTGATATATCATCTCCTTCTCCAGCACAAAAGGAATACACTCTAGAAGAGTTATTTCCTGACATTGGATAGGCAGCTGATAAGGGTGACACCCTAAGGGTTGAGGAGGAGAAAGGTGTTGTTGAGGGGGAGCAAGTGCTTGTTGAGGAAGAACAACAAGACACTGAGAAAGAAATTCCTCCATCTCCTCAAGAAAGAGTTCAGATTGACAGTTCTTCAGAATCTGAGACAGAAGAAGCTAGGTAGGCTAAGAAAAGGAAGCTCATGGTCTTTAAGAGAAGAAGTCAAAGCTATAAGCAAGCTCTCCAGACTGCAAGTCACCAATCTCCTACTGAGTTTGATTACAATAAGTTCATGGTGGATTTGCAAGTGAAGATGGATGAGCAAAGAATAGCCTTGGAAAAATCTGTAGATGAAAGTAATAAGTCACTTCAGTTTGATCTTGCCCAAGACATCAAGTCAATCAGATTTGAGGTAAATCTGAATAAAAAGTAGATGACAGATTGCTTCTACAAGGGAGGTAATGTTGTGGTATACCTAGCTAAACAGCACCAAACTATCCTTACTAAGGTGGATGACATTGCATTGAAACAAGGATATGTTCTAGAAAATCAGCTGAGAATGAATGACAATCTGACTCAATCTCACAATGCAATTATCACTGAGTTAACAGATACTGCAACAAAGCTGACTGCTGCAAGGACTAAAGATGTGGAAGACTTTGATCAAAAGCTCAAAGATGCTCTAGATTCAGTTCAAACTGCAATAACTACCTCACAGAAAGAAATATCTGCCAAGCTTCTCAAATTAAAATCATTCTTTAAAGAGGGTGTGAATTTTCTTGATGGACAAATAAGGTTTTAGAAGGATGATCTTAGGGATCATGTTGCCAGAGAAGTCCTAAAGGGGGAGAGGGTACTTATTCATGCTGGCTCAGAACATGCCAAGTGGGTCACTAACAGTGTCAGAGCCACATTGGGATATCCACCCCTTTGTGATGATGATAACATGGCAGAGTCAGGAGTACAACAATAGGGTCTACTTGAAGGCAATCAACCTGAGGTTGCCCAAGTCATATATCCCCCTGCTGATTTTGACATGATTCATCAGCAAGTGCAAACAATGTACAGTCCTCCACAAGTGGTTACAAATGTAATTTTTGAAAAAGTAGATCAGCCAGGAGCCAATTTGAAAGATCAATAAGATGCTCAATTATCCAAGAAGAGATTTAGAGAGCAAGCTGAACAAAGACCTGATTTTGAGCAGTGGAGTCCCACCTCAAGTAACATTATACTAACTGCCTGGAAGGCTGTGACGGATCAAATGCATGAAAGAGGAAAGTGGTATAATGAAATTGAATGGAAAAAGTATGAGGCCAGGCAGGAGGCCATAGTACAGTTCAGAAGGAAGGCTAAGATGGGAAGGCTACCACCTGAAGCTCAGGAGCCGAGCAAGTATTTTCCCAAGCTCTTTCATCACTTTGAAAGGCAAAGGCTCAAGGAGGAAGCTCAAAAGAAAGCTGAACAGAAAGGCAAAAAGCCTGTTGATGTTGCTGAAACTGCTGTGAAGGCTCAGATTCAATCAGGAAAAGGAATTGTCATCCAGGAGCTTGATCAGTCTTAGTTTTAAGTTTATCAGTTCTTTCAAATGTTTTGTAATGATCTGTTTGTTAATCCAATCAATGTAAACAAGCTGTAACAAACATTTCTAAATGAATAAACTAAACCTTGTTCTGTAATCATTTCTTCATGTTCATCTTTATTCTGTGATGAGTCTGTGGTTAATGTTTTGTTTATAGAAGATTCTTGTTGTATTATGCTCTTATTCATCATCATATTAAATTTTCATAAATGGTATATATCATTAGCTAAAAAGGTTATGACTTCTCCAAATAGGGGGAGATTGTTGGGTACATTAGAAAATGTGTACCTGATTTGAAGAAGCCTAACTTAGCTCAATGATATACATCAAGGTGTATTTGATGTTATTTTGAGTTGAAATGTGCAGGTTAAGAATGTACTAAAATACAGAAAAAATATTCTAAGTCCATATGTCGACACCAGAAGAAGCTGTGTCGACACTTCAGAAAGATTATGTCAACACTTGAAGAAGGCTGTGTCGACACAGAGAAAAAGAGTCGACAATAATTGTGTCGACACCGGGAAGCAGTGTCGACTCACAGAAGTATAGTCGACATCAACTGTGTCGACACTGGGAGGCTGTGTCGGCACACAGGATTGCTAGTCGACAACACTTGTGTCGACACCAGAAGACTATGTCGACATACAGAGGCAGAGTCTACATCAACTGTGTCGACACACAGGACTTGTGTCAACACACTGCAAAGTCAAGACCAAGTTAGTTGCTGGAGAATGATGAAGTGTTTGTGTCGACACAAATGCTCAGTGTCGACACATGTTCAAGATGCAGTATCTAAAAGCTGAGTCGACATAAAGGCAGACATGTCGACATCATCAAAGGCTGTGTCGACACCTAAGTCACTTATGTCGATATATATTGACAGATGGTCTCGACACTTTCTAACAGACAATCTCGACGCTTTGCTGACAAAGAAAAGGCACAAGATCTGTTTGAAGACTTGACAGTTGTGGGTTACAACCGGTTTACAGAAGCAGTCAGACTTGTCAGAAGTTTGTTAGAAACCGGATCAGCCGGTTACCAAGGATGAAGTCTATAAATAGACAAATTCAGAAGAAGAATTATAACGATACATATACGACAAACATTAATCATCTATTGGGAGATAAGATTTCTGATCAAGAAAGTGCAAGGCACAGAAGAAGATCTTTGTGAGAAGATCTAAGAAGACATTCTGACGTGTACAACCACTCAGGATCAGTCTAAGTAGAATTCTTTCAAGAATTCTGAAGTATCATCAAAGGTGTTAGATAGAGAGGGATCCAGCCATTTTTGAAGACAAGAAGGAAGCTGTCACAGGTTTCTCAAGAAGCTGTCAGGAAATCAACTCAACTAAGTTCTGATTCAAGAAGCTTTGAAGAAAGCTAAGATCCAGTTGATTTCATCCATCAGCTGATTAAGTGTAGTCTTGTTCCTTATCTCTCAACAGGGGCAAGATATTCTATAACTTCAATTTCAATTTCTGTAGGATCTATTTGTATAGATCTGAGTTGTAAGCCTAGATTATAAAGGCTGAGTGTAGGAGAGGTATTCTCTGAGTGGTAGGGCTGTTTATTCCTGAGTTGTAGGAGAAGGTTTTCTCTGAGTTGTAGTCCTTGTGGCAAGGCTGAGGTAAGGCTGGTTAGCCTGAGCTATAGGAACCTTATAGGGTTCTGAGTTGTAGGATCTGAGGATCTGAGATAAAGAAGGAAGTTAGGTCGAATTTAGCACACTGCTAGATAGGTGAAGGGGGAAAGTGGATGTACCCATACCTTGGGGAACCACTATAAATCTGTGTGCAATCTGTAGTGTGTGCATATCTGTGATTGTTGTGTTGTGTTTGTTGAAGTGGTTTCAGAATTCTCTTATAATCAGTAATTATATTCTGTCTTAAGTTAAAACAAGCATTAGAACCTATTCACCCCCCCCCCCCCTCTAGGTGTTTATGTGGTCTTGAATGTATAACTATCATACCTGCACAAATAAACCAAACAACACAGCATAGAAAGACACAGGCAAATTATAGTGGTTCCCTGATTTGGGTACGTCCACTCTCCCCCTTCGACCTATCTCCTAACCAGGGACGACTCGGTCACTTCACCAACAGGATTGAAATCCAATCCTCACACTAACGGAAGGAACCCTTCCAAACGAAGGAGTCACCACTCCTACACCACGGGTTGCACCCAACCCTTACAACTAGGAACCAACGTTCCTTTACAACAAAAATGAAAATGGAGTGTATTAGAAATACAAACTACTTATGGATAATAAGGTGTCCCTCTTCATTCGATGACGTGTTCTTGAAGATGACGAAGAGTCCATGACCTTAGGTCTCACTTGGAAAGGATCTTCTCTAGATCGGCGGCGGCAAAGAATGAGGCGGCGATGCTATGTAGATCCAAACTTCGTAGCTAAGCCGGCAAGGTCTACCAACGGTCTTTATTGGATCAATCGTCTCAATCGATTCGGATAGGGAAGGTATTCCCGATCTACAAATCAAGAGACAAAGGTTCTCAAGAAGGACTCGTGAGACGCGTTGCGAGACAGAGCTTCTGTCGCCGGGAGATCAGGAAGAAACCACGATCAGCGGCGGCGACCAACTAACACGAGCGGCGACGGCGATGGAGCGAGATTCGCGATCTAGGTCACGTCGGCGGCTCGGCTTTCCTTCTTCTCAGTTCGTTCTTTTTACTGTTCAACATACCGATGTATTTATACAATAGCATGATCCAATATGGCCATTGTGGGCCCCACCAGTAATAACCCTAAGTCCGGCTCCAAACAGCGCGTGTTAACTTGGACCAGTCTAGTGAATAGCAGAAATTTGCCTAAGTCAAATTCGGCGAGAATCGTAAGTGATTCTCGACGAATCGGCGAGAATCACCTACGATTCTCGCCGAATTCCACTTAGCAGAATTCTAGCTACATAGAAATAGCAAGCCGGAGAGAATCGGCGAGAATCACAATTGATTCTCGCCGAATCGTCGAGAATGCAGAGTCATTCTTGACGAATCGGCGAGAATCACTTCGTGATTCTCGACGATTTTGCCTTAGTAGAATTCAGGGCGGCGTCGAGACAGCCGGCAACATTCGGCGAGAATCAGCGAGTGATTCTCGTCGATTCGGCGAGAATCACTCTCGTCGAATCGGCGAGAATCACTTTGTGATTCTCGACGATTTCTACTTAGATGATTTTCGCCTTTCTTCCCTTGAGCTGGTCTTTGGCCCATCCTTGCTCCTTATCTGCTCTTGATCTTTCTTAACCCTGTGCTTAAAAGTAAGTACACTCCAATAGAGAGAGTACATGTAAGCCAACACACTGATATGCTCAACGAGGGATTACGTTGCACAGACCCGTGTATATTGACCTACTGCACCCTGACATTGGTGTGTACTTAGCGAGGAATAACTGCAAGCACAACTTGAAAGATTTCATCAAATACATTGTGACTTCATCTTAGCTTGACAGGAGGCTTCCTCAAATCCAGGTAATTGTGGATACAATACCCAACAATCTCCCCCTATTTGAAGAAGCCAAAATCCTACTAGCTAAGATGAATTGCACCAATCTAGATAATACATACATTGAATCAAGAGAAAAATAATAAAAGCAACCAGAGCAATATGAGAGTCAATCATCAAATCACACACATATATATATAGATATCCACAAAAATTGTTCATATGTATACATGATGATAATAATAAAAACATAAAGAGTACATTAGCTAAATTCCTAAATATCTTTATCCTTAGCTATTTCGTCTTTTAACTGCTGCGTCAAGTGCTTGCTGCTTTGACGTTCAAAGTATTCCTTTGGCTTAGGGTAGTATCTGGGAGGGGGAGCTTTATTTGCCACAGTATTGGACCTGAAGAAGATGTTTCTTTTGGCTTCAAAGGTCTTGTGCAGCTCCCACTCGTACTGACTGTAGACATCGTTCCTTTTTATCTCCCCCGCTGTTGCAACGCAAATGTGTCCAAAATGATGCTTCTTGATACTGGGCTCCACCTTTCATTTCGCACCTCATCCTCCTTCAGTCTGATTCTCTTTTCAGTTGGCGTTTCCTTTGAGGTTCCTTCTTGATTTTTTTCTTTTGCCTTTAGCTTTTACTAGGGCTTCTTGATCAAACCAGCCACTGCGTTCTGCTCTTGCAGCAGCCCTAGCAGCCTTCTTGGCTTCAGCCTCACTCAGTATAACTTCTTCAATACTTGCCTCTTCTTCAGCAGCAGCAGCAGTATACTCCTCTTGCTCTGGAGGAGCAACGGGAACGTGTATGCCCGAGGCTTGTTGTACTAACCAATGGGCCGTTTCAAACACATACCTATTCGAATGATCGAATTTGTCAATTATTATCTATTAGGTTGATTGAAGGTGTCAATTATGATTTTGTTAGAGTTTAAGAGCATACCTATTAGACTGATCGAAATTTTCGATGATTATCTGTTGAAGCCCAACCATCTTAGCTTTGTACTCTTCCTCCCCCTTTTTGTCTTCCACTGCAATTGAGTTTGCGTAAGCGTGCAGGGACTCATCGATGTGTTTAACAGTTTTTGTAAATTCAGCGAGCAGTGTCTTTTGATTGGCGTTTAGGGTCACCATGTTGGCATCAAATTTTTGAATGTTATCTGCCACAACATGTGCGTTCTGATTAACGACAGCCAGATCATCCGTGTTCTTCTTAAGACCTTGCATCAGCAGAGAGACAGCTGTGCCAGCTTCAGTATACTTTGCCTCGAATTTCTTTTCCATAACGTCCAACTTGTGATTGACTTCCACAATGTTCTTTAACATTAGATCCTCAGATTCTTTAATCCTTTTGAGCACATTGGCTTGTGTTTTCTCAAACGAGGCCTTTAGCTCATCCAGAATTCCTTGAACTATATTGACAGTATGATTTGCCAGATTGGCTTGTAGTGGATGATCTTTAGGCAAGCCTTGATCTGGCTCTTCAGCAGATGCACTTGGTGAGCTGGACACAAGTACTGTTTCCACAGGGGGAATTTGGGCAGCCTCGGTAGGTTTTTCAGGAATGCTTACCGATGGTTGTTGGGAGGACTCCCCCTCCATTCGAGCACCAGACTCCTCAGGAGCTCGTTCCCCAGATGGAACTTCAGCATCCTCCTGATGAACCATCTCTTCACTCCTCTCATTTCCTTCTTCCTCCTCCTCATCATCCATATTCTCATTCTCATCAGCAGCAGCATCCACATCCAGTTCATTATCCTCCAGAACAGCACCTCCATCTCCCATATCAGTATTGTCCAAGGCCGCCCCATCTTTCTCCACATCCACATTTTCTCCTTGTATATTCTCAACTGCATCCCTAGCAATCTGAGAGATGTCAGATATGACTTCAGCAGGAGCGGGTGGAGGCTCCCCCTCGGTTCCTGCAGTCAGTACATCAGGAACTTCACTGGGGATAGCCACGGAATCTGCTGGAGTTTTAGTGTCCTCAGCCCTTTGTGACACAGCCAGAGATTCATCTCGTTCTTATCCCACGGCAGCTTGCCCTATCCGTCTCTCCCATATATCAAATACACTGGAGTCCATCTTATTCAGATAGTGGATGGGAACTCCTTTGCTCATATCAAACTTATCGCCATCCAGTTGGTTCAGATAAAGACTAATGATCCGTCCAAAGCTGGGGGTTCTCAGAGTGTCCTTAATTTTCTCAAACAGCATGGCCCCCCAGTTGAATCGCTTTCTACAGACAATGACCATTAAGATCTTAAACATCTCCCCTGAGATATGATCGTGGGAGCCTGGTTTACCTATCAGTACTTTCCTAATGATATCAGATAGAATCTTGCCTTCCTCGTTCATCTCCTTCCTTTGATGGATTTGATTCCTCTGGGTAGGCCGCAGAACAGAAGAGTCCTAGCTCTATCTTGTTCTTCCAGATAATCCTCGTGATCAGAGCTGGAAAGCTGCAAGTATCGAGTCAGTTTTCTTGCAGACATCTTGATCCTAGCACCAACAATCTTACACTTGATGACAGTGTCTTCATCCCGAAGTTTGGCGGTCACAAAGAACTCCATCACCTCCTTATCCAATATCTTGCAGGGGTGCTCCAGTATAAAGGTGAGTCCAGCCTCTTCAAGTATGAGGATGATGTTCCTGAACTCATCTGAGGCATGTGAAAAACCGGTTCGAACTAGTTCACATCCAGTGACCAGGCCGGCGGTGGTTCTTGGAGCCATTATAGACCTAGGGAGGAAATACCCAAGTCGATATCTTATCAGCGATCTTAGTAGAAGGCTACACATTAGACAAGCCACTAAAAAGGAGGAAGAACGGGAATAGACAGTTACCCTAATGTCGAGTGGAAGCCCTTCCGTCCTTTGTTCTTAGTCGTCGGAGGCACAGAGGAGATCCTTGGCGGTCGCAGCTGTGATCGATGGGATGGTTTCAGGATTGTACGATTCCGTTGGGTTCGAGCGATCGAAGGGAATCAACTAACCAGGCGAATCGACGGGAAGAACACGAACCAGCGAATCGGCGGGATGTTAGTGTAATAGGAAGGCGAATCGACGGGATTAAGGCGTAGGGAGAAATCGGCGGGATTTACGCGATCTATATATACAGTAGCGAACCGGGCGGGTTCGACGTGATTCCGACAGATTTTCCTAACTATTTTGTACCGAGAGTTTAGACGGAATTTTTCACACAGCGTTATGAGGCATAAGGACTATGTTATACCCTAGTTCAATAATTTTGTAAGGATGCAAATTAATTCTGGTGCACCCTAGACAATAACCGAGG
This sequence comes from Platanthera zijinensis, assembly GCA_039513925.1. Classification (NCBI taxonomy): domain Eukaryota; kingdom Viridiplantae; phylum Streptophyta; class Magnoliopsida; order Asparagales; family Orchidaceae; genus Platanthera; species Platanthera zijinensis. The sequence continues at coordinate 96,584,126 of CM077080.1, read as the reverse complement.
CAGGCAAATTTATTAAGTTATTGCTCGATCGAGATGAACACAATATTCTGATATCAGTTATAATCTTTTGTAACTCCCATTGACGTACCTTCTTAATTTTCAGTGGGCTGACTTATGCCTGTTGAGGTTCATTTTCAAATGTATAAGTTTGTATCTACCAAGAATTCTTTAATATTGTATCTAAATGTCATTTTACCATTTTAATCTTTCCTTAGGTGTACAAGCATATATGTGTATATATACACATAACCATTTACTTTCGAGAGAAGGAATTCACAAATTTGTGTGGATATGTAAATATACATATATATATGTAAATATCGATACAATATGACTCAAATATTGAAACTGAATGCAAGTACCTGGGATTATAAGATTTATCATTTAGATCTTCTGTTTAAGGCACACCAGGTGGTCAATTTGAGTATGCCTGTGTCGATGGCACTGCTCCTATTCCAGATACTTGTTCAAAGTCATTCTTGGAACATCTCCTGTCTGGTTCCCATCAAGTTTACGGGAACCAAGACTACCCTGCAAAAGAGAATTACTTTACCTTAGGAACCCAATATGTATTGGGTCCTAGGTTCTTGTCAGCATAAAAACTCGAATGCCTTCCCACAGGAATCCTGTCAGGAAGGCTAACTCTGCCCAGAGGAGGTGGATATGCCCCTGCCCTTGACATAGAGGGGTTGTGCCAACAATCTATGGTAAAGTGACCCACCTTGCCACAGCACCAACACTCGTGAATGTTGTATCGCCTTTTCAGACCTGACCTACTAACTGAGGTAGTCATGATCTCAGGTCTAAACGGGATAGAGCCGGTTCTGCTCACAACTTTGCCTTTTCCACCTTGACACATGGGAGGGAGGAAAGAATGCATGTGGTGCGAGTCATGAGGTCTGGGAGGTGGTGCCTTCCTTTCAGTCAGCACGCTCCCAAAGGCCCCACGGGAGCTTACCACATTTTTCCAGAACCCCCTTTCCTGTGTCCTAGGGTGGGCAGTACTGTCGTGAGAGCTGGTTCCGGCAGATTCATGACAAGTTGGGGCAGAGGCCGAGAATACAAATGGTTCAGGATAAGCCTTAGGTATTCTCTCATGGGTGGCCATGACAGCCCTTGCACTGTGGGTGTTTCCACATGAGGGTTGGTCATCCTTGCAGTGACCATGGTTGTTCTTGTGGTCATACTTGAAGGCATGATGAGTGCCCTTCCTACTTGGGGTGGGAGGTCTGAACACAGTCTCCCCATTTCTCCATGAATTAAGAATTCGGGAGATCATCCCATTCTCACTTTTTCTCTTGATAGTATCTACCTTGGAAAAGTTAGACACTATCCTCTTCTCATTCTCTAGACGACTCTCTAGATCTGAGATTTTTGAGTCATTTACCTTGATGGATGCCAATTGGAGATCCATCAAGGTCTTCAGTCGAGCAATCTCCTTAGCTTGCTCCTCAACAAGTAAGTTGCTTTTCTGAAGGGCACTCTCCAGGGAATCAAGATTTTCAATCTTTTGATTGAAATTCTCCATATACCGTGCATCATTAGATGGGCAGCCATCTGAGCTATTCCTATCTTCAGGAACATCAAGGGAAGAGGGGAAAGATAAGGAAGTTACCTGCTCCTGATTCAGCTCTTCAGAGTTACTGTTAAGATCGGCAGAGACCGTTAAGTCAGCTTCATCAGAACTGCTTTCCTCAATTTCTTCTTCAGTCTCCGACAAGGACACCGGAGCCCTGATACTGACAGATTGGTCATTACCTTCGTCTTTACAGACAAGGACCCCCCACATAGGCTTCATCCTCTTGTTGACAACTGGTCCCTACTTTCTCTGATCCCTCCATGAGGTCTGAGATGGTTTGCCACATTGCCTTGGCCATCCTACATTTTTCCAGTCTAGATCGAGAAGGTCCAGACCAGACTTCAATGATGATCTGACGAATCACCTTATCCAGATTATACAATGAGAGTTCAGTCTCAGACATCTTAGTAATGCACTCGGGGATTTGGATATCCTTTCCAGAGCTGGAGGTCTTCATGGGAATGAGTGGACCCTCTTCCAAGATGAGTGATGCCCGAGGATCGATAGCCTCCAAGTGAAAAGACACTCTCATCTTCCAGATGGGATAATGCTCCTTTGTGCACGTGGGGAGTCTTAACGGAGAGATATCATAATCCAGCTCCATTCTTGTTGACACTGGTGGCAGGATTCTACTCAAGGTGTGAACCTTTTTGATGAGTAACCTCCCTCTGATACCACTTGAAAGTCCACCTAGTACCAACTACCTTCACCTATGGGGGGAATAGGTGTCTTGCAGCTTTTTTACGGAATTAAAATTGTACCTGCACAAATAAACCAAACAACACAGCACAGAAAGACACAGGCAAATTATAGTGGTTCCCCGATTTGGGTACGTCCACTCTCCCCCTTCGACCTATCTCCCAACAAGGGACGACTCGGTCACTTCACCAACAGGATTGAAATCCAATCCTCACACTAACGGAAGGAACCCTTCCAAACGAAGGAGTCACCACTCCTACACCACGGGTTGCACCCAACCCTTACAACTAGGAATCAACGTTCCTTTACAACAAAATTGCAAATGGAGTGTATTAGAAATACAAACTACTTATGGAGAATAAGGTGTCCCTCTTTGTTCGATGACGTGTTCTTGAAGACGACGAAGAGTCCACGACCTTAGGTCTCACTTGGAAAGGATCTTCTCTAGATCGGCGGCGGCAAAGAATGAGGCAGCGATGCTATGTAGATCCAAACTTTGTAGCTAAGCCGGCAAGGTCTACCAACGGTCTTTCTTGGATCAATCATCTCAATCGATTCGGATAGGGAAGGTATTCCCGATCTACAAATAAAGAGACAAAGGTTCTCAAGAAGGACTCATGAGACGCGTTGTGAGACAGAGCTTCTGTCGCCGGGAGATCAGGAAGAAACCACGATCAGCGGCGGCGACCAACTAACACGAGCGGCGACGGCGACGGAGCGAGATTCGCGATCTAGGTCACGTCGGCGGCTCGGCTTTCCTTCTTCTCAGTTCGTTCTTTTTACTGTTCAACATACCGATGTATTTATATAATAGCATGATCCAATATGACCGTTGTGGGCCCCACCAGTAATAACCCTAAGTCCGGCTCCAAACAGCGCGTGTTAACTTGGACCGGTCCGGAGAATAGCAGAAATTTGCCTAAGTCAAATTCGGCGAGAATCGTAAGTGATTCTCGACGAATCGGCGAGAATCACCTACGATTCTCGCTGAATTCCACTTAGCAGAATTCTAGCTACATAGAAATAGCAAGCCGGAGAGAATCAGCAAGAATCACAATTGATTCTCGCCGAATCGTCGAGAATGCAGAGTCATTCTTGACGAATCGGCGAGAATCACTTCGTGATTATCGACGATTCTGCTTAGTAGAATTCAGGGCGGCGTCGAGACAGCCGGCAGCATTCGGCGAGAATCAGCGAGTGATTCTCGTTGATTCGGCGAGAATCACTTAGTGATTCTCGACGATTTCTACTTAGACGATTTTCGCCTTTCTTCCCTTGAGCTGGTCTTTGGCCCATCCTTGCTCCTTGTCTGCTCTTGCTCTTTCTTAACCCTGTGCTTGAAAGTAAGTACACTCCAATAGAGAGAGTACACGTAAGCCAACACACTGATATGCTCAACGAGGGATTACGTTGCACAGACCCGTGTATATTGACTTACTGCACCCTGACATTGGTGTGTACTTAGCGAGGAATAACTGCAAGCACAACTTGAAAGATTTCATCAAATACATTGTGACTTCATCTTAGCTTGACAGGAGGCTTCCTCAAATCCAGGTAATTGTGGATACAATACCCAACAACAAGTATCAACACAATTTCTATAAGTGTCGATACCATAACTCTGGTTGTGTTGACACTACTTTTCTGGATTTGTCGACTCTTCCTTAGGTGTCGACACAATCGACTCTGTGTCGACACAATTTCCCTGAATTTTTGACACTACTCCTCTGTGTCGACACAATGTTACTGAATGTGTCGACACAATATTACTTAGCCACTTTTGGTAATCTAACATATGGTCAACATACCTAATTCAATTTTAAATCTATTGATTTTAGTTTCATCTAGAGGCTTAGTAAATATATCTGCAATCTGATAATCTGTCTTAACAAATTCTAGTGAGATATCCTCTTTCTCTATATGTTCTCTAAGAAAATGGTACCTTATTTCTATATGCTTAGTCCTACTATGTGAAACAGGATTATTAGCAATAGAAATAGTACTAGTAGAATCACAAAATAAAGGTGTTCTACTTACCTGAATATCATAGTCTTCTAATTGATGTTGAATCCATAATAGCTGTGCACAACAACTTCCTGTTGCTATATATTCAGACTCAGCTGTGGAAATTGCCACACTAGTCTGCTTCTTACTACTCCAAGATATCAATCTTCCTCCTATAAATTGACATGTACCTGTAGTGCTTTTCCTATCTTCTTTACAACCTGCAAAGTCTGCATCTAAATAGCCTATTAGTAGAAAATCTCCATTCCTAGGGTACCAAAGGCCTAGATTAGGTGTGCCCTTTAGATATCTCAAAATTCTCTTTACTACAGTATAATGAGATTCTTTAGGGCATGATTAATACCTAGCACAGACACATGTTGTATACATAATGTCTGGTCTACTAGCAGTGAGATATAGAAGAGAGCCAATTATTCCTCTATACAAAGACTCATCTATAGGTTTACCTGCATCATCTTTGCATATATGCATACTTGTTCTCATAGGAGTTCTCATGGTGGAGGATGATTCCATACCAAACTTCTTAATTAACTCCTTGTTGAACTTAGACTGGGATATGGACAAGCCATCATCAGTCTTTCTTACTTGGAGTCCCAAGAAGAACTTAAGTTCCCCCATACTGCTCATTTCAAACTTCCCTTGCATAAGGTTTGCAAACTTATTGCAAAGGTTATTTTCTGTAGATCCAAAAATTATGTCATCTACATAAATCTGAACTAAGATAATCTTTCCTTTGGACTCCTTTAGGAATAGAGTTTTGTCTATTTTCCCTCTTAAGAATTTGTTCTCAATAAGGAAAGTAGACAGGGTTTCATACCAAGCCCTTGGGGCTTGATTTAACCCATACAAAGCTTTCATAAGTCTATAAACATAATCAGGTTAGAGAGAATCTACAAAACCTGAAGGCTGCTCTACATAGACTTCCTTTTTTAAATTTCCATTCAGGAATGCTGATTTTATATCCATTTGGAATACTTTGAATCCTTGATATGCTGCATAGGCAAGGAACATTCTAATGGCCTCCAGTCTTGCGCCTGGGGCAAAGGTTTGATCAAAGTCTATTTCCTCTTCCTGTCTGTACCCTTTTGCAATAAGTCTTGCTTTGTTCTTCACAATAATTCCACTCTCATCCAATTTGTTCCTAAAGATCCACTTTGTTCCAATGATATTGTGGTCTTTTGGTTTAGGAACTAACTCCCAGACCTCGCACCTTCTGAACTGATTTATTCCAATGATTTAGTTTTGTCTGATACCATGGGTCTAGAATAGCTTCTTCAAATTTCTTTGGCTCTAATTGAGATAGAAAGCTTGAGTGCAGGACTATGTTCAAATTCCTGCTTCTGGTTTGCACTCCTTGTCTTGGATCATCAATTATCTGATTTACTGGATGATCTTTTAAGTGGCTAACAGCTGGAGGTAGTCTTTCTTCAGGCTGAATACTTCCAGTTTCTTCAATATGTTGCACCTCTTGATTTTCTTAAGCTTCTAGAGAGTCCTGTACTCCCCCTGGATAGTTGCCACCATTTTCCATATCTTGATCTGCAATTGAATCTTCTGCAATGGAAAGCTTGTCCATTCTCTCATTTATACATATTGGACTGCATGAACTACAAGGCAACTCACTATTGATCAATCTAGTTTCATTAAATACAATATGTACAGATTCTTCTACAACCTGGGTAATCAAGTTGTAGACTATATAAGCCTTACTATTATTGTTGTACCCAACAAATATCCCATCTTGGGATTTGGAGCAAACTTAGTTAGATAAGACTTGCCATTGTTAAGGATATAGCACTTGCAACCAAAGATCCTAAAATAGGATAGATTTGGTTTTTACCTTTCATGATCTCATAGGGAGTCTTTTTGTGGTACTTGGTGATAGAAGCCCTGTTGAGCACATGACATGCAGTGTTTACTGTCTCAGCCCAGAAATATTCTAAGAGAGAAGTATCACTCAATAGAGTTCTACCAACCTCAATCAATGTTCTATTCTTCCTTTCAGCAATACTATTTTGCTGTGGTGTTCTAGGTGAGGAGAATTCTTGAAAAATCCCAAATTCTTCACACAATCTTATCATACTTTCCGATTGAAATTCAGTGCCATGGTAACTTCTGATTTTGACCACTATACTGTTCAGTTCATTCTAAATTTGTCTGACAAAACTATGTAAAACACTTGGGGTTTCTGATTTTTGTCTCAGAAAGAACACCCAGGAATATCTAGAATAGTCATCTACCGCCACAAAAGTGTAGACCTTCCTACCTAGACTATGAACTGACATAGGACCAAAAAGATCCATATGTAAGAGGTATAGAAACCTCACTGAATCCTTGTTTTCAAGGATATGAAAGGAGGATTTTGTCTGCTTGCCCTTTTGACAAGCTGAACATATCCCTTCCTTTATACACTAAACTTGAGAACCATTCCTCACTAACTCTTTGCTAAAGAGTTGGCCAATTGTTTTGTAGTTAAGATGGGCCAGCCTCTTGTGCCATTTGACACAATGAGAGGCTTTCTCATCAGCTATAAGACAAATAGGAGAACCTTTGTTCTCACACTCAAAATTGAGACAGTACACATTCCTTATTCTATATCCTGTCAAAATGATCTTTTGATCACTTGACCTTTTGATATGACATTCATTCTTTACAAATGAAATATCATATCCTAAATCACTCAGCTGGCTTATGCTTATAAGGTTGTGTTTCAAACCCTTCACATAGGTCACTTGAGTGATAATAATCTGGTTACTAGAAATGTTACCAAATCTTTTGATGATTCCTCTTTCAGAGCCACCAAAGATTACTTTAGGCCCATTTGAGATTGGTTAATACACCTTCAGCAATCCCTTTGTTCCAGTCATATGCCTGGAACATCCACTGTCCAAGTACCATATAGGGGCATGGTGACTTGGACTCACCTGCAATAAAGAATTATTTTCCCTTAGAACCCAAGTAAGTCTTGGGTCCTTGGTTCAAGTTAGCTTCATTCTTAACAAATCTACCTGCAGCTCTTCTAACAGGTAGACTGTTGTTCTTCCTGACACTAGTGTTGTGTCAGCAATCTATGGCATAATGACCTGTCTTGCCACAGCACCAGCATTCATACTTATTGTATCTATTTTTAGATACATTCTTGACAGTCTGGTTGATAGCAAATCTCTTGTATTGTGTTGGTATTGTTGCAGCTACACTCACTGGTTTCTCATAACCATGGGGTTTATGAACATGAGCTGCCTTATTTACATAAGAACCCTTGTCATTCAGAACTTCAGTCTTATTATGACCAAGAGTATTCTCAAGGTCATACTTGTTAGAAGGCACATGAACCTTTCTAAAAACTACAGTGACTTTAAAATTCAATGGCTGAATTGAGGCTTTGCCCTTTCTCTTGAAATGGGCAGCCTTAGTGTTACCTTTAAAGCCTATTCCAGCTTTACCCTTTTGAACCACAAACTCATCTTTTAAGGGTAAACTGATTTTGGCTTGGAGTAACTAGCCACCAAATCTTTCTCCTTTTGAAGTCTGAATTCCAGACTTCTGATTAGATCATTTTTATATGTGATTGTACTCATCTGAATAACAGTAATAGTTTTCAGCTTGGCAACCTCATTCATTTTTTTATCCAATTCTTTCTCTAAACCAGATGCAGTCATCTTAAGATCTGCAATTTCCTTAGCCTGAGTTTTGACAAGGTTCTTGCTTTTCTTTAGTGCCTGCAACAAGTCCCCATATTCATCTATCAGTTGATGAATATCACCTTCAGACTCAGATCCATCCACATCACTTGATGCAGATGTATCTGACTCTGTGCCAGTACTACAAACTGAATTATTAGACAAACATTGTACCTTGCTAGGACCAGGCTGATCCTGGAATTTGTCTTCTTCTGATATAGCCATCAGTCCCATGTACTGATGGTCTTCCTATGCATAGATAGAGTCCAGTAATTGCATAAACTCTTCTTCTTCATCAGCTGCATAAAGACCAATATATGCCTCAGCTTCAGATTCAGACTCTGAAGTTGATTGGTCTGACAAGCTCTTCTCCTTCTTAGTAACAAAAGAATTTCTCCTTCTTGCTCTTTTGTTGAGTCTTCCTTTTATCAGCAGACTCCTTTCTTTTGTCTGAACACTCAACAACAACATGTTCAGGTCAATTACAGCAATAACAAACTATCTTTGATGTTGTAGATTTGCTAGGCTTAGACCTGCTCCTGTCCTTTCTAGATGACTTTCTCTTTTGATAATAGTCATCAGCTGGCTGTGATGTGGAGGGCCTTGACTTCCACTGCTTCTTCTTCAGAAATCTCTGAAACTGCCTTGTGAAGGCAGCAAAGTCTTTATCTGAGTCACTGCTGTCTGAACTTTGATTGTCTGAATTATCTGAAGTAATTTCAGCAACTTTCCTAGGAGGTGATAGAGACATCCTCCTATTTTTTCTAGTGGCTTCAACCTTGAAGGCCACAGACTTTTCTTTATGCTCCCCTTTAGCATTTCTTTCTTCCTCTTTTCTAGTCATTAGTTGCATTTCATAAGACAGCAACTTTCCAAATAAAGTTGGAGGAGAAATATCTACAAGTTTGGCCACTTCCCTAATGGCAGAAATCTTGGTATCCCAATCCTTTGTCAAGGATCTTAGGAATTTGTCATTCAGTTCATATATACTGAAGACCATTCCAAAAGACATCAGCTCATTTACAATTCTGTAAAACTTCTTATAGCACTCAGATATACTGTCTAACTTCCCTTGTCTGAAACTTTAATATTCCTGATTTAGCATAGACTTTTTATCTTGTCTAACTTCTTCAGAACCCTCCATGTAGACTATCAAGGTGTCCCACATTTCCTTAGAGGTCTTGCAGTGAATCAAATTCTGAAAGGTTGAATCATCTATGACACTTACTATAATATTCTGGGCTCTTTTATCCATAGTTGCTAGGAAGATTTCATCCTTAGTCATCTCAGAAAAATCCTTGGGAGTTCTCTGGTTTGCATCTAGAACAGACACATTCATTGGAATATAAGGACCTTATTTAACTGTAATATAGATCCTTAGGTCAGAAGCCTCCATAAACAACCTAACACTTTCTTTCCATATTTCAAATATCTCCTTCCTGCAGATGGGTAATTTCATTGAACCTAGTTCCTTGTAATTTTCTCCAGAACCCATTTTCTTGATTCTTGATTCTGCCTTTGGGATCTAACTCAGACTGTTAAGTCCTTCTTTGAGTAACCTCCCTCTGATACCACTTGATAGTTTTAACTTCAAGACAACTTAAACACCTAGAGGGGGGTGAATAGGTTCTTTTCCTTATTTTAAACTAAGGCAGAATATAGCTTTAGTTCTTTGATATAAGTCTCAAAACTCTACAGCTAACACAACATATACAATCAAAGAATCTAAAATAACACAAGCATCACAGATTGCACATAGGTTTATAGTGGTTCCCCAAGGTCTGGGTACATCCACTTTCCCCCTTCACCTATCTAGCAGTGTGCTAGATTCGGCCTAACTTCTTCCTTCTTCTCAGATCCACAGATCTTACAGCTCAGAACCCTGAAAGGTTTCTACAACTCAGGCTAACAGCCCTACCTCAGCCTTGCCACAAGGCCTACAACTCAGAGAACAAATTCTCCTACACTCAGGCTCAATCAGCCTTACCACTCAGAGATCAAATTCTCCTACACTCAGGCTCAATCAGCCTTACCACTCAGAGATCAAAATCTCCTACACTCAGCCTTTATAACATAGACTTACAACTCAGATCTTGAAAAGATCCTACAAAATATGATAAGTAATTTGATGGACTCTTACCCTTGTTGAGAGAGAAAGGATAAAAGAATTCTTGATCAGCTTCTTGATGAACCTGATGATAGAAATCAACCTGTTCTTAGCTTTCTTGAAAGCTTCTTGAATCTGAACTTAGTAGGGTTGATCTCCTTTGAATTTGACTGACTGGCAACTTCCTTATTGGATTCCAGATATGGATCTGGATCTTCTTTGTAGAATAGTTCAGGATCTACTTCTTAAGAGACTTGTGATTGTCTCTTTCTTGACCTCAAAATAGATGGAGCTCTCTCTCCCTAAACCTTCTGAAGTTACTTCTAAATTCTGAATGAATTCCCCTTAGACAAAATCTGAGTGGATAATCACTCCAGAATGTCTTCTTAGATCTTCTCACGAAGATCTTCTCCTGTGACTTGCAATTTCTTGATCAGAGATCAATCTCACAATAGTTGTGTTAGTTGTATGTATTATCACTCCTTTGATTTGACACAGTCCGTCTATATATAGGCTTCACCCATGGTAACCGGCTGATCCGGTTTCTAATGAACTTCTGACAAGTCTGACAGCTTCAGTAAACTTGTTAGAATGCATAGCTGTGAAGTCTTCAAACAGTTCTTGAGCCTTTGTCTCTGTCAGCAAAGCGTCGAGACAGGATGTCATTAAGTGTCGAGACAATCTGTCAATATGTGTCGACACAAGTGACTTAAGTGTCGACACAGACTTTGGTGGTGTCGACAAAGCTGTCTTGATGTCGACACAGCTTCTTGACACTGCATCTTGAGAATGTGTCGACACTGATTATTTGTGTCGACACAATCACTTCTCCATTTCATAGCAATCAACTATGTTGAAACTATGCTGTGTGTCGACACAAGTCCTATGTGTCGACACAGTTGATGTTATCTCAGAATTTGTGTGTCGACACTGCCTCCAGGTGTCGACACAGTTGATGTCGACTCAGCTTCTGTGTGTCGACACTGCCTCCCAGTGTCGACACAGTTGATGTCGACTAACTATTCTGTGTGTCGACACTGCCTCCCGGTGTCGACATAGTTGATGTCGACTAACTATTTCTGTGTGTCGACACTGCCTCCCGGTGTCGACACAGTTGATGTCGACTACAAAATTCTTTGTGTCGACACAGCTGATTCAGGTGTCGACACAGCTTTTCCAAGTGTCGACACAGACTTCCTGAAGTGTCGACACATGGACTTAGAAACTTTTTCTGCTTTTTAGCCAATACTTAACCTGCACATATAAACTCAAAATAACATCAAATACACCTTGATGTATATCATTGAGCTAACTGAGGCTTCTCCAAATCAGGTACACATTTTCCAATATACCCAACAAAATCTTTTATGTTATAATCATCAAGATTATTATGTTGTTGTATATCATTGTTTTGGGGTTATGATTTCTCCATATAGGGGAAGATTGTTGGGTACATTGGGAACAGTGTACCTGATCTGGAGAAGTCCCCTTGACAACTCAATGATATACCCAAAGGTGTATTTGATGTATGCTAAGTTTACATGTGCAGGTTCAAAGTTGAACAAATTATTCTAAGTCAAAGTGTCGAGACAATACTTCTGTGTCGACACAAGACAGATAAGTAGTCAACACAAAGAACAGAAGATATGTCGAGACAATACTTCTGTGTCGACACAAGACAGATCAGTAGTCAACACAAAGAACAGAAGATGTGTCGACACAGATAACAGATGTGTCGAGACAAAATCTCTTGAGTTGACACAAGGCTAAACTAAAATGTGTCGACACAGATAACAGATGTGTTGAGACAAAACTTTTGTGTCGACACAAGGCAGAACTAAAATGTGTCGACACAGATAACAGATTTTTCGAGACAAAATTTCTGTGTCGACATAAGGCAGAACTAAGATGTGTCGACACAGATAACAGATGTGTCGACACAAATAATAGATGTGTCGACACAACTAATCTATCGCAACGCTTTTTGTTCTGAGATGATAACAATTCCAATTATGTAAGTGTTGGGTCTGTCAAAGATGTCTCAGCACAGATTTCGAGATAGCTTGTCTACATCAATGCTTATATGTCAGAATGTGGTGAGTCAACATTAATCTGGTCAAGAAAAGTCAGATCATTCTGGTTGACACAGGAAGGCTTTACTTCTATAAAGACAGTTCAAGGAAGGATTTGCTAGCAGTTGCTGATGTCATCAATACCAGTCCAAGCCATCTGAGATTTCTATAAATAGGAGGCGTTGCCTTCAGAAGATATACATAGAAACCATTACACTGACCGATTCTATTCATCAAGAAAAGAAAAGAGAAGAAGACGTTGATCTTAAGAAAGTCTTTAGATCCCTTTTTAAGGTTGATTTGGGGATTTAGTAATCTGTTCATCGGCATCTTCAAACTATTCAATCTGATCTTCATCAAGAAGTTGTTGATTCAGAAGAAATTCAATTCAGTCTGCTTATCTATCAAGAAGAAATCAAACTGCAGCTGAGTGAAAGAAACTGTACACCGATCCAACAGATTACAGGTTTTCTGTTTTCTGTAAACTGTTTTATCAAATTTCATTATAAGATCTCCTAGAGATCTGAGTGGGTATGAGATCTTATTCTCTGAGTTTTGTAAGCCTAATCTATAAAGGCTGAGGTAGGATTCTGAGTGAATCTGAGGTAGGTGATTTGGGGTAAATCACTGAGATTGTATGCCAAATTTATAAAGGCTGAGGTAGGAGATTGAGGAGATCTCTGAGTTAGGAGATTGTGATATCTCTAATGTATGACCAGTGGGTCTGAGTGTAGGTTTCTTGGAGAGAAACTGAGCCAATTGTAGGATGTGAGGATCTGAGTTGAGAAGGAGTAGCTATAACCTTATCTAGCACATTGCTAGTGAGGAAGAAGGGGAAAAATGGATGTATCCTAGATAGGGGAACCACTATAAATTTGTTGTGTCACTAGTCCTGTGTTCTTTGCTGTGTATGTTGTGATCAGTTTTGTCATTGTTTATGCTGAATACAGCTTATATTCTGAAATGAATTAGGGCTCATAGCAAAAGTTAAAAGAACTTCAAAGAAGTTTAATAGGTCACCTATTCACCCCCCTTAGGTGACTTTCTACCCATAGGCTTGACTTTCAACTGGCAAACGGGAGCGGGGAAGAACGCCGCTGGATGCGTGGATCGTGAGGGTTAGGGTGGAGTTACCGGGAGACGCCGAGAAACTGGAGCGGCGAGACGATGAGGAGAAAAAGAAACTGGAGGAGATGGGCGCTGGTTGGCGAATGGGAGTGGTGGGTTGTGAGAAGTCGAGGGAGGAGAGGGTTGAACTTAAGATGCTGAGGGAAATTAGGGTTTTTAATGTAATATCAGTCTGTTTCTGTCAGAACGGAGTCGAGAGTGAGCGAAGCCCGCCAGAGGCGGCTTCACTGTATCGCGGGGCACGGGGGGTGGGGGGCATGCATTGTCACTACAGCAGTACCCGGTGTGCGGCAACGTGCTGATTTAGAATTTGTTGATTTATTTTATTGTTTTAATATTTTGATTTTTTTTGTATTTTTTTAGAATTAACTAAGTTATTATTTTAAATTATTGAAATTTATTAAAGAGTAAAATAATAATAATAATAATAATAATAATAAAAGTTAATAATTAAAAAAAAATATTTTTAATTCAACGCATGGCCCGCGCGGTTAATTTCATACATTGGTTTTAATTGTGCTTAGTCATGAATTAATTTATAATCTATAAATTTATTTATGATGTATTAATTACCGTTTAAATAAAAAAGAGAGCGAAGGATTTGTTGAAAATTGGCTCGACGGCATATTGGGTAGCAATTATGGCAAGTCTACAGGATGCGTGGCCCGCACGATTAATGTCATGTATTGGTTTTAATTGTGCTTAGTTATGAATTAAGTTATAATTTATAGATTTATTAAATACCGTTTAAATAAAAAGAGAGCAAAGGATTTGTTGAAAATTGGCACAGCAGCAGAGTGGGTAATAATTATGGCAAGTTACAGTATGGGTGGGATTGAAAGCCATGATTAGTTTTTTTACCTTATTTATTTTCTGATTCATCAATTTTTTTAAACATGTGCGAGCTTAATAGTCTAGGGGTGCACAAAAAGACCGGACCGGATAGGACCGGTCCGGTCCCGGACCGGTCCACAGGTCCCGGACAGTCCCCATTTTAGGGACCAAAACCGGTCCCGGACCGGGACCGGTAAAAGACCGGTCTCTTTTACCGGTCCCGGTCCGGGACCGGTTCCGGGACCGGTCGGGACCGATTATGAGAGCCTAACGGCTCTCATTTAATGAGAGCCAACAGCTCTCATTAAATGAGAGCCGTTAGGCTCTCATAACAAGAGCCAAACGGCTCTTTACTTTATTTTATTTTATTTTATAAATTATAATATTATATAATATATTAATATATATTATTAATAATATTTTAAAATAATATTTAATAATATATATTTATATTTTTAAATTTTTTGATTTTTTTTTTAAAAATCTATAAACCCCCCCCCCCCCCCCCTCTCTTTCACTCTCTTTCACTCTCTCTCACTCTCTCTTACTCTCTCTCTCACCTTTCTCACTCATTCAAATGGCTTCCTCCTTCATGCCGGCGTCCTCCTCAGCGTCCGTCGGACATGAGATTGTCGAGCACCGACATAAAGCGGCGGTATGGGATAACTTCGAGAAGGTGCGGATCGGCGGCGAAATTAAGGCGAAGTGCAAACTTTGCGGCAAGCTTATGGCGGCTAACAGCAGCAACACAACTCTCGCCCGACACAACAAATCGTGTCTATCCAAACAAGCTCCGTCGGAGACCAACCAAGCTCAGATTTCAACGACCGGGCAGATTTGGACGTATGACCAAGCTCGGCAACGGGAGCGACAAATGGAGAATGTCATCAAAAGCGGTCTCTCGTTCAACCATTACGACAACGACGAAATGACGTCGTACATACACGAAGCACTCCAACCAAAATATCAACAGGTAAGTCGTACTACAACTCGGCGTGATGCTTTACACGCCTACATGCAATCCAAAATTTTTTACAAAATTATTTTGAAACATTCGAGGGACGAGTTAGTTTAACGAGCGATGTTTGGACTAGCGGTTTAGTAGACGGGCTTTCTTATATTTGCATAACTTGTCATTGGGTCGATCCCGATAGTTGGGAATTAAATAAACGTATTATTTGTTTTGAAGGTTTTGAATATCCGCACACCGGTAAAGCAATTTACCAGGTGATTATTAAGTGTATTCGAGATTTCAAAATAAAAGATAAAATTTTAAGTATTTCATTTGATAACGCCTCTAATAATAATATGGCTATTAAATATTTAATTAATGATCTAGAACCTATGTTAGATGGTATTTTTTTTCATACACGTTGCGTTTGTCACGTGTTGAATTTAATTGTGCAAGATAGTTTAAATTTTATGAACGATTACGTTATTAAAATACGTACTATGTTACGTGTTATTTATAGTTCAAAACGAAGAAAACAAGATTTCAAAAAATTTGTTATTGCACAAGGTAAAAAATTTTTGGGTCCATCTTATGATATGCCCGTACGATGGAATTCCACGTACAAAATGTTAAAACGGGCTTTGTCACAAAAATCACTATTAACCGAATTTTATAATAGCGTAGAAGAAGCACACGATTTAAATGCGTCAGATTGGGCTGTAATCGAAGATTACGTTAATTTATTAGAGAGTTTTTATAGGGCGACAACTATTTTATCAGGAGTTTACTATCCTACAAGTTCGCTCGTCATTGAAAATTTTTTATTAATTACAAAAACATTTAAAACTTACAAAATTAACCCAATGTGGCGTCCGTTAATTTTTTTAATGGAGGCAAAATTTTTAAAATATTATACGCATATGCCACCTATGTTTTCTTGTGCGGCGGCGTTAAACCCTTTAATGGGTGTAGACGGCGTGGAAAATTTTATAGAAGAAATTAATAAAAATTTAGATTTAAACGAATCTTCTAATGATTACCACAACGTTAGTGTAACAAAATTTAATTCCGATTTTACTAATCTATACAATTATTACGATCAAATATATGGATTGCGACCTCGCGAGGAATCCGCCGCCCCGCGAACAAAAGATATTTTAAAAAATAAATTTTTAGAATTAGCTTCGAAGAAAAAACAACGAACTTCGAGCACTTTAAACGAATTAGGTTTATATAGCAAAACACAATTTCAAGAATTTATGACCGCGCACGAAATAGAAAATTTTGACATTTTAAATTGGTGGAAAAATAAATCTAACAATTATTCTATTTTGGCCTTAATGGCCCGCGATTTACTAACCATCCAAGCTAGTACAGTAGCTTCGGAGTCTGCATTTTCTTTGAGTGGCAGGATTCTGAACGAGCGAAGGAGCCGTTTGACCGAAGAATCTTTGGAGATTTGCATTTGCTACAAGGATCATTTGGACGCTTTGAGGAGGAGACAACACGTCTCGTCAATTGAAGATAGCGAGTCTGAAGTTGAAGACGAGCTTACTAACTTTAATCTGGGGAGCGTCGCAGAATGATTTCAAATTGTATTTAGTTTTTTGATTTCAAATTTAAATTGCAAATGTTTGTATTTGGATTTTTAATTATAAATTGTATTTTGTATTTCATTTGTAATTATATTTTAATTTTGTAATTTTATTCCATATTTAATAAAATTTTTTATTTATTTTGCAAATTGCAATTTTAAAATTTTGTATTTGTGATTTTGACATTTTGTGATTTGTGTACATGTACAAGTTTTTTTTATTTTTTTAATTAATATTAAAACATAAAAATAAAATTAATTTTTATTTTAAAAAATAAATTTTATTTAAAAACCGGTCCCGGTCTGGGACCGGTTAGGACCGGTTTTTCCGGTCCCAGCCGGTCCCGGTTTTCAGAGGGAAAACCGGTCCCGGACCGGGACCGGTTTGGGCAGGACCGGTCCGGGACCGGTGCCCCAAAAGACCGGTCCTGCCCAGGACCGGTCCCGGACCGGGACCGGGGTCTTTTCGTGCACGACTATAATAGTCCCACTCAAATATTTATAAATTCCTGCTGTTTATAAGCTGAACACATATTTCTCTTTAAACATGTGCGAGATTTTTATTGCTTTAATCAGACTTTTTCTCTGCATAGTATAGAACGGACGGTCATTGATTTGGAGGGTCGCCGTGTTAGACCGTGGCACCGTGCAAACGCAACCGCTACCGATAAATCTTTATAAATAGTATAAATATATATATATATATATATATATATATATATATATATATATATATATATATATATATATATATAGGGGCGGATCTAGAGGGGGGCCTGAGGGACACTGGCACCCCCATTATTTTTCAAAATGATTAGTGTATTTGGATTCCTCTCGTCGAGGCAATGAATTTTGACTACTTATACGTCAAAAACGGTGGTCAGATGAGGGAGAAAAAGCTCCGATAAGATTGAAACGTTCAATTTTTTTTTTTTTTACGGAAGTTGATGTCTGACCTTCATGTTAAAAATTTTAAAACACGGTGACGCATTCAAAAAAATTTATGTGCATCCCCATTATCAATTTGTGCATCCCCATTATTAATTTTCTGGATCCGCCACTGTTAATATATATATATATAATGTGTATTAAAAGATCATGAATTCATGATATGTGCATGAGCATAATTTCAGAAATAGGTGAGAAAAAATTCATTTATTTAAAAAAAATTATAAATTTTCCATCATCATTTATTTTTATATTGAAATTCAAGTTTAATAGAAATTTATTAAAAAAAATTATAAATTTCATATTAAAAATTTATTAACGAAACATATGAATGATTCCGGCAAGAAAATTAAGATTTCAGCTTGATCTCAATTCATTGCCTGCCTGTAAAGAAAACAGGGTTGTCAAATTCCTGGGAATCAAACCGAAGCCCTGCCGCGGCTGCAACGTCGCCCCCTTTCTTTTTTCCTGGTACTTTCTTGGCGCCGGCGGGCAAATCAAGACCGGCTTTAACTTGTTCTCTTCTGCCTTCGGCGTAACAACGCAAACTTTCTCCGCTGTCTCAGCCTCCCCTAATTCTTTTGCCATGGCTGCAAACCTGCTCATCAAAAGCAGAGTCAGCGGCGGGGCTGTGCAGGGGACTTGGGGTGCTCCTCTTTTTCAGGGATGGCCGTAAATAATGAAACTTGTGCCTCAAAAGCAGATTTGCAGGCGCCGGTGCAGGGGAGTTGCCGTGCTTTCGTTTTTCGTCGATGTTAATCTGCAAAGAAGTACCTTTTCATCAAAAGCCGGGTCGCCGTTGCCGGAGCAGGATGTTAATTCATGTTCTCCGCCTTCTCATGCATTTTGATACATTGCCGTTTCCACGAATTAAAGCTTCTGTGTTTGGAAAAATTGATGGAAGACGCCCGCCGGCAAGCACCCTACTCAGGCGGCCGCTCCTCTTGTTGGGTGACGTTTTAAATGCAAATTTTACTTGGCCCAGCACCAATCAGAAAGCGCTGATGAATCTGACCAGGTGCAGGCATAAAAAATGGATCTTTTTTGTCATACCATCAATTTGTGTCTAAAATTGATCATTTCTTCGTAAATATCAAATATTGCATTTATTTCAACGTATTTCAAGCATTTATTTACTTTTGTATTTATGAAAAAATGGTACACTTATTTTGATCTCAAAATGGACCTTTTTTAAATTTGTCTCGCAAAAGTATAACTTCACGCTAATTTGGAAATAAAAAATTATAATTAATTTCTAAATTATCAGTGTTTTAGGCTCTGTTTGTCACGGCTGTTTAGGAGCTGCACACCGCCGATAATCAAAAAGTCAGGCCAAACATTAATCCTGTGCCAAATTTTCCACCGCCCGCGAGCATTTTTGCGGACTTTTCAGCCGCGCAAGTTATCCCGCGGAGCTTCTCCCACGGTTGTAGAAAAATAACAAAAATACATAAAATTGAACCATAAATTCCGTCCGCGGCCCTGGAGCCACCGACGGCCTGACCAGAGGAGGTTCGGCAGGGCCACCATGTCGGGGACGCCAGCCTGGTCGGATCAAGCTGCTGGTTGCTCCAGGGCCGCCGACGGCATTTATGAATCAATTATATAATATAAAATATGTAATAAATATAATATATATAATATATACGAGCTTCTTCGCACGGGCTACGCCCGTGCTCGAAGCTCTCTGCCGGCCTTCGGCCGCATCCAGGCGGGCTTCGGGCGCCTCCGCACGGGTTCGCCCATGCTTGATGCTCCGGGCGGCCTTCGGCCTCATGGAAGCGGGCTCCGCTTCCATGCAGTTCACTGGCTCAGCGCCTCAACGGCCACTCGCGGCCCCCCCAGAGCTCTGTGTTGTTTGATTTTGCATATGCGCTCCGGGGGGCCGCGAGTGGCAGTTGCGGCGCCGAGCCGGTGAACTGCGTGGAAGCGGGGTCCGCTTCCATGCAGTCGAAGGCCGCCCGGAGCATCAAGCACGTGTGAAGCCCGTCTTGATGTGGCCGAAGACCGCTCAAAAGCTTCGAGCACGAGCGTAGTCCGTGCGAAAAAGCTCGTATTTATATAATAATATAAATAATATGTAATATAAATAAATAAATATAAATAATATAATATAAATAAAATTAAAACTTAGGACTTATGTCGGAAATAATTAAAGCGGGGAGGAGGAGGAGGAGGGGTGCACGAAAAGAGGAGGAGGAGGAGGGGGCAGGCCAACAGCCGGACCCGGCGACCCCGGCGGGGGTAGGCCGGAGGCGAACAGGCAGGCGGTGGCCCTGCCGGTTCGCCTCCGGCCTACCCCCGTTGGGGTCGCCCGCGTCCGGCGACTCTGACGGTTGGGTCCGGTCAGGATGCCGACGGAGATGATGTTGCAGTCTTTTTTTTTTTAACTGCGAACGCCAGCTAGGCTGGGGGAGGGGCAAAACTGACAATTCAAATGTAACGGACAAAATTACTATAGCAAGGCAGAGTTGTCTTTTATATTAGTAATAGATAGATAATACATATAATATATATAAATGTAAAAATTAAATTTAATATATAATAAAATATAATAATATATATTTATTATAATATGATATACAACATATATCTATACTATATTAAAAAGAAATATTAAATACAACCTAATCTCTAGCTAAATAAGACACTGCACTTATCTTAACCCTCCATCTCACGACCTTACTAATCAACCGTCAGATGGAACATTTACGCCTATCATAAAACCCGCACTGAGGCGATCAAAAGAATTTGGCGGAAAGGTTTACCAAAATAAATTGGCCGCTCAGTCGATCGAACACTAAAATACCTACTTCGCTCCCCCGCTCCTCTGCACGACATCCTCCCAACGGCGCTCGAACACTAAAATACCTACTTCGCTCCCCTGCTCCTCTGCACGGCATCCTCCCAACGGCGCTCCACAGCTCCCCCGCTCTAGCTGATACTCTCGCCATTTGGACGACGGCGACTGCGCCCCGATCTACGCCTACACGCCGGTACGCCTCCTCTCCACTCAAGCATCGTCGAAGTCCCTTCGCCGACACGAGGCTCCCTTTCTACTTCTCCTAGCTGAATCCCTCTTTGGCAGCGGGTAACGCCGACGCCCTCACGGACGCCGACGCCGACATCGGGTTCTGCTCATTGCGGGAGGTGCAGGATTACTCGCCGCTGTAAGTTTCAGGTCGGAGAGCCTCAGCTCGCCCCAAAAACCAGGTTTGATATTTTCAATGTATTTGCAAATGTTGTATTTGCGTTCCATTTATTTTTTGCTACATAAAAAAACCTTCTATATGTCAATTAAAGATTTTGTTTTGGTTCTGGCAACCGGTCAGGTTGGTGCTTCATTCAGATTTGCTATTATTAAATGTATAAGCTCTATCATTGATGTCTCCGTTAATTTTAATAATGATTCCAGGCTTGCTATTTTAATTTCTGTGATGAATCGAGGTTAGCCTGCAGGAAAGACAACGTAATGCGAATATTTGCGCAGCAATACTCCAACAACGTACTGCTTTCTCAAGAACCGTAAGAATTTTCTATTTTTAGATTCAATTTACGTGTCAGTTTTAGTTTCGGCTTTAGTTTCAGTTTTTCTTTCAAGAATTGTAGTTTTCGTTTCAAGAATTTCATATTGTTTATGAAAAAATTCAATTGAACATTGTGCATGTGTATATGAGATATAATTTTTGTTTCCAATTCAGTTTAGACCTTTAGCTTCTTTTTTTATTTGCACTTTCATTCCAAATTTTGGTTTCCGTCACATTGTCATCTTTACAAATCAAGATTTTGGTTTCTGATCAGGTAATCCGCAAAACCTTGCAGTAACGATCATGTTACATTGTTAATCTGTTAATTCTAAAAGTTCCACCCCTTCAACTACTACTGCAGGTACTAAGCAACAAGGTTTAACTCTTACATTTGGTTTCAACAAGGGTAAAATACACTAAAAGCTCCATCTCGAGGTTAGTCCTTCCAACTCCTCCAATCATAAAGGGCTTCTTTAATTTAACTGCTTCGTAGTTTTTGATATGCATAGTGCATGTTTTTTAGTTTGGTTTTGTTTGGTATTGCATTCACAATAACCTAGATTTGTATGAAGTCACCCTTAAATTAAGATGAATTAAGGTGTATTTGATGTATTGTTTGAGTTATGTGTTTGTAGGACTTAATTGTCAAGTGTAAACCAATATTAGTCTACAATGAGTCACCAAACACAGGACCATACAATGTAATCTCTCATTGTGTGATTTATGGTGTTGACTCATGTGTAGCCTCTCTATTGGGATACACTTCATTT
Organism: Platanthera zijinensis; assembly: GCA_039513925.1. NCBI lineage: Eukaryota > Viridiplantae > Streptophyta > Magnoliopsida > Asparagales > Orchidaceae > Platanthera > Platanthera zijinensis. The sequence continues at coordinate 96,562,211 of CM077080.1, read as the reverse complement.
TCAAGCACAATACTTGTAGGAGAAAGACTTGCTGCGGATTTCATTGAAGAAAGAAAAAATTTCAGGAAGCTAAAAATTTTCTAAATGTTTTACTCGAGAAGGACATGAGTACTCGAGTAGATTTTTAGTGAGTACTCGACTGAGCTAAGTCTAGATTTCGAGTAAGGGAAATAATTCTCGAGAAGACTAAACTTAGTTCTCGATAAGCTAATTCTATTACTCGAGTGGATCTCTCCATGTTCTCGAGTTAACAGAGATTTCTAGCTCTGGATTTTCTCTAAGTCTAGTACTCGAGTAGCTAAAAGCCTTTACTCGAGTAGTTCCATACTTTGTCTCGAGTGACAGAAGTCAAGTACTCGATAAGTATATCTATTACTCGAGTAGTGGAGTACCTGTACTCGAGAAGTCCATCTACTTCTCGAGAAGTCAAGTTCTATTACTCGAGTAGCCAGAATTATTTTCAGGATTTTCTCCAAGTCTTATACTCGAGAAGATTACATCCATTTCTCGAGAAATAAATTGAGTACTCGCGTAATCCACATTCCACTCGAGTAATGAAGATGATTTTCCTGAAATTTCCTTAAGTGCTGCTTCTCGAGATTCCTACAGTTGCTTTCTCGAGAACTAGACATTGTTCTCGAGTAGTCTTATCTTCACTCGAGAACTGAAGTTCTTTTTCTCTGAAATTTTGTTAAGTGACGGGATGCGTTTTCAAAATAATTTTCTTAATTATTGGTTCACGTGTCTGAATCATTTATGATTATGACCATTAGTTGATTCTTATAAAAGGTCTAATCGCATTTGACTAACCTTAAGTAAGAATAAGAGAGAGAGAAAAAAGTTTCTGAATCTGTTTTATTCATTCTAATCGGGAAGAACCGTGCCGCTGCTCATCGTCTTCATCGACTCCGATCTTCTCGATCCAAAGGATTCAGACAAGAAGAATCAACAGATCAAGCCTTCTCTACCACCACACATCTCTTTCTTAATCATGGTGATTCTAAGTTCTAAGATCCAAACATACTCAGATTTCTTCCTCAACTTTTCTGAAAGGGCTTTTCGATTTTCAAGAAGGAAGAAGACGAGTTTTTGCCAGATTTGTGAAGACAAGTTTGTGTATTTATTTGTAAATCATTTTATTCTTGTAGGAGATTTTATCTCCGAGTTTGTAGGAAGTTTTTCTACCGAATGTAGATCCATTTTTGTGGATCGAGTTGTAGGGGCGTTGCTCCGAGGTGTAGGATTGGTTTTTAATCCGAGGAAATAGTGAAGTAGCCGAGTCTAGCGTGTTGCTAGATCAGTGAGATGGAGAGTGGGCGTACCCATGATTGGGGAACCACTATATATCTGGTGTTCTCTGTGTTGTGTGTGCTTGTTTTCTGTGATTTGCTTGCTCAATTTTTTATTCCGCAAAAAGCTGCAGACCTCACATATTCACACCCTTTAGGTGATTTAAGCAGACAACTAAAAATATCAATTGGTATAAGAGACAGGTTGTTCATCAAAAAGTTTAACACCTTGAACAGATCTGCTCCTAGATGTCTTTAGAGGATTCAAGCATGGACAGAGTTAAGGATTTTGCAAAGCTTCCTCTGTACACAAAGAACAACTTTGCTATGTGGAAAGAAAAGATAAAGTTCTTCATAGAAGCCGTGGATCCCAGAATTTTTATGATAGTGGAAGAAGGACCTTACGTTCCTAAGACAACCTCCACCATCGACTCAATAAAGCAAGTTCCTAAGAAACTAATGGATCTTGATAAGGATGAGATTGCACTTATCTCTTTAGATAAGAAAGCTAAAAATATCAGCGCAAGTGCAGTCGATGATTCTATGCTGCAGAATCTAATTCACTGTCAATCTGCCAAGGAAATGTGGCAGTCTCTCATCATCTTGATGGAAGGCACTGAAGAAGTTAGGGATGACAGAAGATCCCTTCTAAATTAGAAATATGAAGCATTCCAACAAGGTCCCAAGGACTCCATTGCAGATACCTTTGAGAATTTCTTCAAGATTGTCAACGGCCTAAGAGTCTATGGCCGGGTCTTCACAAATGGGGAACTGAATGATAAGTTCCTAAGACCCCTAACTAAGGAATGGGATAACAAGGTTTGTGCTATCCGAGAATTTGGAAAGCTAGCAGAGACAGACCCGCAAAATCTCTTCGGAAAGCTTATGTCATATGAGCTACAAAAAAATTTAAGAAAGCTAAAGAAGAAAAGAACAGGTCTTCATCCAAGGAGAAGTCTATCGCTCTAAAGGCAGACACCTCAAGGAAGTTTAAGGCTGCTTCTCCTACCCCAACACAAGAAGATAGTGAAGAAGAATCTTCAAAGCCAAGCACCTCAGGCTAAGAATTATCTGAAGGATTATTTTCTCTTCTCTCAAGGCAGTTCAGAAAATTCTTGAACAAGAAGAAGCAATGGAAAGGCAAGGATGCCTCATTCAGAAGTTCATGTCACGATGGTGATCGTCACAAGAAGGGCTCAAGTATCCAAGACAGGTATCACCCTAAGCAAAACAAACATCTTTCTACTGACATTGTTTATTATTGTTATAATAAGCTAGGACACGTCATAGCTGACTACCCTCACAAGAAGGAGGGTAAAAGAAGAGAGGAAAAAAAACTTCTTACAATAAGAAGAAGACCGAAAGAAGCCTGATAGCCAAGAAGGGCAAGACCCTCAGTGACATAGAGTCATCTAAGTCTAGTGATGAGGAGGAAGCCTACTTTGGGCTTATGACACAAAAAGATAAAGAGGAAGAACCCCAGTTCACTGGGAAGGTAAATTCTCATACACCTTTTTCTGAATTTGACGATTCTGACTATGATCATGAGGAATGTTCTTCTGACGAGGAATCTGAACTCATGTCTCAATATAAAGAGTTGATCAAAGCCTACAATAAATGTCGTAGAGTTGCAAGAGCTCAGGCTAAGGAGATCAAAACTCTTAAGGCTGAAGAGAGCAATCCGAGGGAGGAAGTTGTAATGATGGACTCACTTAGGAAAGACTTCTATAATGCAATGGAAGAATATAATAAGGCTCTCGAGCACCTAGATCTGAAGGAGAAAATCATCAAGAAATTGGAAGAACAACTTGCAGCTGAAAAGAAACTTGTTGAAAGTTTCTCCAAGCCCAAGACAGTTCTTCCGCTTGTTGTAGAATTCTCTGCTCAGGCCAAAGGTGCTGGCTTAGGCCATGTGGCATCCCCTAGTAAATCTTCTAGGAGAAACAAGGTCAAAAGTAGAAATAAGGCCGCCAAGAAGTCTCTAGCCAAGGAGAAAGGGAAATCTCCTCAAGAACAAACTTCATTCAAGAAGGTTATCTTTCCAACGAACGAGTTTGATCTTGACTTTTCCTACGGTCACTTTGCTAGGCCTACTCATGTAGAACCCAAGTCTCGGTACCAAGGATGGACTCGTCCTCGGAACTTTGGCGAGAGTGTCTTCAAGGCACCTTATGAGGAGATCACTCTTCAGAGCTACGGACCTTACAATCATGGTCATACATCAAGAAAGCACCAAAAGCTAAACTCGTTGTAGAAAAGCCTACTAAGGAGAAGAAGTCATGTGAATGTCATCACCATGAAGCTTCTACTTCAAATTCTATTGCCCCTGCTAGACCACAATCTCAAAAGGTCGAGCAGGAGATCATTAGGCAAGGAAACAACAGATTTGACTGTTGGTGTTGTGTCAAGGTTGGTCACTTCGCCATAGATTGCTGGTTTAATCCCAGACATGATGAAACTCCTCAAGTTAATAATGTGAGAAAGACCACTCACAATGTTAACACTCGTAGGGGGAGTGTGATAACAAGAGACCAAGGACCCAAACAAGTTTGGGTTCCTAAGGCAACTTGATCTTATTTTTGCAGGAATGTTCAAAGACCACCAAAAATCCCATCTAGTATTTGGACAGTGGATGCTCTCGGCATATGACCGGGACTAGAAGCCTTCTCCAAAAATATTCTCCAGTCATGAACGGGCCAAAGGTCATCTTTGGAGATTATGACAGAGGAATTACAAAAGGCTACGGTATGATTACCAATGGTAGTGTATCCTTTTCCGATGTGGCTTATGTTGAAGGATTGGAACACAATCTCACAATCATAAGCCAACTCTGTGATAAAGAATACATCGTGGAATTTCATGCAGACAAGTGTTTGATAAAATCGGTTGATAATTTAGAAATGATTTTATCAGACACTCGTAGTAGAAATATCTTTTGTTTAAATTTTATTTGCATAGACTCTTCTACACCAGTGTGTTTTTTGGCAAAATATAGTGCGTCTTTTGGTGACTAATGGCACAAGAGATTGACACATATAAATTTCAAAACTATTAATAAATTATTTTCTCTTAATTTAGTACGTGATGTTCCAAATGTCAAGTACGTTAAAGATAGACCTTGTCACGCATGTGTAAAAGGCAAGCAAACAAGGGTCACCTTTAAAAGCATTATTGGCAATGATTCTAATAGGTGTTTACACCTACTTCATATGGACTTGTTCGGTCCACTACAAATTAGGAGTTTGGGAGGTAAGGATTATACATTGGTTATTGTTGATGATTACTCTCGCTTTGCGTGAGTGTTCTTTCTAAAACACAAGTCAGATACCTTTGATATCTTTATAAATTTTGTCAAGCAAGTCCAGAATGAATACAGCTGCTCCGTTATCAAAATCAGAAGTGACAATGGAACAGAGTTCAAGTCTAGGGCCATGAGAGAATTCTGTAAAAGTCTTGGTATCTTTCATGAGTTTTCCTCTCCTCGTACTCCTCAATAGAACGGAGTTACTGAGAGAAGGAATAGAACACTCATAGAGGCTTGTAGGACCATATTGAGTGATGCCTCACTACCGGAATATTTCTGGGCTGAAGCTATCAACACTACATGTCACGTGCAAAATCGAGCACTCATAAACAAAAACCATAATAAGACACCTTACGAGCTACTAAAGGGCAGGAAACCGACCATTTCATACTTTAGAATCTTTGGTAGTAAATACTTCATCCTTAACAATGGTAAGTATCACACCACTAAATTTAGTGAAAAGAGCTTTGAAGGTATTTTTGTAGGATATAGTAGCCATAGTAAGACATATATGATTTTTAATAAGAAAACCATGGTTGTGGAAGAATCTATTCATGTTATATTTGATGAGACGAGCTTGCTGCAAAGCAATTTTTCTAGTGTGTTCATTGAAGATGCAGGTTCACGACTGAAGGAATTGAGCTTGGATGAGCAAATTAAGGAAAAATATCAAGAGTTCATCACGATCACCACTCCAACCCCTATTAGATAAGATGATCACCATAATGAAGATATCATTCAAGTTAATGAAGTCACTCAAGGGATAGAAGACACTCCAGATGCAAGGAACCTAGATCTCACACACTTGATGGATCACCCAATTGATCAAATCATCGGAGATCCCCGGGATGGTGTCAGAACTCATAGAGGTACAACTAATGAAAATTTATATTTGAGCTTTCTCTTACAGGTTGAACCAAAGAAGTTTGAGGAAGCAAACTCAGACACATCTTGGATAATGGCAATGGAAGAAGAATTGAACCAATTCAAGCATTGCCAAGTATGGAATCTTGTTCCAAGACCCAAAGGTAAGAACGTCATCGGAACCAAGTGGGTCTACAGGAACAAGATGGACGAAGATGGAACAATCATAAAGAACAAGGCCAAACTCGTCGCCAAAGGATACCGATAAGAAGAAGGAATTGACTTCGACTAAACGTATACTATTGTGGCAAGACTGGAGAAAATCAGGTTATTCCTAGCCTATGCTGCACTTAAGGGCTTCACTGTCTATCAAATGGACATGAAGTCAGCCTTCCTTAATGGTGACATAAAGGAAGAATTGTATGTGGAACAACCTCTAGATTTCGTTGATTCTAACTTTCCTAATCATGTTTATCTTTTATTTAAAGCATTATATGGTTTGAAATAAGCTCCTCGAGCTTGGTATGAGACGCTGTCTAGTTATCTCCTTGAGAATAAGCTCACAAGGGGAAAGATAGATAAGACATTATTTCTTAGAGAAATAAAAGGCAAGATTTTGCTAGTGCAAATCTATGTCGATGATATTATTTTTGGCTTTACTGACGACAATCTCTGCAAGAAGTTTTCAAAACTTATGCAAGAGAAGTTTGAAATGAGCAGTATGAGAGAGCTGAAATATTTCTTAGGACTTCGGGTGAAACAATTTGAAGATGGGATTTTCATCTCGCAGATGAAGTTCACCAAGGAGTTAATTAAGAAATTCAGAATGAAGAATGCAACCTCTATGAGGACTCCAATGAGTTCAGCTATGTCTCTGGACAAGGATGAGAAAGGGAAACCTTATGATGAAACCAAGAACAACAGCATAATTGGATCCTTGCTCTACCTTACTGTGAGTAGACCAGACATAATATTTTTAACATGTGTATCTGCTAGATTTCAAGTGAACTGTAAGGAATCTCACTATGCTGCTGCAAAGCGGATTTTGAGATACCTTAAATGTACACCAAATCTTGGCTTATGGTACCCAAGAAGTAATGATAGCAAACTAATTGGTTTTCCAGATGCAGATTTTGCAGGAAGTAAAGATGACAGAAAGAGCACTTCCAGGACTTGTCAATTCCTAGGAAGAAGACTCATATCCTGGAGTAGTAAGAAGTAGAATTGTGTTACAATTTCAACAGCCGAGTCAGAGTATATCTCTGTAGGCAGTTGTTGTGCACAGTTGCTATGGATAAAGAACCAGTTTGAAGATTACAACATAAAGTTTCAAAATATTCCAATATTTTGTGACTCTTCCAGTGCAATTACAATTGCCAACAACCCAGCCTATCAGAGCAGGACAAAGCACATAGAGCTGAGGTATCACTTCATCCGGGAGCATGTGGAGCATGGAGACATCAACCTCCAGTATATCCCAACTGATAGGCAGGTTGCAGACATTTTCACGAAGCCGCTGGATGAGGCTAAGTTCTCGTTCTTCAAAACAGAACTTGACATGCTCAACAAAGAAGAATAAAGAAGGACGACTCACAACATAACTCAAGGATCAAGAATCACTTCAAAAATTAAGAATTTCCCAAGTCCAGACATCATTTCTCGAGTAAGACATATCACTACTCGAGTACTTATTTAGACTACTCGAGAACTAAGTATACCTCTCGAGAAATACTACTCGAGTAAAAAGATACTTCTCGAGAAGTTCCAAATATTACTCGAGTACTATAGTTCGTTCACTCGAGAAATCAGAAGGATTTTTTTTTCTTTTTCGGCTTCACATTCAAATTTTGATATTCGCACCCAGATATTTATGCTGTCATATTCTCAGGTATGTCACATTATTTAATTCCTTAATCATCACAAATAGGGCTTATATAAATAGAAAAATCCAAAATTTCCATTTTACTCGATCTCAAAACCCCTTTCTCGAAAAGAAAGAAGAAGACCGTTCGTCTTCCACCGCCGTCACAGAGCTCGCCGCCGTCTCTTCCCACAGTCAAGTTTTATATTCTCTAGATCAATGGAACCGACTTCGAAGATAGGGATTGGAAGTGAACTCGTATCGACCATAATTGCAGAGATTTCAGAAGATTTTCAGAATCTTCTTCTTCTTTTGGATACCACCGGCTTGAAATTTGTTCTACAACAACCATGTAAGATTCTTTTTCATTAAGTCGAAGAATTCTTTCAGAATGCCAAGGTCAGAAGAAATGGTAAAATTCTTAAGTCAAGAGTTCGAGGAATCAAGATTAAGCTTTCCAAGACAGTTGTTTCCAAGCTTCTCCGACTTCTGGTGATTGAAGAAGAAGATGATATAACTGCCGAGGACTACGATAGAGCCTATAGCTTCTGTAGAATTTCTGTTGTTGTAAACAACATTCGTCGACCAGACCTCAATGCAGAGGGCAAACTTTTGATGGATATTCTGGGAAAAGTACTTTTATGCAAGATAACTTCAATAATCTTCATCACTGCCGATCTCGTTTATATGATGACAACCATTATCTGTAGAAAGAAGTTTTAGTTTGGTATGATTATTCTCGACAAAATAATAGAAAGCATTAAGGCTCCCAACTATGCTAGGATTATTTCTCTACTTCTACATGAGTTCAATCCAAAAGTTTTTGATTTATCCAAGGGCACAACTCTTCACCACATGAAGAAGGTTTCTATTTCTTCCATTCAAAGATGGGAACTTAAATTGAAGAATCCAGCCCAAGCTGTCAAGGCTCATGACCATACAGAAATTGAGGACGGGACTTCATCTCCTCTTCTAACTTAAGTAGCTGGCACATCTGGTGCAGCTGCTGAGGGGGAGCCTGCTTCTTCAGTTCAAGAGAAAAGAATCCCTACCCCTCCTCCTGCCGCTGCTCTCCACCCAGCCACCCCTGAAGAGGTAATCTTAGATGCCCAAGTGCAAAAGAATATCCTTTCTACTAAAGAAGATATTAATCAGATGATAGAAGAATTGTCTTCAAAAGAGCCTCTTCCTCCCTTCCAACCAGAAAAATCTCCATCTCCATCACCATCTCAAGAACCAACTCCAGCTCCTTCACTAGAACAACATCATTCTGAACCAAAATCCCCTATTCACCAGTCACCTATTGATGATATAGAAAAAAAGAAACAGTTTCGATATCTGATGAGAAAGGAAAATCCCTAGAACCAGCTGAAGCTCCTCTAAAGAGCTTGGATTTCACTCTTCCCACCATTCTTGGTGAGGAAGATGATATTGTGATTCAAACTACAAGGGCTCAGAGTTTAGTGGTAATTGAAGAAATTGTTCCATGAACTTCTCCTCCTCCTCCAGCTCCTAAGACTGAAACTCCATCTCCTTCTCCTGCTGCTGTTGATATATTATGTAAGATAGAATTAATGTTCTTACAACAGAGAAAATACTTTGATGATTCTCTAAAGGCTGTTACAGAAAAAGTTACTTCTCTAGAGAAGAAAATGAGCAGAGGTTTTGCTGAAATCCAGCATAATACTGATGAGCTGAAACACCTTTTCAAAATAGGTGGGAAAGCTCTGGACCACACCATCACCAACATTGGTCAGGTGATGGACCAATCAGTAACTCTTGCAAATAATCAGATCCAGTTATAAAAGAAAGCCAATGAGCTTAACTTCAAGACTTATGAAGAGGTTGGTAAGTTTAAAGAGGCTGCTATAGAAACCCTATCTATAGAAGCCAGAAAGGGGGAGAGTTTAGTCAAAGAATACTTGGAAAAATCAGATGCCAACATGAACACTCTATGGGAAGCAAAGTTAAAGGAAGTTCATGCTAATGCGCAAACTCAGATAGATGGTGTAAAGTTTCACACTTATGACACAGCAGTGTGGATGCATAATCGAATATTCCCTAACTTTCAAGCAGATTCAAATCTAATTCCTCATCATATGAACCCTCTTACTCAACATCAGTCAACTCAATAGCCAATATTCTCACCAAGGCCTGAAGGATCAGAAGCTCCTCCTCCAGAAACTTATGCTCAAGTTTGTGAAATTGATCTGCCTCAAGAATAGCTTAAAGCACATATTCCTAAATGAAGAAAGTATGGTGATGGAGCTTCTGCTAGCAAGTCCATTCCAAACCCAGAAGTAGAAAAGAGAAAAGCTCAAGAATTTGCAGAGATTTGGAGCCCTACATCTAAGTCATTAATCTTTGATACTCTCAAATTAGTTATGGACTATAATGAGAATAGACATGATCATTACAGCTCCCATGAGTGGGACTTGTATGAAAAATCTATTACTAAGAGAAGAATCTATGATCGAGAGTATAGAAGGAAAGACCCAAATGCTCCTCCAAGACCACCAAAGTATTATCCAAAACCAATCAGTTACCAAAGAAGACAGCAAGAATAGAAAGAAAGACAATAGCAACAACATCAAGCCAAGGAATGACGAAAGATTTAGATTGTGGTTGAGATTGTGTGGAAATGGAATTCATGGAAAATTATATATATATATATAAATCTTTAATTTTGATGATCTATTTTTTGTCTTAATTCTTAGCTTATTATTCTCATTTTCTCTTTGCTATCTAGTCCTTTTATTTGTTTATTTTGATGTAATTCACCTTAGTGTAGAGGGTTCTGACTTCTACAAATAGGAAGATATTGTTGGGTATTGCATTCACAATAACCTAGATTTGTATGAAGTCACCATTAAAATAAGATGAATTAAGGTGTATTTGATGTATTGTTTGAGTTATGTGTTTGCAGGACTTAATTGTCAAGTGTAGACCAATGTCAGTCAATAATAAGTCACCAAACATTGGATCATATAATGTAATCCCTCATTGTGTGATCCATAGTGTTGACTCATGTATAGCCTCTCTATTGAGATACACTTCATTTTCAAGCATTATACGTGTAGGAAAAAGACTTGCTGCTGATTTCATTGAAGAAAGAAAAATTTTCAGGAAGCTAAAAATTTTCTAAGTGTTTTACTCGAGAAGGACATGAGTACTCGAGTAGATTTTCAGTGAGTACTCGACTGAGCTAAGTCTAGATTTCGAGTAACGGAAATAGTTCTCGAGAAGGCTAAACTTAGATCTCGAGAAGCTAATTCTATTACTCGAGTAGATCTCTCCTTGTTCTCGAGTTAACAGAGATTTCTAGCTCAAGATTTTCTCTAAGTCTAGTACTCGAGTAGCTAAAAGCCTTTACTCGAGTAGTTCAATACTTTGTCTCGAGTGACAGAAGTCAAGTACTCGAGAAGTATATCTATTACTCGAGTAGTGGAGTACCTGTACTCGAGAAGTCCATCTACTTCTCGGAAGTCAAGTTCTATTACTCGAGTAGCCAGAATTATTTTCAGGATTTTCTCAAAGTCTTATACTCGAGAAGCTTACATCCATTTCTCGAGAAACAAATTGAGTACTCGAGTAATCCACATTCCACTCGAGTAATGAAGATGATTTTCCTGAAATTTCCTTAAGTACTGCTTCTCGAGATTCCTACAATTTCTTTCTCGAGAACCAGACATTGTTCTCGAGTAGTCTTATCTTCACTCGAGAACTAAAGTTCTTTTTCTCTAAATTTCGTTAAGTGACGGGACGCGTTTTAAAAATAATTTCCTTAATTATTGGTCCACGTGTCTGAGCCATTTATGATTATGACCGTTGCTTGATTCCTATAAAAGGTCTAATCGCATTTGACTAACCCTAAGTAAGAATAACACAGAGAGAGAAAAGTTTCTGAATCGGTTTTATTCATTCTAAATTGGGAAGAACCGCGCCGCTACTCATCGTCTTCATCGACTCCGATCTTCTCGATCCAACAGATTAAGACAAGAAGAATCAACAGATCAAGCCTTCTCTACCACCGCACATCTCTTTCTTGATCGCGGTGATTCTAAGTTCTTAGATCCAAGAATACTCAGATTTCTTCCTCAACTTTTCTGAAAGGGCTTTTTTATTTTCAAGAAGGAAGAAGCCGAGTCTTTGCCAGATCTGTGAAGACAAGTTTGTGTATTTATTTGTAAATCATTTTATTCTTGTAGGAGATTTTGTCTCCGAGTTTGTAGGAAGTTTTTCTTCCGAATGTAGATCCGTTTTTGTGGATCGAGTTGTAGGGGTATTGCTCCGAGGTGTAGGATTGGTTTTCAATCAGAGGAAATATTAAAGTAGCCGAGTCTAGCGTGTTGCTAGATCGGTGAGGTGGAGATTGGACGTACCCAAGATTGGGGAACCACTATATATATGGTGTTCTCTGTGTTATGTGTGCTTGTTTTCTGTGCTTCGCTCGCTCAATTTTTTATTCCGCAAAAAGACGCAGACCTCACATATTCACCCCCCTCTAGGTGATTTAGGTAGACAACTAAAAACATCAGGTTTCCATTATTTGTGTTGTTTGGTCATAAACTGTGTTGATTGTAATCACAACTGCATGACTGTCAAATCTAGATGCCAACGACTGCCCAACTACAAGCATGTGCTAAAAGAATACGTAAGCTTCTCCCTCTACATGCAGCAAAACACAACCGACTTGCCACCGGGAACATATCACCCAAGAGGAATGCCACAAATGTATGCATCATCTCAAGACCGACGTGACACAACAAATGCTCGAAGAAGAGAAGCATGATAACTACAATGACTCATGGAAACTAGTCCTGTAAGACAAAACCAACCGAACCGCAAAACCGAACTGAACCAAACCAAACCATACAGTTTGGTTCGGTTTCAGTAGGCCGCGGTTCGGTTACGGTTTTGATTTTAGAAAAACCATACGGTTCGGTTCGGTTTATGGTTTTGTGTGGCAAACCGAACCGAGTTGAACCAAACTGAACCGTTGTGTATAAAAACATTTAATTTATTAATTAAATTTCATTAAATCATACGGTTAATCATACAACAGTTAATTACATTTCATATTTTCATTAAACTATACATTTAAGTGTTAAACCATACGCTTCATGATTTTGACTTTTGCGGCAAACAGTTAATTATATTTCATTAATGATTAAAGTCAAGGGCGAACCCAACACACCCGGGTGTGATTTTTCGCGGATTTCTCTTATATTTTTTAAGCTTTTTGTTTTTTGTTTTGATTAAACATCTAAGTTGTCGTTGATCTCTATTCTAGATATTTCTCTAATCTAGATCATTCTCCAAACCAACAATGATTATGAATATTTCATTTTTCATTCATTTGATTTTGGTGTCCTGAACTGGTTAGGTGATATGAATGGTGTTCAGACAGCACTTTCATGTTGGGTGGTTGAGCCACATTCATTGCACCACCCCTAATCTCTATCTATAAATCTTTAGACTTTGTCACATTATTTAAACCACTAAAACCGAACCAAACCAAACCAAACCAAACCATCGCGATTCAGTTTCAATGTTTGAGCGGTTCGGTTCGGTTCTAAATTTTTGGAACCACATAGGGGTGGTTCGGTTTGCGGTTTTGCTTACAAACCGAACCAAACCGAACCATTACAGCCCTAATGGAAATAACCGCCGCAGCAGAGAATCTCCCTGAACAACAACAAACAAATAACATGCTGTCAAGTAATCCCACAACACCTTATGTTCAAGATCCACCTACTCCACATACACCAACAAGGCTAACTCGGTCCCAAACCAACCCCATCTATTCAATTTCATTACACATGTAACTCTCAAAACAAGAATTATATTTAAAAATAAATAAAACTCTTACCATTTTGCAGATGTTGTAATCCCTCAAAGGGCGCTAACTAATACACAACGACTAGAGCACGGAGAACCAAGTACTAGAAGTCGTCAAGCAAACATACAAACACAAATTCAACGAAGAAGTGGATGTCTACAAGAACAAAGAACTACAAATGAAGTCGATGTAGAGATGCCTACGGGGCCGTCTACCCTTCTTGGTAGTTTCCCTTATGCCTGTGCAATTTCACCCTTTGGACCTATTAATCACAACTGTTGCACAATAAATTCTCCATGTTAACATGCAGGAAACAACCCAAATCGAAGAACGACAACTCATTTCAAAGCAAGAAACTGTTACTTCGCACTTAATGTGCCCACAGTCACACTATCTTCCCCTACTATTTGCTCACATTATCATGCAAAGCTTTTTCACACTGAGACATCAACTATATATTACAAAGGAGATTTAGTGGATCTACCGAATATCCTAGCATCGCCTGAGCTACTTTAACTTTACACTGCACAAACTACTGAAGCACACAACTTCAGATAGAATAGACGTGCTTATAACCACGTATACTCCTTCACATCTATGAGAGTAACATTGATGAAAATGTGTGTAACGCCCCGGTTTTTCTGTGTTTATTTAATATTTCTTTGGCGTTACGTTGATGCGTTTTTGGCTTGTGTCGTTGTTTGAGTACCTCATTAAGTGTTCTTAGTGGTTGTAGCATGGTTGCAAGGTTCCCTAGCAAGCCGGTGTCAATGTTGGATGACCCGGTGAGGCCTCTTCAGGAATGCTTGAATTTTGGCTTCGGGAGGTATTAGCCCAAATTTTTTTGTTTGTCGGATGTTGATTTCGACTTCGCCATTAGGTTCGTAGCATGGGTATTTAGCTACGGTGCGAATTTCGTCGAATTATGAGGTTGTTCGGTTTTCGCATCGTTTTGACGTTTTATTTAAATTAACTGTAAGGATATTGCTTCAGGTTAATTAATTATTGTGCTGATTAGAGGCTTATATTTTAAATTTAGGCATTTAGTGTATATTATTTTAATAGCTAGTTGGTGAGTATTTAAAGTTTCTCTTAGGGTTATCTTCATTATCTCTCCCAAAGCCGGTGGTTAATTTTCCTGCGGAAGAATAGAGCGGCGGAAGGAAAGGTGGAGCTCCGACAGTCGATTGCTTGCATTTTAGAGCTCAAAATTCTTACATAAGGGCGGATTCGGACTGCTCTTACTGAGATCTTAAACCCCGAGGTTAGTATTTTAAGTTTCTCGGTCAATTTCCTGGAGCTAGGGTTTCTGGTTTTGCCCATTTTTTTTTGCTAAATCGTCCAGATCTCTTAGGAAGCGGCACTTGCGGCCAGATCCGACTGGAGTGAGTGGTGTTGGCTAGTTTTCTTCTAGAACCGAGGCAAGTGGTGCTCTTGACCTTGCCAAATGAATTAATTTCACCTCTTTCTTTGTTTGGTAGCCGTATTTTTCCCTCTCTAGGAATTATTTATGTTGTAGACATTGTCCAGATCATATCCTGTTTTGATTAATCGAGTTTTGCCTATTTTTCTTCTTAAGCTTAAGTAGCAGATTTTGGTAATAAGGGGGGGTGTCGGGTTAAAGATCTGTTTAGTCCTTTTTTTAGAACCCAGGGATGCTGTCATGCTTTTACTGCAGCTTTTGCCCTCTAGCAAATTATATTATAGGTTGTTAATACTGAGTTTTTCTTGATTGGGCTCGGGTTGGTGTAAAATTAGGCTTGTTAGTGTAGAGGGAGGTGAACAGCAGGTGTTCATTCCAAGTCATGAAGGATATGGTGATTTTTGGGCTGATTTTGGTGGTCTGGAAGGTTAGGTTGAATATAGGAATTATTTTATCAGTTCTCTGTTTGGAGGAGTTGAGTAGGTATTAGCCGTAGATTTCAGAATTTTGACTAAGTCTTTTGGCGTTGAGTGAGTGGAGCTCACTCAACGCCAACTCAGCCAGATATTTAGCTACGTCATTTGGCGTTGAGTGAGTGGAGCTCTTTCAATGCCATCTCAGCCAGAAAACTTTCTTAGTCATTTGGCGTTGAGTGAGTGGAGCTCACTCAACGCCATCTCAGCCAGATATTTTTCTAAGTCTTTTGGCGTTGAGTAAGGTGAGCTCACTCAACGCTATCCTTCCAGAAGTTAGACTTTAGGCTAATTCTTTTGGCATTGAGTGAGTTGAACTCACTCAACGCCATCTTGCCAGAGTAGGATCTTAGTCTAAGTCTTTTGGCGTTAAGTGAACTGAACTCACTCAATGCCATTTTATCCTGAAAGATTCTAAGTCTTTTGGTGTTGAGTGAGTTGAGCTCACTCAACGCCATTTAGCCTGAGACTTATTCTAAGTCTTTTGGAATTGAGTGAGTTGAACTCACTCAACACCATTTATCCAGTGAACTGTTCTAAGTATGTTGGCGTTGAGTGAATGGAGCTCACTCAATGCCAACCTGCCAGTGTTGATTTTTTTGGCTAAGTCCTTTGGCGCTGAGTGAGTGGAGCTCACTCAACGCCGTCAGTTGTTAGACAGCTAAGTCTTTTAGCTGGTTGCTTTGGACCGATTAAGGTTCATTTTTTGGGCCTCTTAGTGGTTATGGGACCACCAGCCTGGGAATATTCTATTTTTGTGAATCACTTAGTACTGGAGTTGGATCTTGATTTTGGGGTTGGGTCGGACCGATACCGCCGCCTTTTATTTTCTTGTCTTGCTAGACATTTGGACTGTTAGGATGAGTGGACCGACGCCACCTCCATAGTACCTTGAAAATATTTAGGCCTGATAGTCTTGGTTGGACATGATGCCACCAGCCTAGGCCCTTGTTGTTTTTCTGCTCCAGTATTAGATGATTCTTTAGATTCTAGCTCTATGTTAAGATATTTGCCATCCTGCTAATTCTTCTTATAGATATCCTTGAAGCTTGGCTTTATCCTTGCACTTGGTGCATCCTTTATTTACTCTGTTTGATGAGTAATTTCCCTTTACCTATTTCTTATTAACTTTTAGCTGACTACTCCAGCATTCTTGTTTTAGGGCCTAGTAAACCCTTATCCAATCATCTAGTTTTTTTAACCTTATTTCTCCTCCTTTTGTTATTATTTTCATTTGCTGAGGTGTTCTTTCTTTGAATTCCTCAGGTTCAGGGTTGTAGCCGACTGAGCGACTAGATTTCTTTGGGAGATGGATAGTGTTCTCTTGGTTGCTGAGATTTCTCTTCCTCATTCTTGGGAGGTAGTTTTATTATTCTTTTATAGTACAGACATACTTAATTACCAGTGGGTTCGTGTCAGTTTGTTGACGCCCACTGGTGGTTTCTCTTTTAGAATGCTATATACTTTGCTTATACTGCTAGTTTACCTATTTTGGAGGTTATTTTACTTGATCTCTGGGATTGTTTTATGCTAGGTTGCATGTTAGGTATTTTAAACCCTAAAAAGCATTACTATATGTACTTCATGCACGCCTTATTTATAAAATTAAAGCACTACTTTACCAAGTAACATAAAAGCTATTTTTATACTATAATTAAACTTAGAGTCTTGCATTTCATGAGTTATCCTTCGGGGACACTCATGTTCAAGTAGGATGTCAAGTTTCATAAATAAAGTATTTTTCCACAACGTATAAAGATTTTCACTCGTGGACTAGTTGATCCACTGTGTCGAGAGATACGGCCATCTAACTTAATTGGATTTTATTCATAATAACCTATGGTTTTCCTTTTAGCTATAGAGTCTTGAGTTTTGCCTGAACGTCTGCAGTTATCCCCTGTACGACGTGACATCACAACGCGTATTTTCTCTTACCTTGATTTAATTTATTTAAATGGGAAAATACGGGTCGTGATAGTTGGTATCAGAGGGAGGTTGCTTGACAATTGGTCGGACAACCTTTCCCTTGATTGAATTAGTAGTTTAGCGTCATATCATACACACACACACCGATATGTCATCCGTACATCTTGGCTGAAGCACAAACACTACACTCATATGCATGAATATAAGTATACGGGGCATATTATGTAGTATGGGATGCATAATATGTGTTCGCATATGGGTCCACCATAGGAGGAAACATGTGAGGGTTATGTAGTATGAGATACATAACCTCACCACATGAATGCAGCTAACACGTTTTCTTTTTCGTTGTATGGAAATGTTATGTAGTATGGGATGCATAACATTTTCATGTGTACGCTGCTCACAACATACATTAAGGTCTTTCTAGAATGCATAACACAACATGCATAACATAACATTGCATAAGCACAATGTGCCAAACTGAAGATTTACATGATGACATATGTACACACATAATTTTGAGTCAAAAAGAATATAAATACATGCATTCATGGTCAAGGCACATGATTTAATATGATGGTGGTGAACCATCTTAAGTTAGGCATTACATCATAATTGAAAACCCCAGTGCAAGTTGGCAGTTGAAGAAAGTACTTATGTAGGTTTGTCTGTACTTGATTGTTTAGTCCCAGTAGTTGAACTGGGTTTTGATTATCGATTTGTTTGTTCTTTTTAGCATGACGCCTAAGCGTAGAGTGACGAAGTCGACTCCCCAATCAGAGGGCGAGTCTTCTGGAGCGCAAAGCGATGCAGTTGTAGCAAGTCTGAGGCAGAGCAATGAGGCTTTATCAAGATAGATGGTGGATGTTCAGTCCCAGATCTAGGCCTTGATATCTGTAGTGGCAGGGCTAGCCCCGAGAGCGCAGGATCCTGCTGCGGGTATAGCTGTTCCAGCCCCCCTACACCTCCTGCACCTCCTACCACTTTGGAGCCTCCATTTGTGGTGCCCCCAGATATGACCTTCATCTCTCAGTTTCAGCGGCTTCGACCCCCTACCTATGATGGGAAGGTGGATTTTATGATCTTGGATGATTGGATGATTTCAATTGAGGAGATATTTCACTATTCTGGAGTTTCTGATGATCATAAGGTGATGCTTGCCATCTACCGGCTGAAGGGGTTAGCAAAGAGTTGGTGGTTGAGAGAGAAGGATGGCATGGTAGGAGGATGCTCTTGGGATTCTTTCAAAGAGATATTGATGAGGAAGTTTCTACCTACAGTCGAGCGGGACCGGTTGATGAACGATTTCTTGCATCTGAAGCAGAGGCAGCTCACCGTTAGTGAGTATGAGATTGAGTTCAGCAAACTCAGTCGGTTTTCCCCCAGTTTGGTGAGTTCCGAGGCGGATAGAGCGAAGAGATTCCTTGGTGGCCTGAGGAGTGATGTTCAGCAGCTAGCTGTTGCACATGGAGCAGTGAGTTATACTGGTATGGTAAAAGCTGGTTTGAAGGTGGAGGCCATTGAAAATGCTAAGAAAAGAGGGCAGCAGGTGAGAAATGATAAGAGGAAAACTGTTGAAGGAAAGGGCCCCCAGGTACCCGGTGCTCCTTCGAGTAAGAAGAGCAAGGAGGTCTGTAGCTTCTGTGGTCGGCCAGGCCATCCCGTGGAGAAATGCTTCAAGAGGTTGGCAGCGAAAAAGGAGCAAGTTCATGCTATTCAGGGTGCTCCGAGGAAGGGCTTGGTGTGTGCCTTGTGTAAGAAAGAGGGGCATGATGTTGCCCGTTGCTGGTTAAAAGATAAAGTCTGCTTTCAGTGTGGACAAAAGGGTCATATCAAGATAAAGTGCCCGCAGCTCCAGTATGTGCTTCGACCAATTCCTCTTCAGGCTTTGCCACCGCCTCAGCCTATGGATAAAGGCAAGGGAAAGCTGAACGTGATTTCATCAATAGAGGCTCAGACTTCGACCCAAGTCATTTCAGGTTAGACTTTCTCGCTAGTCTTTATGCTTTAGTTGAAGTTTTAGTTTTGCAATTGTTTCCTTAAATGCGCGTGCAATTTTTATAGGGAGTTTTAAGGTAAAGAACCGCTGGGCGTGTGTTCTCTTCGACTAAGGTGCTACCCACTCATTTGTGGCTAGGGCCTTTGTAGAGCGGTTCCAGTTAGATCTAGATCGTGTCGGTGATGCATTTTGCGTCAATTTCCCCTCGGGTGATTCTGTGATATTAGATCAGGGCATTCAAGATTGTCCTATTGTTTTGGGGGATTTTCTAGCTAAGGCAGATCTAAAGGTGATTGACTTGGAGTATTTTGATGTTATCCTAGGCATGGATTGGTTGTCCCGATATGATGCTGTGATCCAGTGCAAGGGTAAGCGCTTGGACTTCAAGAAGGACAACGGTCAGCCTGGGAGTATTTATGGTGATCCGCGCCAGGTCTCTCCAGCGATTTCTGCGGTATGTGTTCAGAGACTATTTGATTCTGATTGTTTTGCTTGCTTGGTCTCAGTTTTGGGGAATGTTAGCAATTTGCTGCATTTAGATGAGATTCCTGTTGCGTGTAAGTTTTCTGATGTGTTTCCTAGTGATCTTCCCGGTCTTCCTCCAGATAGAGATGTCGAGTTTGTGATTGATTTGGAGTCGGGTACACGTCCTATTACCAAGGCGCCGTACCGGATGTCCCCGCGAAAGATGGAGGAGTTGCGTACCCAACTGGATGAGTTGTTGGAAAAAGGTTTCATAAGGCCGAGTTCGTCGCCGTGGGGTGCTCCTGTTCTCTTTGTAAAGAAGAAAGATGGATTGATGCGGCTTTGCATCGACTATAGAGAGCTGAACAAGGTCATCATTAAGAACAGGTATCCTCGTCGATGACTTGTTCGATCAGTTGCACGGTAGCGCTGTATTTTCTAAGATTGACCTTCGTTCAGGCTATCATCAGCTCAGGATCTGCGAGACGGACATTCCGCGGGCTGCTTTCCAATCGAGGCATGGGCATTTCGAATTCTTGGTTATGTCGTTTGGTTTGACCAACGCACCCTCAGCATTTATGGACATGATGAACCGTGTGTTCAAGGATTTTCTGGATAAATTCGTAGTCGTATTTATATACGACGTTCTGATATATTCTCGAAATGCGGAGGAGCATGGTCAGCATTTGCGCTTGGTTTTATCTGCTCTGCGAGACCATCATTTATTCGCCAAGCTGAGTAAATGTGAGTTCTGGTTGCCCCAGGTTTCCTTCCTGGGTCATGTAGTTAACAAAGATGACATTTCAGTTGACCCGGAAAAGATAGCTGCAGTGATGGATTGGCGTAGGCCGAGCACACCCAAGGAGATTAGGAGCTTCTTGGGGTTGGCCGGACACTATAGAAGCTTCATGGAGGGTTTTTCTACCCTGACTGCGCTCTTGACTAAGCTGACACAGAAGAATGTGACTTTCATTTGGAGTGAGAAATGCGAGAGGGACTTTCTGGAGCTAAAGAGCAGGTTGTGCACTGCCCCTGTTTTTTACATTGCCTACGAAAGGCATGGACTATGATGTGTATGTGGATGCCTCGTATGTTGGGCTCAGAGGTGTGTTGATGCAAGGGGGGGAAAGTGATTGCGTATGGGTCAAGGCAATTGAAGACTCATGAGAGGAATTACCCTACGCATGATCTAGAGTTCGCAGCAGTGATCTATGCCCTGAAGCTGTGGAGACATTTACTTTATGGCGCACAGTGCAAGATCTTCACCGACCATAAGAGCCTAAAGTATGTCTTTACCCAGAAGGAGCTGAATTTGTGCCAGCGGCATTGGTTAGAGTATGTTGCAGATTATGAAGTGGAGATCCAGTATCATCCAGACAAGGCCAATGTGGTGGCTGGCGCCCTGATCCGTAAGACGGGGAAGATCTTTAACCTCTCCGTTGAGCGTTTAGTGGAAGAGTTTCACTTGATGGACATCTTTGTGGGGTGCTGTGACTTGCAGAGCAGTTTGGCCGTGGCAGAGCCTTCTTGGATTTCACTTACTAGGCTATACTAGAAGGATGATTCAGATCTTTTTCACCTGTATCTCAGAACTGAAATTGGGGAATTGCCAGACTTTTCTATTGATGATGCAGGTACCTTGAAGTACCATGGCAGGTTTTGCGTCCCCGCTGTTTTGGACATTCGAGTCATGTTGTGTAAGGAAGTGCATGGCTCGAGTGTTGCCTACCACCCGGGCTCAACTAAGATGTATCGGGACTTGAAGCAAATTGCCTGGTGGTATGGTATGAAGGGTGATATAGCACGTTTTGTTTCTGAGTGTTACACCTGCAAGCGAGTTAAGGCCGATCATGGAAGGCCGGGTGGTAGGTTGACTCCATTGGAGATCCAGACATGGAAATGGGAGAGCATTTCTATGGACGTCATTACAGGCTTACCGAGATCTGCTAGAGGTTTTGACTCTGTTTGGGTTATAGTGGACAGACTGACGAAGTGTGCTCACTTCGTGCCGTATAAGATTTATTATTCGATGAAAAAGATAGCGGAGCTGTATTTGAATGAAGTCATCCGATTGCATGGAGTTCCTGTTAGTATCATATCAGACCGAGACTCCAAGTTTACTTCCCGCTTCTAGAAGAGTTTGCAGGAGGGTTTGGGTACAGACCTGAGATATTCTACCGCATACCACCCGCAGACTAATGGGCAGACTGAGCGAGTCAACCAGATTGTGGAAGATATGATCCGCTGTTATATTTTGGACCACGGAGGAGCGTGGGATGAATGTTTGAGGCTGATTGAATTCGTATATAATAACAGTTATCAGGAGAGCCTGCAAATGACTCCTTTTGAATCCTTGTATGGGAGGCACTGCAGAACTCCCTTATTTTGGGTTGAGGCTGGTGAAATGACTTTGCTGGGTCCTGATGCGCTCGAGGAAATGGAAGTTGTTGTGAAGCTTATTCGAGAGAAGCTTCGGTTAGCTCAGGAGAGATATGAGAAAAATGCCAACCGGCGTAGATCTGATGTGGAATTTTCAGTGGAGGATATGGTATTCTTGAAGGTGTCCCCAATGGTTGGAGTAAAGTGGTTCAGTAAGAACCATAAGTTGGAACCGAGGTATGTGGTCCCATTAAAGATAGTGGAGCGTATTGGTTGGCAGCTTACAGGTTGGATTTGCCAACAACCTTTCCAGGTGTGCATAATGTTTTCCATGTGAGCCAGCTGCGGAAATGCGTGCTGAGTAGTAGGCAAGTGTTGAATGTTGTGCCTCAGTTTGAGCCAAATCTGACTTTTTTAGAAAAGCCTGTCCGCATTCTGGATGCTCAAGATCGAGTGTTGCGGCGAAAGACCATTCCCATGGTTAAATTCTTGTGGAGGAACCAGGAGGTAGAAAGCGCGACTTGAGAGTTGGAGTCGGTAATGAGGGAGGCTCACCCTCATCTTTTTCCTTAATTTGTGCCTGGTATGTTTTGTCTTCTCCTTTATAGCTCTTATTAGGCTATTTTTGTCCCTTCCTTGATAGAAGCTTGTGCGTAAAGTTTAGGGGCGAAACTTTCTTTTAGGGGGAGTGTCTGTAACACCCCGGTTTTTCTGAATTTATTTAATATTTCTTTGGCATTACGTTGATGCGTTTCCGGCTTGTGATGTTATTTGAGTACCTCATTAGGTGTTCTTAGTGGTTGTAACATGGTTACAAGGTTCCCTAGCAAGCCGGTGTTAATGTTGGATGACCCGGTGAGGCCTCTTCGGGAATGCTTGAATTTTGGCTTCGGGAGGTATTAGCCCAATTTTTATTTGTTTGTCGGATGTTGATTTTGACTTCGTCATTAGGTTCGCAGCATGGGTATTTAGCTACGGTGCGAATTTCGTCGAATTCGGAGGTTGTTCGATTTTCGCATCATTTTGACGTTTTATTTAAATTAACTGTAAGGATATTGCTTCAGGTTAATTAGTTATTGTGCTGATTAGAGGCTTATATTTTATATTTAGGCATTTATTGTATATTATTTTAATAGCTAGTGGGCGAGTATTTAAAGTTTCCCTTAGGGTTATCTTCATTATCTCTCCAAAAGCCGGTGGTTAATTTTCCTGCGGAAGAATAGAGCGGCGGAAGGAAAGACAGAGCTCCGACAGTCGATTGCTTGCGTTTTAGAGCTCAAAATTCTTGCGTAAGGGAGGATTCAGACTGCTCTCGCCGAGATCTTAAACCCCGAGGTTAGTATTTTAAGTTTCTCGGTCGATTTCCTGGAGATAGGGTTTCTTGTTTTGCCCGTTTTTTTGCTAAATCGTCAAGATCTCTTAGGAAGCAGCACTTGCGGCCAGATCCGACTAGAGTGAGTGGTGCTGACCAGTTTTCTTCTAGAACCAAGGCAAGTGGTGCTCTTGCCCTTGCCAAATGAATTTATTTCACCTCTTTCTTTGTTTGGTAGTCGTATTTTTCCCTCTCTAGGAATTATTTATGCTGTAGACATTATCCAGATCATATCCTATTTTGATTAATCGGGTTTTGCCTATTTTTCTTCTTAAGCTTGAGTAGCAGATTTTGGTAATAAGGGGGGTGTCGGGTTAAAGATCTGTTTAGTCCTTTTTTAGAACCCAGGGATGCTGCCAATGCTTTTACTGTAGCTTTTGCCCTCTAGCAATTTATATTATAGGTTGTTAATACTGAGTTTTTCTTGATTGGGCTCGGGTTGGTGTAAAATTAGGCTTGTTAGTGTAGAGGGAGGTGAACAACAGGTGTTCATTCCAAGTCATGAAGGATATGGTGATTTTTGGGCTGATTTTTGTGGTCTGGAAGGTTAGGTTGAATATAGGAATTATTTTATCAATTCTCTGTCTGGAGGAGTTGAGTAGGTATTTGCCGAAGATTTTAGACTTTTGACTAAGCCTTTTGGCGTTTAGTGAGTGGAGCTCACTCAACGCCAACTTAGCCAGATATTTAGCTACATCATTTGGCGTTGAGTGAGTGGAGCTCTTTCAACGGCATCTCAGCCAGAAAACTTTCTTAGTCATTTGGCGTTGAGTGAGTGGAGCACACTCAACGCCATCTCAGCCAGATTTTTACTAAGTCTTTTGGCATTGAGTGAGGTGAGCTCACTCAACGCTATCCTGCCAGAAGTTAGACTTTAGGCTAAGTCTTTTGGCGTTGAGTGAGTTGAGCTCACTCAATGCCATCTTGCCAGAGTAGGATCTTATTCTAAGTCTTTTGGCGTTGAGTGAACTGAACTCACTTAATGCCATTTTATCCTGAAAGATTCTAAGTCTTTTGGTATTGAGTGAGTTGAGCTCACTCAACGCCATTTAGCCTGAGACTTATTCTAAGTCTTTTGGCATTGAGTGAGCTGAACTCACTCAACGCCATTTAGCCAGTGAACTGTTCTAAGTCTATTGGCGTTGAGTGAGTGGAGCTCACTCAACGCCAACCTGCCAGTGTTGATTTTTTTTGGCTAAGTCCTTTGGCGCTGAGTGAGTGGAGCTCACTCAACGCCGTCAGTTGTTAGGAGGCTAAGTATTTTAGCTGGTTGCTTTGGACCGATTAGGGTTCATTTTTTTTGGCCTCTTAGTGGTTATGGGACCACCAACCCGGGAATATTCTATTTTTGTGAATCACTTAGTACTGGAGTTGGATCTGGATTTTGGGGTTGGGTCGGACCGATATCGCCGCCTTTTCTTTTCTTGTCTTGCTAGACATTTGGACTGTTAGGTTGAGTGGACCGATGCCACCTCCATAGTACCTTGAAAATATTTAGGCCTGATAGTCTTGGTTGGACATGATGCCACCAGCCTAGGCCCTTGTTGTTTTTCTGCTCTAGTATTAGATGATTATTTAGATTCTAGCTCTATGTTTAGATATTTGTTATCTTGCTAATTCTTCTTGCAGATATCCTTGAAGCTTGGATTCATCCTTGCACTTGGTGCATCCTTTATTTACTCTGTTTGATGAGTAATTTCACTTTACTTATTTCTTATTAACTTTTAGCTGACTACTCCAGCATTCTTGTTTTAGGTCCTGGTAAACCCTTATGTAATCATCTTGTTTTTTTAACCTTATTGCTCCTTTTGTTATTATTTTCATTTGCTGAGGTGTTCTTTCTTTGAATGCCTCAAGTTCAGGGTTGTAGTCGACTGAGCAGTTAGATTTCTTTTGGAGCTGGATAGTGTTCTCTTGGTTGCTGAGATTTCTCTTCCTCATTCTTGGGAGGTAGTTTTATTGTTCTTTTGTAGTACAGACATACTTACTCACCAGTGGGTTCGTGTCAGTTTGTTAACGCTCACTGGTGGTTTCTCTTTTAGAATGCTATGTACTTTGCTTATACTGCTAGTTTACCTATTTTGGAGGTTATTTTACTTGATCTCTGGGATTGTTTTATGCTAGGTTGCATGTTAGGTATTTTAAACCCTAAAAAGCATTACTATATGTACTTCATGCACGACTTATTTATAAAACTAAAGCACTATTTTCCTAAGTAACGTAAAAGCTATTTTTATACTATAATTAAACTTAGAGTCTTGCATATCATGAGTTGTCCTTCGGGGACACTCATGTTCAAGTAGGATGTCAAGTTTCATAAATAAAGTATTTTTCCGCAGCGTATAAAGATTTTCACTCGTTGACTAGTTGATCCACTGTATCGAGGGATACGACCATCTAACTTAATTGGATTTTATTCATAATAACCTATGGTTTTCCTTTTAGCTATAGAGTCTTGAGTTTTGCCTGAACGTCTGCAGTTATCCCCTGTACGACGTGGCATCACAACGCATATTTTCTCTTGCTATGATTTAATTTATTTAAATGGGAAAATACGGGTCGTGACAATGTGCCAGCATTTAATCATGGTATCTACACTTTTATAGAGCACGGTGCAATATATCACAAGATTGGCTCACTCCTCCCCAAAAACAGTACTCGCCCACGTTAATTGCAAATGTTTATTTATGACACTGAACATGAAGTTTAGAATAGGTTGCTCGAGAGCCCAGGACTTCATATCCCAATACTTGAAAAGATCTCCAACATACTAGATGCTGTAAACCCCTTCGTACAGACTCTCAGGAAGCTTGCAAAACAACCAAACCTTCAAAGTGCAGATTATTAATTAAGGAAAGGCCTTCAGTTGAGCTTCAGTACTCACTCCCAACGGCATCACAGGTTGCGACGATATTAGTAGGAGCTGATTACTTTATGGAAACCAACGATAGAGACATACTCATCGAAACAACTTTAGGCAATCTAATATCTATCAAGGAGTACTCTGGCTATTACGACCCTCTACAATATCTGCTACTACTACCGTACGGGATACATAGTTGGCGTGGAGACGAACTACTTGATCGTATATAACGAACTAGCTGTTGCAACTACTACTCATACTTACTTCAGGTAAAATAAATATAACAACACGTATTATATGCATCTTATTTTGTAAATCTACTTGCTAGTTTAGAGATTTTATATGCAGCAACGTAGAAACACACCTTCCATACTACTACATGTTGAGCGTTTACTACAACAATACATGGTTAATATGTACATAAAAGTTGAAAAACAAAAACGATGCTGGATTCGGTCCCACCAAAGTGATATCAGGGCAGAGCATTATCAAGATTTAGAAGATTGTTTATATAGTGGTGAAAATGATGCTGGTATATATATTATCAATCAAATTTGATGGAAAGTCACCTTTAAAAGCTTAGGGTTCTACCTTCCTTTTAAAGTAATTCTATTTAATTATTTTACAGGTAATGTGTGACGTAGAACAATCTTACCGTCATCTTTTATCGGAAGTTCCAGAGATATATATCAGAGGTATCAGGATGCTATGATAGTTGTGCGCAATTTTGACAAGCCAGATATTTTCCTAACGATGACGTGCAATCCTTGGTGGCCGGAGATAATCAACGAGCTTTCCCCTGGACAAACGCCTCAATATTGCCCAGATTTAATCTCCAGAATTTTCCATACAAAACTAGAATGTTTAAAGGACGACGTTTTCCACAAAGACATTCTCGGTAGAGTGGTTGCTCACGTTCATGTTGTCAAGTTTCAAAAACGTGGATTACCACATGCACATATGTTATTTATTTTCAATGAGCACAATAGGATCAGTAGTCCAGACGACTATGACGGGATCGTAAGAGAAGAAATACCGATAGAATCAGAAGAACCCGAGTTATACACAGGAACATCCCTCAAACAACTAGATCCTTAGGAGTAGTTTTGTCATGACTAGGTCATGACAAAACCCTAGGAACCCAAGAAGGCCATGTGAACCTAGGAATATAGGTGAGACCAATGTGGTCTACAAACAGTAAATTTCTGAACCCTAGTTTAAGATGACCATGGGGCTTCACCAAGACTTCAAGACCCCCCCACCACCATGGTCTCGTCAACCCATTTTAAGGTCCATTAGAGCCCCAGGGGTCCAATGGATAGGTATAGGGTGGCTAAGTTGACCTAGAACCACTCTAGGCCTAAATTGGGCAAGGTGCCCTAACTAAGGGCAGTGTGCCCTAGTAAAGCCCAAATAACCCTACTAAGGCCTTCCTAGACCTACAGTGGAGTCAATATGTCACTAAGGACCAATGGAGGGCAGTTAAAGTGGTTAAGTTGACTAAAGTCAATCTAACAATAAATGGGTCAACCTGACCTACATAGGGTCAACTGACCTTCCCTTAGCCAAGTGGACCCCCACACATACCTTCATAACCCTAGTGAGAGGCCAATGGGTCACCAAGGACCCATTGGGGTCAACTAAAAAGGCTAAGATGACCAAAGTGAACTCTAGCCCTAAAGTAGTCAAAGTGCCCTAATTAAGGGTCAAGTGACCTCCAAGGGCCAAGTCAACCCCACCTAGGCCTTAGGGAAGGCCAATGAGTCACAAAGGACCCATTAGGGGCAACCTCAAATACCAAATTGACCAAGGTCAACCATAGTCAAAGTTTGGGTCAAGCTTGCCCAAATGGGCTAACTCAAGTTCAAGCCCAATTCACTTGGGCCAACCTTGTATTGATGGATGATATGAACATGTGGGCTGCCATTGGGTTAGGTAGAAGCCAAATTTCAGGCTTGGTGAGTAGGAGAGAGAAAGTCTTCAAAGGGAGGAGAGATAAAGAGAAGAAAGAAAAGGGGGGAAGACTTTGGGCTCATCCTCCCCCTTCCTAACCCCTTGCATTCATTCCACTAGGACAAGGAATACAAGCACACTTCAACCAGCTGGTCATTGACTGGTTGGAGCCATGCTTTCTCCCCCACCTACCATGGCCGAAAATGTTGACTAGGAGGCCTCCAATGGCAATGCAACCCACAACCACATAACACCCCATTTTTCCTTCTTAAAAGGTTCACTGGACTCCAAGGAGGAATTCCCACACTTTTCCTGAAGAAGCAAATGGGTTTTACTGGGTTGTTGTAAGAACCCGACCACCACCACCACCACCATGCCAATCTGGCGATCGGCAAGGCTACAACCACCCCCACAGGTCCTCCTCCACTCCTTCTTCCATGGGTAAATCATAGCAATCCTTAGGTCCAAGGTTCGGGCTCAATTGAGCCCGATCCAATTTGAAAAATCTCTGGTTTTTCCATGATTTTTAGCTTCTCGGGTTTGCCGGAATAGGGCTCTCCGGCGGCTGTGCCGCCGCCTGGCGATAGCCACCACCTAAACGGAGGGTGGTGGTGGCGGTGGCCGGCCGGGGAGGTGGCCGGATAGCCGGCGACAGCGGCTGGAAGAAGGCCCAGGCAGGATGAATCTGGGTCGTCGGCTGGAGGTAGAAGACGACCAGATGCCGTCTATTATGTGCCAAGATTCGTGCTGATATAAGTTCTAAACTATAGGCTAGGTGTATTATTATTTCATTTCTCTCACAGATTCTGTATTTAATGTTTTTAATTTTAAAAAATACCTAGAGGCAATTTCAGAGGAAATAATCAACACCTGAAATGTAGCCCTGTTGGTCTACTTAATACAAAATTGGTTTGAACCAATTTGGGTGCCTGGTTTGACCAGGGTACTCATTTTGGTGGGGTCTATACATATGGTTGGGCAGAAATTAAAATGGGTGCCCACACCTCATCTCTGCTCCAAATGACTTGAAATTTTGGTAGGGAGTCACCCTAGTCCATATCTAAACCCTTCTTAAAAAATGGGAATTTTTGGGAACAATATTTTTATAGTTATGTAAATAATTTAATTTCTCTAGGGTAAATTAATTTATGGGTCAAATGAACTCCAAACTCATTCAAATTTTGGTGGGTGGTGCATGGGGTAATTATTAAGATCTGGTAAAAATTTCATTACATTTGGAGGTGGTTTGAATTAAAATCATGCAAACCCTAGCCTTGCTTTAAAAAAGGTATTTTGGTCCAAAAATGTACTTTGGGCTTTGTGTGGCCAAATCACCTCAACAGAGGTTGAAATTGGGACCACTGGCTTGGAACGGCTTTTAACACCTTCCCATGGATGATGGGGTGGATTGGAATAGATTTGGCCTAAGATCTAAGGCCAAACCCTAAGGAAGGGCTTTTGTGCCTTGTGAAGGGCATGAGGTCAAAAGACCTTGTATGAGCTTGAAAACTTGTAAGGAGGTTTCTAGGGTAGCTAAAACCCTTTGGTGAAAATATTAGGGGATTTGGGAAAGGGTAGTCCCCACAAAACCCTAACCCTAGTTTAGGGCAACACATTGTAGTGCTAGAATAGGTTAGTAAAACTCCTTGAACTATACTGAAAATTGGGTAGTGTGGTCATAAGGATATATTGAACCTCTGGTAGTTTAATTGGAAATTTTGGAACAATAATCTTTGCACTTCCTTTGTAACTTATGGGATTACCCTAATTAATCATTTGGTCATTATGATCCCACTGCCCATTGGAAGGTCATGAAAATTTGGCAGAGGGATTTTTAAACTTTCTTAATCATATATGAATTTTATGAGAATTTTTGAATACATTTTAGTGGTACCTACTTCACAAGCTTAATAACTTGGAAAATTATTCAATAATTTGCTTAAAGCTCTTTACTGGCTAATAAATTATGAAACTTGACCTAGAGCATTTATATGCCCGTACAATCATTCTTGAATTTTGTCTGAATTTTTGGAAGTAATATTGTCTCACTTATCTCTTTAAATGAATTATTGTGGGATATATTTGAAATTAAAATTATGGGCCTAAACCTTGCTGAAAAATTGGGATACTTTGGGTGGTAAGTTAAATATTTATATTGCATATAACATAAATTTAGTGGAAAGTTATCTTATCTCATATTGGTACTTCATGTTCAATCTTGGAATTTTTGGCCACTAAAATAATTAAATAAATTATCAGATAAATAGGAAAATTGTGAATCTCTGGATTTGGGCTACAAAGGTCATAACAGCCCTTCAATAATTATTATAGGAGTACTGGATGATTATTTGATGTACCTCCCATTTTACATGTCATTTAGCCTTAATGGTCTGCGTATAGTAAAACTGCAGAAATTATGTTGGAGTATAAATTTGGGCAAATGAGTCGGGATTAGTGGTTTTCCTGGTTTGGATAAATAAATAAAAAGAGTTCATCATTGGAAGTTGGATGAGTGGAGGGTTGGATTGGCTAATGTTAGATGGTGCTTGGGATCGACGAAAGATCGTCTTTCCTGTAAAGAGGAAGTGTCAAAATACTAAGGTTAGATCCAATGTAATTGTTAAGGGACTTTGAATTGGTTATTAACCAATAAGAATAAGTGCCTTGCGAAAGGGAGCTTTGGCCTTCAGCCCATCGTAGCTCTTAGTGCCCTCGAGAGCCCTTCACGGGGAATACCTTGGGCAGTCCTGGGCTAAACCTAAATCGTAGGCAAAACTGAAATGCAAGAGTAACTAGTAAATCTAGGGTTTCACCTTCTCACACCTTGTTGGGTACATTGGAAAATGTGTACCTGATTTGAAGAAGCCCAACCTAGCTCAATGATATACATCAAGGTGTATTTGATGTTGTTTTGAGTTGACATGTGCAGGTGAAGAATTGATAAAGTATGCAGAAAAATTCTAAGTCCAAGTGTCGACACAGAGAAGGATGTGTCGACACATAGAAGAAATTAGTCGACACAACACTGGGAAGCAGTGTCGACACATAGCAGTTAGTCTACAACAATACTGGGAAAGTGTGTCGACACAGAAGAAGTAAGTCGACACAACACTGGGAATTTGTGTCGACACAGAAGAAAAGCGTCGACCTCAACATTGGGAAAATGTGTCGACACAGAAGAATATAGTCGACCTCAAGTTTGTCGACACCAGCAGGATGTGTCGACACAGAAGAATATAGTCGACCTCAAGTTTGTCTACACCAGCAGAATGTGTCGACACATTGTGATTGAGTCGACACATTATAGCAGAGTTAAAAGAAGACTGTGTCGACACCTGAAGGCTAAGTCGACACTTACTAAGTTATGATTCTACAATAACTGTGTCGACACACAGGACTTGTGTCGACACACTGAAGAGTCAAGACCAAGTTATTTTCAGAAGAAGCTGTGTCGACTCAAAGGCAACTTAGTCGACATCACTGAAGACTGTGTCGACACCAAAGTCAATTGTGTCGACACAGATAGACAGATGGTCTCGACACTTTCTGACAGACTGTCTCGACAACTTATGGTTCAAGACTAAGGCACAGGACTTGTTTGAAGACTTGACAGCTGTGGGTTGCCACCGGTTAACTGAAGCTGTCAGACTTGTCAGAAAACGGTTAGAAACCGGATCAGCCGGTTACCATGAAGAAAGTCTATAAATAGACAGATTCAGAAGGAGAAAAACAACTTTTGAAAACATTGATGAGAATCAAAAAGTTGAGAAGGATTACAATCCAATTCATTTCAAGAAAGTGCTAGGCACTTAAGAAGATCTTCTCCAGAAGATCTAAGAAGACTATCTAAGGATAGATCAAAGAAGAGTTCTAATCAGAATTCAGAAGAATCATTCAAAGTGCTGGATAGAGAGAGATCAAGCCAGAATTTGAAGAAGAAGAAAGAAACCACCAGTGGATTCTCAAGAAGCTGTTTGGAAATCAACTCAGCTAAGTTCATATTCAAGAAGCTTTGAAGAAAGCTCAGATACAGTTGATTTCATCAGCTGATCAAGAATTGTCTTGGCCTTTTCTCTCTCAATTTAGGCAAGACAGTTAAATAATCTTTTCTATATTTCTGTAGGATCTGTTTACACAGATCTGAGTTGTAAGCCTGTGTTATAAAGGCTGAGTGTAGGAGTGTTGAACTCTGAGTGGTAGGGCTGTTTGCCTGAGTGTAGGAGTAGGGTCTTCTCTGAGTTGTAGGCCTTGGGGCAAGGCTGAGGTAGGGCTGTTGTGCCTGAGTTGTAGGAACCAGTTGGGTTCTGAGTTGTAGGATCTGTTGATTTGAGATTAGTGGAAGTTTGGCCGAATCTAGCATACTGCTAGATAGGTGAAGGGGGAAAGTGGATGTACCCAGACCTTGGGGAACCACTATAAAACATTGTGCAATCTGTGATGTTTTATTTTCTGTGATTGCTGTGATTATTGTGTTAGCCATTAAATTGAATTCTGCCTAGAAGTTTTCATAAATAAGTAGAACCTATTCACCCCCCCTCTAGGTGTTTAGGCTGTCTTGAAAGTTAAACTATCACACCTTGATGTCTCGGGGAGATAGGTTGGGTCACACGGGCAGTAAGCCCAATGGTTTTGGTGATGGGAAGGTTAGCCCGACGAGCTTTGGATCAGTAAAGGTTTGCGATGGGCAGGATTGCCCGACGAGCTTTGTCTCGGTTGTTGTTTATGATGGACGGGATGGTCCGGGGAGCTTTGGCTCGGTAGCTGATACATAAGGTTGCATGTGCATAAAGTATAAGGTGGTGGGTCTTCGGTATTGGAGGGTCGATGCACCAAAACCAACACGTTGATTAGGCAAGTGTGGTTTAACACTTGGCCAAATAAAGTCCAGTGCGCCAGCCGGTAAGCGTTCATAGGAGCTCCTCTTAGTGCACCAGCATTGAGGCATACGATAGGTCTGACTGGTAGGGCTATTACCGGTTTAGAGGTGGGCGAGGCCCAACCCACAGCTTCTGTTTTCCACTACGGAGGTATCCTGGGAGGTTCGGCTCTAGAAAGGGGGAACTAAAGGTCTGTGTACACATAGTCGAGTGGGTGAGTTGCACTTGCATGTTCACATCATGGCATAATTGTATTTCATAGCATAATAATTGCATATAACCTGACACCTATTGTATAAGTGGTATGAGACGCTTTATACAATAGGCCCTGCAAAACGACCCCTTAGTTTATAAGTTCGTGCGAGCGTGCTTATAAGTTAAGGTTTTTATTCAGTATTAAATATTTATGTTCGCTAATAAAACCGATACCCTATCGTATAAATTGGTATGAGACCTTTTATAGGATAGGAGCCCTGTAAAACGACCACGTAGTTTATAAGTTCGTGCGAGCATGCTTATAAGTTAAGGTTTTTATTCAGTATTACATATTTATGTTCGCTAATAAAACTGACACCCTATCATATAAATCGGTATGAGACCTTTTATACGATAGGAGCCCTGCAAAATGACCCCTTAGTTTATAAGTTCGTGCGAGCGTGCTTATAAGTTAAGGTTTTTATTCGGTATTACATATTTATGTTCGCTAATAAAACGACACCCTATTGTATAATTCGATATGGGACTTTTTATACGATAAGAGCCCTACAAAAGACCCCTTAGCTTATGTATCTTCATATAAGTTAAGGTTACGCTCTTATTCAGTTTTTCATACCTTTATCACCGTCTTATATACCTTAGAACTGCTAAATTAGTTCCGCCACCATCTGCTTATTTATTATTCTCCACTATCATGTCCTCCCCTTTCCTTCTCCCCGCTCGGTGCCTAGGAGCCATGGGGGATGGGCGGGGGATGATAGTACTTAGTATTTGAGACTATGTAACGCCCCGTTTTTTCAGCGATTATTTTTATTCTCGTTTGGCGTTACGATGACGCGTTTTCGTGGCTTGTGCCATTTGTGGAGTGTGGTTTAGCTCCTTAGAACTGAGTGCCCTATTTTGTAGCCTGTTGGAAAGATCTCCCTAGCAAGCCGAGTCATTTTGGGTGACCCGGTGTGGCCTCTCGGGGGGATGTTGGTGTTTGTCTTTATTTGGGTATAACTTGAGTTCTGTTCGTCGAAAATTAATTTCGACTTCGCCGTTGTGTTCGTAGCGTGGGTATTTAGCTACGGTGCAAATTTCGTCGAATTCCGAGGTAGATCGGTTTTCGCGTCGATTTGGTGCTTTATGTAATTTTGTAATTAATTATATTATTATATAATTATATATATATATAGAATGAAAACCCCCGATTCATCTTCTTCCCCACTTGAAACCGCCGGCCCTGTACGAGAGAACGGAGAAACCGCCTACCCTTCCCTTCAGACGCCGATTCCCGGAGCGTTTGTGGACGGAATTCGATTCCGAGAGTGGATTCGGATTGCTCTCGTCAAGACCTTCATTCCTACGGCAAGAAATTCGATTTTCGTAGAGTTTTGCGAGGATTGGAATTTTCGGTTTTGGAGCTTTCCGCCATTAATGGCCGAGTTTTTGTTCTAGGTATTGCGGCCGTTTTGATTCTTGCGAAGAGGAGGAAAGCAGTCCAAAGCTTCGCTGTGAATCGAGGCAAGTGGTATTCTTGCCCTTGCCAAGTTTTTTTTTCGATCTTACTTGCTGAAATTGAAATCCCGGTTAGCCCAGGTTAGAGGCCTTGTTGTTCTCATTTTCTTGCTAACTATAGGGCTTAGTTCTTCCTACTGAACCCCCCCTATTTTGTGATGATTGGTATCCAAATTGTCGGTATGGAGCCGTTGTTTTCCTTTACTCCGATTGTTGCTCTGGTTCGGGTGTAACCGAGAGGGAGAGTTAGGAGGGGGGGGGGGGTGTGGTTGCCGATTTTCGTTAAGGTATTACTCGAATGATTAGGCATAGTTTGTATAGTAGTGGTGCGCGACGTTGGTAGTTTCCTGCTGCTATTACAGTTGCGTGAGTCGTGTGCGCATTCCGGTGTCGTTCGGGAAATTCCAAACGGTACAGGTTAGCCGCGCACGGTCGTTAACCGTTAGGGCGCACGACCACTGGTCGTGTGCCTCTGGTCGTGCGCGTATAACTTTCAGTTTCCAAAGTTCTGTCTCGTAGATCGCACGAGCGCTGGCAAGCAGTGCGCACGACCACTGATCGTGCGTCACTGATCGTGCGCTGACGCTAAGTTTTCTCAGGTTTTCCAGGTTCGTTTCGCACGATCATCAGCCGATGAGTGCGCACGACCACTGATCGTGCGTCACTGATCGTGCGCTCTGTATATTTTCTTTTGCTAGGCGATTTTAGCTTGTTTCGAGTGTGGGAGTTTAGATACTCAAGTGGCAGGCAACTACTCAAGTTCTGGATCTTCTGCCTTGGTCGTTCGACTATCGTCGAGCTCCGTATTCTTTAGTGGGTTTGTGGGTAGTGACTTTATTTTGGCGGCGAGTGAGGCTAGCTCACTCAACGCCAAAGTTTAGGTAGGCACTGAGTGGGTTTCACTCAACGCCTAGTCGTGTTGGTTTATTTCAACACTCTTCCTTTTCCTTGTCTTTCGTTTCCGAGTGGATTTCCAGTTGTATTTCTGGGTTTTCCTTGTCGGCCGTTTTCTTTATTTTCCTAGAGGCCGAATCGTGGGTCGTGGTTAGTAGTGGTGGTTGTAGCTCTTTATGGGGGTGGAGTTGTGTGATATAGCCAAGGCCACCCATGTTTTTCTTGCTCCAGGTACGGGTTGGGCATGTCGGGTGGAAGGTCCCTTGTGTTTTCACGTGTTGACCCTCGAGCTTTTGACTTGGACATGGTGGATTGGGGGACTGCGTTTGCCTTCGATCCGGTTCCTCGTTGTTGTTTTTGCTACTATCACTTCCCACAGTTTAGGGTGTTAGAAGTTTCTTTCTTGGTAGTTTGCAGCACTTTTGGCTCTTGGTAGCCTAGTAGTCCCTGCAGGATGTGGTTCCTGGGCTGGATCGTTGCTGTTTCTTTGCACGTTGTGCATTTATTGTGGTCCTGTTTTGGACAGTTGTGAATCTTTCTACTGCATGTTTTCTGGTACTTTTCCCCTTTTGGTTGACTCTTTCATGCAGTTTTACTTTGTTTAGCTTGCTGAGGTATTCTGTTTTCTTTGGAATACCCCAGGTTCTGAGCCGTAGCCAGTCTGGTGGCTAGTTGGAGGTGGTGTTGTTGGTGGACTCCCGGACTTTGGAGTTCTGTTTACCTTGTTAGTGAGGTTGTTTTCAGTACTTTCTTACAGACATATATTTGTGCTAGTGGGTTCGTGTCAGGTTGTTGGCGCCCACTAGTAGTTTTTACCTTGTACTAGATATATACTATTGCTGCTACCATTTTCTGAAGATAGTCTACTTGCTCTGAGAAGGTTTTATGCTAGGTTGCTAGTTATTTTTAAACTATTATTATTATTATAAATAAAGCTCATGATCAGCATGTTTTATAAGACGTATTCACTATTTTCCAAATCACGTATAAAGACCGCTTTCTTATATATTATATAAATTAAATGTTGGGTCTTGCATAGCATGAGTGGTTCTCTTGGAACCCTTATGCGCTCCTTAGGATGTGAAACCTAAATAAAGTATTTTTCCGCAGCATATAAATATAGTTTTTCTTTTGTGGACTAGGTGATCCACTGAGCCGAGGGATACGGTCTCTAAAATATAACTGAATTTCTATTCATTAATCACATGATTTTCTTTCATTAAGTTGGTAGTTGGTTTGCCTGAGCGTCAGCAGTTATCCCCTGCTTGACGTGGCATCACGACGCGTGTTTTCTCTTACTCTGATAATTCTTAATTCGGAGAAAATGCGGGTTGTGACAGTTGGTATCAGAGGGAGGTTGCTTGACAAGTTAGTTGAGCAACCTTCCTTGGATGCTTTTAGTAGTTCAGCATCATGTCATTCACACACCGATATGTCATCAGCACATCTTGGCAAAAGCACGAACACTACACTCATAGCATAACATGAAGTATACGGGGCATATTATGTAGTATGGGATGCATAATATGTGTTCGTATATGGATCCACCATAGGGGCTACATGTGAGGGTTATGTAGTATGGGATGCATAACCTCACCACATGACTGCGACTAGCACGTTTCTTTTTCGTTGCATGGAAATGTTATGTAGTATGGGATGCATAACATTTTCATGTGTACGCCACTCATAACATGCATTAGGGCCTTTTTAGAATGCATAACACAAACATGCATATCATAACATTGCATAAGCACAACGTGCCGAGCTAAAGATTTGCAGGATGACATATGTACACACATGAGTTTTCAAATTAACATAAGTTCATGCATCCGATCTAGGCACAAGAGTTAGTAAGGTGGGGGTTAACCATCCTAGGTTAGGGCATATCATCTAATTTTTGTGAAGAAGATAAACTCTCAGAGCAAGTTTAGCAGCTTTAAGTCTATATCTACATATGTATTGTCTGTACTGGTAATCGGTTCTAGTCGTTGGATTTGGATCTGATTTGCGTTGTAATGATTTTTAGGATGGCTAGGCGTCCTGCGACTCGATCGACTCCCCTGTCTGAGGGTGAATCTTCGGGAGCTCAGAACGATGCGGTGATCGAGAGTCTGCGTCAGAGTAGCGAAGCTATGGGCAGGCAGTTGGAGGAGGTGCAAGCCCAGATTCAGTCTTTGGTGGCTGTTGTGGCAGGTCAGACTCAGGGTGTGCAAGTTCCTGCTGGGGGGTTAGCTGTTCCTCCTCCTCCTACACCCTTGAGACCTCCAGTGGTGGTGCCAGCAGAGATGGCCTTCATCTCGCAGTTTCAGAGGCTGAGCCCTCCCACTTATGATGGGAAGGCAGATTTCATGGTGATAGACGACTGGCTGATCTCCATGGAGGAGATGTTCTCGTACTCAGGGATTGCAGATGATCAGAGGGTGATGATAGCTGCCTATCAGCTTAAAGGGTTGGCTAAGAGTTGGTGGCTGAGAGAGAAGGAGAGCTTAGTAGCCGGATGCTCTTGGGAAGTGTTCAAGGAGATGCTGTTGAGGAAGTTCTTACCTTCGGTTGAGCGTGACCGCCTCATGAATGATTTCCTCTATCTGAAGCAAAGGCAGCTCACGGTGGGTGAGTATGAGATAGAGTTTAGTAAGTTGAGCCGTTTTGCCCCTGGATTGGTCAGCGTTGAGGCTGATCGAGTTAAGCGATTTCTCGGTGGTTTGAGGAGTGAGGTGCAGCAGTTGGCCAGTGCTTATGGGACAGTGACTTATGCTGGAGTTGTAGAGGCTGCTCTTAAGGTTGAGGCCATTGAGACGGCGAAGAGCAGAGGCCAGCAGTTGAAGAAGGATAAGAGGAAGTTGGTAGAGGAGAAGAAACCCCTGGTACCCGATGCTGTTCCGGGAAAGAGGAGCAGGGTGGTGTGCAGTTTTTGTGGCCGGTCAGGCCATCCTGTCGAGAGGTGTTTTAAGAAGGCGGCAGCTCAAAAGAAGGAGCAGGTTCATGCGATTCAGGGTGCTCCTAGGAGAGATGCCTCCTGTTCTATTTGTAAGCGATCCAGCCATGATGCGGCCCAGTGTTGGACCAAGGATAAAGTCTGCTTTCAGTGTGGGCAGAAGGGACACATCAAGTCGAGGTGTCCTCTGTTTCAGCCAGCTCTTCCTGCAGTTCCGTTGCAGGCTTTACCTCCACCTCAGCGTGTGGACAAGGGAAAAGGGAAGCTGAACGTGATTTCTTCCGAGGAGGCTCAGACTTCGACCCAGGTGATCTCAGGTTAGTTGTTTGTTGTTTTTCTTTCTAGCCTGGTGGTTTAGTTGCTAATTTTTTTTTGCGGTACTGTTGTGCTAGTTCCTTAGCTTTGTGCGCTCCTATAGGGAAATTTAAGGTGAAGAACCGCTGGGCGCGTGTTCTGTTTGACTCCGGCGCTACCCACTCGTTCGTGGCTAGAGCCTTTGTGGAGCGTCATCGGTTGTCTCAAGATCGTGTTCGGGATTCCTTCCATGTCAAGTTTCCCTCTGGTGAATCTGTGTTGTCAGATTTGGGTATTTTGGATTGCCCGGTTTTATTGGGGGATTTTCTTGCGAAGGCGGACCTGAAGATGATTGATCTAGAGGACTTCGATGTCATTTTGGGCATGGACTGGCTCTCTCGGTATGATGCGGTCATTCAGTGCAAAGGAAAGCGCTTGGACTTCATCAGGGACGAAGGTCAGCCCGGCAGCGTGTATGCTGATCCGTGTCAGGATTCTCCTGTTCTCTCTGCGGTATGTGTTCAGATTGTTTCTTTCTGAATGTTGTGTTTGTTTAGTCTCGGCGGTTGGAACCGTTGTTAGCGTGCCACGCTTGGAGGAGATTCCTATTGTTCGTGGTTTCGCCGATGTTTTTCCTGATGATCTTCCTGGTATCCCTCCTGAGCGGGATGTGGAGTTTGTTATTGATTTGGAGCCGGGTACGCATCCTATTGCTAAGGCGCCGTACCGGATGGCCCCTCGTGAGTTAGAGGAGTTGTGAATTCAGTTAGATGAGTTGTTGGCTAAAGGTTTTATCAGGCAGAGTTCGTCGTCTTGGGGTGCTCCTATTTTGTTCGTAAAGAAGAAAGATGGGTCGATGCGGCTTTGCATCGACTATAGAGAGTTGAACAAGGTCACTATCAAGAACAGGTACCCTCTGCCGAGGATTGATGATTTATTTGACCAGTTGCGTGGTAGCACAGTGTTCTCCAAGATCGATCTTCGTTCGGGCTATCATCAGCTCAGGATCCGTGAGGCAGATATTCCACGGACTGCGTTTAGGTCGAGGCATGGACACTTTGAGTTTTTGGTGATGTCATTTGGTTTGACCAACGCACCATCAACTTTCATGGACATGATGAATCGGGTATTCAAGGATTTCCTAGACAAGTTCGTGGTGGTATTCATTGATGACGTGTTGGTTTATTCTCGCAGTGCTGAGGAGCATGAGCAGCATTTGCGTTTGGTCCTATCAGAATTGAGGAACCACAAGTTATTCGCCAAGTTGAGCAAGTGCGAATTTTGGTTGCCTCAGGTTTCTTTTCTAGGCCACGTGGTGAACAAGGATGGGATCTCGGTTGACCCAGAAAAGATTGCAGCAGTGATGGATTGGAGTAGGCCGAATACTCCTAAGGAGATCAGAAGTTTCTTAGGGTTGGCTGGCTATTACAGGAGATTCGTGGAGGGTTTCTCTTCTCTAGCCGCACCTTTGACCAAGCTGACTCAGAAGAATGTGGCTTTTGTTTGGAGCGAGAAGTGCGAAGAAGCTTTTCAGGAGTTAAAGAGGAGATTGTGTACTGCTCCCGTTCTGACCCTTCCTACTGAGGGCGTGGATTATGATGTGTATGTGGATGCTTCGCATATAGGTCTGGGATGCGTATTAATGCAGGATGGAAAAGTAATTGCTTATGGGTCAAGGCAGTTGAAGACTCATGAGAAGAATTATCCTACGCATGACCTTGAGTTTGCAGCGGTTATCTATGCGTTGAAGTTGTGGAGGCACTTACTTTATGGGGCTCAGTTCAAGATTTTTACTGACCATAAGAGCCTGAAGTACGTGTTCACGCAGAAAGAGTTGAATCTGCATCAGCGGCGGTGGCTTGAGAATGTGGCGGATTATGATGTAGAAATCCAGTATCATCCGGGCAAGGCCAATGTGGTGGTCGACGCCATGAGCCGAAAGACGGGAAAGATCTTTAACCTCTCCGCCGATCGGTTAGTTGAGGAGTTCCTCCTTATGGATATTTCAGTGGGATGCTGTGGTTTGCAGAGTAGTTTGTCAGTGGCAGAGCCGTCCTGGATTTCTTTGACTAGACTGCATCAGAAGGACGATCCGGATCTGTTGCACCTTTTTACCAGGACAGAGAAGGGAGAGTTGCCAGATTTTGCTATCGATGATGCGGGTACTTTGAAGTACCGCGGTAGGTTTTGCGTTCCCGCTGTTGGGGACATTAGGAGTATGATTTGCAGTGAGTCTCATGGTTCCAGCGTTGCCTACCATCCAGGATCTACGAAGATGTACCGTGACTTAAGGCAAATTGCCTGGTGGTATGGTATGAAAGGAGATATAGCCCGATTTGTTGCTGAGTGTCACACTTGCAAGCGTGTGAAGGCCGATCATGGAAGGCCTGGTGGTAAGTTGACTCCGTTAGAGATCCCGACTTGGAAGTGGGAGAGTATATCTATGGACTTCATTACGGGTTTGCCAAAATCCCCGAGAGGATTTGATTCTGTTTGGGTTATAGTGGATAGATTGACGAAGTGTGCTCACTTCGTGCCTTATAAGATTGATTACCCGATGAAGAAGATAGCGGAGTTGTACTTGAATGAAGTCATCCGACTCCACGGTGTGCCGGTTAGCATCATTTCTGATCGAGACTCCCGGTTTACTTCTCGTTTTTGGCAGAGTCTGCAGGAGGGTTTGGGTACGGATCTGAGGTATTCTACTGCGTACCACCCTCAGACCAATGGGCAGACGGAGCGGGTCAATTAGATTGTTGAGGATATGATCCGGTACTAAATTTTAGACCACGGTGGAGCGTGGGATGAGCGTCTGCGACTCATGGAATTTTCTTACAATAACAGTTATCAGGAAAGCTTGCAGATGGCTCCGTTCGAAGCTTTGTATGGGAGGCGCTGTAGGACTCCATTGTTTTGGGCCGAGGCTGGTGAGAGGCCGTTGTTGGGTCCTGATGCGCTGGAGGATATGGAAGTCGTCGTGAAGCTTATTCAGGAGAAGCTTCGTTTAG
The DNA here is from genome assembly GCA_039513925.1 of Platanthera zijinensis. Taxonomy (NCBI): domain Eukaryota; kingdom Viridiplantae; phylum Streptophyta; class Magnoliopsida; order Asparagales; family Orchidaceae; genus Platanthera; species Platanthera zijinensis. The sequence continues at coordinate 96,520,471 of CM077080.1, read as the reverse complement.
ATCAGGAGAGGTATGAAAAGAACGCCAATCGGCGTAGGTCTGCTTTGGAGTTTTTAGTAGGGGATCATGTATACCTCAAGGTTTCTCCAATGGTTGGTGTGAAGAGATTTGGTAAAAATCGGAAATTGGACCCAAGGTATGTGGGCCCGTTCGAGATTTTGGAGCGGATTGGTGTGTCTGCATATAGATTAGATTTGCCAGCGAACTTCCCTGGTGTTCATAATGTTTTTCATGTTAGCCAATTGCGAAAGTGTGTGCGCAGCAGTGGGCAACTCTTGGATGTTGTGCCCCAGTTGGAGCCCAACCTCTCTTTTGTTGAGGTGCCAGTTCGTATTTTGGATACTCAGGAGCGTGTGCTGCGAAAGAAGTCCATACCGATGGTGAAAGTTCTATGGAAAAATCAGGATTTGGAGAGCGCGACTTGGGAGCTAGAGTCGGCCATGAGGAGGGCGTACCCTCACCTGTTTCACTGATTTGATCGGTATGTTTCCCTTTGTAACTTATGTTTGTTACTTTTCCATCTTTAGTAGGAGGGTTGTGCGTAAAGTTTCGGGACGAAACTTTCTTTTAGGGGGAGTGACTGTAACGCCCCATTTTTTCAGCGATTATTTTTATTCTCGTTTGGCGTTACGATGACGCGTTTCCGTGACTTGTGCCATTTGTGGAGTGTGGTTTAGCTCCTTAGAACTGAGTGCCCTATTCTGTAGCCTGTTGGCAAGATCTCCCTAGCAAGCCGAGTCGTTTTGGGTGACCCGGTGTGGCCTCTCGGGGGGATGTTGGTGTTTGGCTTTATTTGGTATAACTCGAGTTCTGTTCGTCGAAAATTAATTTCGACTTCGCCGTTGTGTTCGTAGCGTGGGTATTTAGCTACGGTGCAAATTTCGTCGAATTCCGAGGTAGATCGGTTTTCGCGTCGATTTGGTGCTTTATGTAATTTTGTAATTAATTATATTATTATATAATTATATATATATATATATATAGAATGAAAACCCCCGATTCATCTTCTTCCCCGCTTGAAACCGCCGGCCCTGTACGAGAGAACGGAGAAACCGCCTACCCTTCCCTTCAGACGCCGATTCCCGGAGCGTTTGTGGACGGAATTCGATTCCGAGAGTGGATTCGGATTGCTCTCGTCAAGACCTTCATTCCTACGGCAAGAAATTCGATTTTCGTAGAGTTTTGCGAGGATTGGAATTTTCGGTTTTGGAGCTTTCCGCCATTAATGGCCGAGTTTTTGTTCTAGGTGTTGCGGCCGTTTTGATTCGTGCGAAGAGGAGGAAAGCAGTCCAAAGCTTCGCTGTGAATCGAGGCAAGTGGTATTCTTGCCCTTGCCAAGTTTTTTTTTCGATCTTACTTGCTGAAATTGAAATCCCGGTTAGCCCAGGTTAGAGGCCTTGTTGTTCTCATTTTCTTGCTAACTATAGGGCTTAGTTCTTCCTACTGAACCCCCCCTATTTTGTGATGATTGGTATCCAAATTGTCGGTGTGGAGCCGTTGTTTTCCTTTACTCTGATTGTTGCTCTAGTTCGGGTATAACCGAGAGGGAGAGTTAGGAGGGGGGGGGGTGTGGTTGCCGATTTTCGTTAAGGTATTACTCGAATGATTAGGCATAGTTTGTATAGTAGTGGTGCGCGACGTTGGTAGTTTCCTGCTGCTATTACAGTTGCGTGAGTCGTGTGCGCATTCCGGTGTCGTTCGGGAAATTCCAAACGGTACAGGTTAGCCGCGCACGGTCGTTAACCGTTAGGGCGCACGACCACTGGTCGTGTGCCTCTGGTCGTGCGCGTATAACTTTCAGTTTCCAAAGTTCTGTCTCGTAGATCGCACGAGCGCTGGCAAGCAGTGCGCACGACCACTGATCGTACGTCACTGATCGTGCGCTGACGCTAAGTTTTCTCAGGTTTTCCAGGTTCGTTTCGCACGATCATCAGCCGATGAGTGCGCACGACCACTGATCGTGCGTCACTGATCGTGCGCTCTGTATATTTTCTTTTGCTAGGCGATTTTAGCTTGTTTCGAGTGTGGGAGTTTAGATACTCAAGTGGCAGGCAACTACTCAAGTTCTGGATCTTCTGCCTTGGTCGTTCGACTATCGTCGAGCTCCGTATTCTTTAGTGGGTTTGTGGGTAGTGACTTTATTTTGGCGGCGAGTGAGGCTAGCTCACTCAACGCCAAAGTTTAGGTAGGCACTGAGTGGGTTTCACTCAACGCCTAGTCGTGTTGGTTTATTTCAACACTCTTCCTTTTCCTTGTCTTTCGTTTCCGAGTGGATTTCCAGTTGTATTTCTGGGTTTTCCTTGTCGGCCGTTTTCTTTATTTTCCTAGAGGCCGAATCGTGGGTCGTGGTTAGTAGTGGTGGTTGTAGCTCTTTATGGGGGTGGAGTTGTGTGATATAGCCAAGGCCACCCATGTTTTTCTTGCTCCAGGTACGGGCTGGGCATGTCGGGTGGAAGGTCCCTTGTGTTTTCACGTGTTGACCCTCGAGCTTTTGACTTGGACATGGTGGATTGGGGGACTGCGTTTGCCTTCGATCCGGTTCCTCGTTGTTGTTTTTACTACTATCACTTCCCACAGTTTAGGGTGTTAGAAGTTTCTTCCTTGGTAGTTTGCAGCACTTTTGGCTCTTGGTAGCCTAGTAGTCCCTGCAGGATGTGGTTCCTGGGCTGGGTCGTTGCTGTTTCTTTGCACGTTGTGCATTTATTGTGGTCCTGTTTTGGACAGTTGTGAATCTTTCTACTACATGTTTTCTGGTACTTTTCCCCTTTTGGTTGACTCTTTCATGCAGTTTTACTTTGTTTAGCTTGCTGAGGTATTCTGTTTTCTTTGGAATACCCCAGGTTCTGAGCCGTAGCCAGTCTGGTGGCTAGTTGGAGGTGGTGTTGTTGGTGGACTCCCGGACTTTGGAGTTCTGTTTACCTTGTTAGTGAGGTTGTTTTCAGTACTTTCTTACAGACATATATTTGTGCTAGTGGGTTCGTGTCAGGTTGTTGGCGCCCACTGGTATTTTTTACCTTGTACTAGATATATACTATTGCTGCTACCATTTTCTGGAGATAGTCTACTTGCTCTGAGAAGGTTTTATGCTAGGTTGCTAGTTATTTTTAAACTATAATTATTATTATAAATAAAGCTCATGATCAGCATGTTTTATAAGACGTATTCACTATTTTCCAAATCACGTATAAAGACCTCTTTCTTATATATTATATAAATTAAATGTAGGGTCTTGCATAGCATGATTGGTTCTCTTGGAACCCTTATGCGCTCCTTAGGATGTGAAACCTAAATAAAGTATTTTTCCGCAGCGTATAAATATAGTTTTTCTTTTGTGGACTAGGTGATCCACTGAGCCGAGGGATACGGTCTCTAAAATATAACTGAATTTCTATTCATTAATCACATGATTTTCTTTCATTAAGTTGGTAGTTGGTTTGCCTGAGCGTCAGCAGTTATCCCCTGCTTGACGTGGCATCACGACGCGTGTTTTCTCTTACTCTGATAATTCTTAATTCGGAGAAAATGAGGGTTGTGACAGACTAACGGTTTTCGAACCACATCATTTTAGGGGACCATGGAGCCCAGCATGGAGGAGCAGCCCCGGAGGTCGGCTCGCTTGGAGATCGGGCAGTCTAGTACCGGAGTTCAGATGGTAGGGACTATGTGTCCTGATAACTAGTAGTTATATTAGTTTGCTTCTGTGGTGAGAGATATGTAGTGATGACTTAATGTACTGGGCATAAGCCCAAGATTTAGTTATATGTTATATTTGTGGACACTCCCTTCGTGGAGATTATTTACTTTTCATATGTGTTTTCTGTGGACTTGCTTATTATTTTGCTACAGTTGTGATCGATTTGGCCGGCAGGATCAGCGTTTTGTAGTGATGACCTTCCAGGATGCAAAAGTGTCACCACAAAGCGACGATTCTGGGCCTAAGACCCCAGTGTTTTAAAATAAAAAAATGGGGGTCTTACAAGTGGTATCAGAGGAAACCTCGATCGAAAAGTAGTAGTCCACAACTCCTGGGTCACCCTCGCACGAGTTTAGTTTGGGTACAAACTAAGCAGCGGAAGCAGTGGTGCGCCCATAAGGGGGATCACATGTAAATTGTCCATTGTGAACTAGGTTTGAATCAATTGTTTACTATTGGCTTTTTTTACGAAGCCCCCAACGCAGCCTACACCACAGGGCGGAGTCCAGCAGACTCTGAATGTTTCACCACCTCCCCCGGTCCCCACTCCATTTCTACAATCAGAGATGGGGCAGACTCTGACAGTTATTCTGGAATCTTTCAGGGCCCAACAGGTTCCGGCTCCGCAGCCAAACCCGGGGGACCAATTGGCTGAGCATCTTCCGAGGACTCTCTCCCCCATCCTACTTAGGGACAGAGTCAGTTGTTTGGATGGTGGAGTGGCTGTACATTATGTATGAGATATTGACCGAGATACGGTGCCCCTTGGAGGAGAGGGAGCCATTGGTGGTCTCTTGCTTGGAGTCTCATGCCAAGAGATGGTGGAAGACGTCGCTGGATACGACTTTTGCGGGTATGGAGGTTGCAGAAATGTTGGTACCCTAGATGTGATTTGGCTTATGTAATCCCTTTCCAGCCCCTCTTGATCCATATAAAGATATATGATCATGTTTAGACTTTGTTTAGTCTCCCTAGGGCGGTATATGACTGACCTAGAGTTTAGGCTAGTAGTTTTAGAATGTGTTTTGGTTAAGGCTTTTTCCGTTCGACTATCGTCGAACGAGGCCTCGCGATCGTCGATCATTGATCGACGATAGCAGGGCTATCGAATCGTTGAGTCAAGACAATTATCGTCGACCGATGGTCGACGATCTCAGAGCAAGCCTCTTATGCTCTGAAGGTTGGTCGACGATCTGCCATCTGCAGTTCAACGATCTTGTTCTTGTTCGACGATATCTGTCTCAACAGATATTTTGTCTTAGTCGTCGACATCTTGTGATGTTCGACGATATCTGTGTCGACAGATTGTTGCCTTAGTTGTCGACGATTTCTGGTCGACGATATCTGTCTCGACAGATCTTTTGCTTTGGTCGACGATAGTTTGAGCTGGTCGACGATTTCCGTTCGACGATTTCTGTTTCGACAGACTTCTGTTTTTAGTCGACGATCTGTTAGTAGGTCGACGATCTTCGAACCCCTGTTCGACGATTTCTGTCTGTTTTTATCTGTTTGTATTTATTCTATTCCTTGGTTTATTTCCAAGTGTTTTAGTTGGTGGTTAGATTGATTCTCTGATATTATTGTTGCTAAATTTATGGTCTAAATTCAAATAAATTGATTACAAATTCTGTCAAGCATAAATCACGGGATTCAGTATTCTTGATAAAGCATTTTGTCCTATTATACAAATTGCGTTGACCTTATCTTTCCAGCCTGTTTTCTAGCCGTTGGTACTATGTACTATTTCCAAGAATGGTACGTCTTTATGCTGAGATATTTTTCCCGCTTATTTTATTCCTTATTGGGACTGACAGAAAGTTAATAGGCCATTCTATTCCTATTGCTATATTCTATTTTGAGATAATCTGTTGCAGGGCTCGAGAATTCAAATCAATAGAGCCGTTCCAAAGGAAAAACGTGAAGACATATTTAAAAGAGATTCTGCTCTAAGAAAAGAAGAAGTTACAGACACAGAGAAATATTATTCATTCGCTCAAGCATCATCAGAGCAGCTCTTTACAATCTCACAACAAGAAGAAGAAAAGTTTTCCTGAAGCAAAAGCCCAGAGCAATCATCTTTCATTCTCAAGTCTCCTGAGCATCTGCTTAGAGTCTTCAAGACTTCAGAAAGAGCTCCAGTTCTGCTTCAAGTGCTCCAGAATCTTAAGACCTGATAAAAATCAGTCTTCAGATTTCTGAGGATTTAGTTTCAGTTTATCTGAAACTCCTTCATCCTGAAGCAAAGGCTTTCCCTGGACTTCCACTGAGCCAGGGGGAGACTTTGATTCTTTAGAGAATCCACAAATCTTCTCTAATCTGTATTTAAAACAGAGAAGATAATCTAACCCTCTCAACCCCTTTGTAAAAAGAGTTTGTTCACACCTCTTCAAAAGTGAACGTTGGTGACAGGGCACCTTATCAACAACCTGTGGTTGAGCATCCTTATCAAAAGCTCAAAGGGTCTGTTTGATCTACCTGAATCAGATCATTGGTGGCAGGGCACCTTAGCAAAAACCTGTAGTGGATTCCTACCAGGGTGGTAGAAGAGTGGATGTACCTATTTAAAGGGAACCACTATATATCCTGTGTCTCTCTGGTTCTTGCTGATTTGTTTATTCTGTGGCTGTGATAGAACTACCTAGGGTTGCTAGTTGCTGTGATAGGCTTGTAGTTAACTGAAATTTCAGTCAACTTCTTCACTTGTGCACTTCACTGTGTTAGGCTCTTAGGGTTCAAGTATCAGATTTTTTATTCCGCAAATAAACTCCAAGGGAGCTGACTAAGTGTTCATAAAATTTTGAATACTCTATTCACCCCCCCTCTAGAGTAATTTACAACTTATCCCCTCACTTTCAATTGGTATCAGAGGGAGGTTAGCTGTTCATACAGGCTAACACCTGAGTTAAAAGATCCTGTGATAAGTTGTTTCCTGATACCATTCACAAACACTTTCACACATGGCCCAGTCTAAGGATTATTCAAGCACCAGACCTCCTGTATGCAACTTGTCCAAGTTTGGCATATGGAAGGCCAGGATAAGACTATACATGAATTCTATTGATGAAGATATCTTTTCTTCTATTTTGACAGGACCACCTGCTAGGCCTGCTGCTGCTTCCACTTCTGCTGATCTCAGTGCTGTGCCACCACCTGACTACAATGAAACTTACAAGAAGGCAAAAGCAGCTGATGCTAAAGCAATGAATATCCTAGCTCAGACAATGTCTGATGAGATATTCCAGAAGCTGGCTGAATGCACCTCAGCCAAAGCTATGTGGGATTCCCTCAACCACATAGTTGCTGGCTCAGCTGATGAGAGGAAGGACAGGAGATCCAATCTCACCTCTCAGTATGAAAATTTCAAGAAGGATGATGCTGAAGACATTGACACCATGTACACAAGACTCAGTTCAATAATAAGTGAACTGAGGTCTTTAGACAAGGAAATAACCTTGTCAGAAGTCAATGACAAGATCCTGATGTGCCTTCCCATCTCATGGGACTCAAGGATATGGCCCATCAAGGATGGAAGAAACACTGTGGAACTCTCCACAGAAGCTTTGTTGGGAAAGCTCAGGTCATATGAGCAAACCTTAAAGAGTAGAGCTGCTGTAACTGAAGTGAAGACTCCTACTCCTACAAAGAAAGAGCACTCTCTAGCTCTTAAGGCTGCTGAGACTTCTGAAGGAAGTCAATCAAATGAGGAGTTACTGGCACTCATTGCCAAGAGATTCTTCAACATGGGAAGAAGAGACCTCAGAAAGAAGTTCTCCAAGCATGAGGACAAGCCAAGGTATGACAAGACTCCATCTAAAGAAATCATTTGTTATGTTTGCAGCAAGCCTGGACACATTGCTCCAGATTGTCCAGAGAAGAAGTACAAGGAGAAGAAACATGAGAAAGAATACAGGAAGCACCACTCCAAGTCCTCATCACACAAATACAAGAAGAAGGACAAGGGATTTGTGGCTGTTACCTGGAGTGAAACAGAAGAGGATACCTGCTCCTCTAGCTCCAGTGATTCAGAAGAAGAAGAAGAGAAGAAAGCCAAAGAGGTCTGCCTCATGGCCATTGATGCCTGCAGCTCTCTGTCAGCTGCAGAGAATTCTGAAGAAGAAGGAGACAATGAAGAAGATTCCTTTATGGAGGACCAGGTAATCGACTCATTTGACTTCTCATCTCCTGAGTTCAAACTAAAATTTAAAACTCTATGTTTAGACTTACTATTATCTGAAAAAGAAATTAAGTCACTTAGATTAAAAATAATGGAACTAGACATGGAAGACACTGAAATAATCAGATTAGAAAAGGAATTAGAAAGCTCAAAAGAAGAAGTAACATTCCTAAAATTAGAACTAGCTAAATCTAAGAGGTTAGAAGAACAATTAAATGGCAGAAGCCTCAAATTATCTGAAATAACCTGTATAGCAAACACTAGGGTTGGTAATGATAAACTAGGCTTAGGTGCTACACCTAGTGAACCCATCCTCCTCACAAAGGAGAGATTTAGCACTCCAGTAAAATTTGTTTCTGAATCAGGAATAAAGAATACTGAGGAAATTGAAAAATGCAAGAAAATTCAGAATAAGATTAAGAAAGAGAATAGGAAGAAAAAATTTCTAGCTTTACAAAAATCGTCGAACATTAATCGACGATCGTCAAACCAATCGTCGAACGACTATCGACGATCGCTGAACACCTACACTGAGTATAATAGCTTTGGTGCAGGAGGTCGACGATCTCATCTTGAGTCGTCGACCAGTGATCGACGATCGTGGAATCCAGAACATCGTTCTACCATAAATGATCGACGATATGGCTTGCGATCGTCGACCATTGATCGACGATCTGGACTTAAGCTGGAAAATAAAAACCAAACTTCCAGAACTTCAAATCCTAATCACCACCCCAGGTTGTTTAATCCTTCAACTGAATGGATTATCCCACCTAGGAGATCACACCCTTTAGGATATAAATCAAAGCCTGCAAAATCTTTTATATCTAGTTTTTCTTTTGTGAAGAATACTGGACCCAAGGTAACCTGGGTCCACAATTTATAACTGTTCTTTCTGCAGGTGAAGACCTATCCAGTCATACATGACAAATGGTATCTGGATAGTGGATGCTCAAAGCATATGACAGGAAAGAAGAAGAACCTGTCAGGTTTCAAAGCCAAGCTGGGACCAAAAGTTGTATTTGGGGATTCCAGCTGTGGACAGACTGAAGGGTATGGCAGCTTCACCATAGGAGCTGTAACCTTCAAGAAGGTTGCTTATGTCTCAGGACTAAAACACAACCTGATCTCTGTAAGTCAATTATGTGATGCTGGATACAAGGTATGGTTCACTGATACTGCTTGTAATATTGCTTTAAATAATACTGTGGTGTTAGTAGGCATTAGAATTGGAAATGTTTATGTTGTAGATTTTAATTCCTCCAAATCTGAAATATGCTTATTTAATGAAGTAACCAGTAATAATACCCTTTGGCATAAGAGACTTAGTCATGTAAACTTGAAAAACATTTCTAGGTTGGCTAAATACAATCTTGTAAGAGGATTACCTTCTTGCCCCTACAAGAAGGAAGGCCTTTGCAAAGCTTGTCAACTAGGAAAGCAAACAAGAAATAGCTTTAAATCAGTTAATAAAAGTGATTCTCCCAGGATCCTGTACTTGCTACATTTGGACTTATTTGGTCCTATTGCTGTGCAGAGTCTTGGAGGAAAGTCTTACACTCTAGTAATTGTAGATGACTTCTCCAGGTTCACTTGGGTATTCTTCTTGAGAACTAAGGCTGATAACTTCAAGGTTCTTACAGACTTTCTAAAGTGTATACAGAGTGAGTATTCTACTCAGATTGCCTTGATCAGAAGTGATCATGGTACTGAGTTTGAGTCTCTTCTTATGCAAGAATTCTGTGAGAAGGAAGGTATCAAACATAGCTTCTCTGCTCCTAGAACTCCTCAACAAAATGGGGTAGTTGAAAGGAAAAACAGAACCCTAATTGAAGCTGCAAGTACATTGTTGGCAGATGCTAACATGCCTCTGTCCTTTTGGGCTGAAGCAGTTAGCACAGCTAACTATGTATTGAACAGAAGTCTGATACATAAACTTAAGGGTAAGACTCCCTATGAATTACTTAAGCAAGTGAAACCTAAAATAGACTATTTTAGAGTATTTGGCTGTGTTGCTTTTGTTCATAACAATAACAAAGAATACCAAAAACAATTTGAGGCAAAAGCTTCAATGGGAGTTTTTCTAGGATACTCTCAAGTGAGCAAAGCCTATAGGGTCCTTAATAAATCCTCTCTAAAGATAGAAGAGTCTGCACATGTCTCTTTTGATGAGACAGTCATGTATTATAAGGAGAAGGATTCTTCCTCTAATAGTACAGTGCAAGTCCTAGGAGTAAGTAAGGATTTGGAAGGTTTGAGACTCACACAGGAGAATCATCCCCAACAAACTCCTCAGGCTGCTTCTTCAGATTCTGAATCTGATGTAGAACTTCTTGAAGTTAAAGCACCTGCTCCAACAGTTGATCAAATTCCACATGAGGAATTAAATCTTGAAACTGTTGAAGATCAGATCATTGTTGAACCTACTGATCTTGTCACACTTAGAGATCACCCTGTATCTCAAGTGATTGGAGACATTTCAGCAGGAGTCCAGACAAGACATCAACTCAACAAAAATGTGATGTTTGCTTGTTTCCTTTCTCAGGTTGAGCCCCTAACCATTAAAGATGCTGAGCTTGATCCCCACTGGATTATAGCAATGCAAGAGGAGCTTAACCAGTTTGAAAGATGTAAAGTTTGGACCTTGGTTCCAAGACCAAGAGGCCAACGGATCATAGGCACCAAGTGGGTGTTTAGAAACAAGCTTGATGCCCAAGGCATAGTAGTTAGAAATAAAGCTAGGCTAGTAGCTCAAGGCTATAGACAGGAGGAAGGCATAGATTATGATCAGACTTTTGCCCCTGTAGCTAGACTAGAAGCCATTAGGATTTTCCTAGCCTATGCTGCCTATAAAAGATTTAAGGTCTTCCAAATGGATGTGAAGAGTGCCTTCCTCAATGGAGATTTAAAGGAAGAAGTGTTTGTTGAACAACCACCAGGGTTTGTTTCATCAACCTTACCCACTCATGTGTTCAAACTCCAAAAGGCTCTATATGGACTTAAGCAAGCTCCTAGAGCTTGGTATGAGACCTTAGCAAATTTTCTTCTAGAACACAAGTTTGTGAGAGGTGTAGTAGATAGAACCCTATTCATTAGACATCATAAGGACTCACAACTGTTAGTTCAAATCTATGTAGATGACATTATATTTGGCTCTACTAATCCCAAACTATGCAAGAGGTTCTCTGAACTAATGCACTCTAAGTTTGAGATGAGCAGCATGGGTGAGTTATCCTATTTCCTTGGTCTCCAAGTGAAACAGAGTGTTGATGGCATTTTCATTTCTCAATCAAAATATGCCAGGGAGCTGGTTAAAAGATTTGGAATGTCTGATGCTTCATCAATGAGCACACCTATGGCCTCAAATGCAGTTATTGATTCTGATGTCAATGGCAAGCCTGTTGATCAAAAGAATTATAGAGCCATTGTTGGTTCCCTGCTGTATTTGACTGCAAGTAGGCCTGACATAATGTTTGCTACATGCCTATGTGCTAGGTTTCAGGTCAACCCAAAGGAATCTCACTTAACTCTCCTCAAGAGGATCTTGAGATACCTTAAGGGATGCCCTAACTTAGGACTGTGGTACCCAGCTGAGTCAGGATTTGAATTAATTGGATATTCAGATGCTGATTATGCTGGTTGTAGAGTTGACAGGAAAAGCACCTCAGGGACTTGTCAGTTCCTGGGAGAGAGACTTGTCTCTTGGTTTTGTAAGAAACAGGCATCTGTGTCTACTTCAACTGCTGAGGCTGAATATATTGCAGCAGCTAGTTGCTGTTCACAGATCCTGTGGATTCAAAATCAGCTAGTGGATTATGGGTACACACACTCAAACACAAAAATTCTGTGTGACAGTACCAGTGCAATATCAATTGCTCAAAATCCTGTGCACCATTCCAGGACCAAGCACATTGAGATTAGACATCACTTTCTGAGAGATAATGTGGAAAAGAACAAGATAGCAATGGAATTTATATCCACAGACCTGCAGAGAGGAGATATTTTCACTAAGCCCCTTGATGAACAAAGGCATTTGTTCTTCCTGAACCAGCTTGGTATGATTAATGGTTCAGAGTAGTGAAAATTAAGATAATTTTGTTTTCTGTCTAAAATCGTCGAACGACTGCTCGACGATCTTCGACCAGGTCAGAACTATCGTCGACCAACCGTCGACGACAGCTCGTTCTGTAGTAAGGCAGAAATCGTCGACCAACTGGTCAACGATCTCTCCTTAGGTATCTATCGTCGACCAATGGTCGACGACAGATTTTCTGTGCTGTGTGGAGAATCGTCGACCATCATATATTGATCGACGATCGTGGTAATTGCGTGTAGTCGGTCGATGTTTACCGATTAGTCAAACATTGACTATCGTCGGTCTGTGTTCGACGACCGATTTTATTCCGGGATCGACGATCGCAGAGTTGTTTCTAATAGTCGATTTAGGTCTGGAGATCGTCGTCCTTCCGCTCCGTCTTTTCATATTCCTTCTCCTGGCTTAGAATTCGCTCTCGAACTCTAATCCCGCGCGATTCTCTTCTCCCCTGTTTTGCTTCTCGATTCGCCATTTTCTCTCAAATCCTATGGCGATTCCTTCTGCTGTTCTCTTCGGAATGAAGTTCGACACTGGCTTCTGTGTCGACTTCGATTCTTTCAGCCGATGCGATCAACCAATCCAAGATATCCTGCAGCTGTGTGAAGAGCAAGGCCTCAAGAGATTCATGTCATTCGCACCTAAGATTAATATACCGGAGATACGAGAATGGGTATACACTTCGTCCTCCAGCGACGAAGCCATGACAGGAAAGATAAATGGCGAGGAGGTCACTCTGACTCCTGAAGTATTGACTGAGCTGTTTGGACTGCCAACAGGAACTGAGGAATATGAGCAAAGCACAGAGGAATATGGCCGCATGCTCACTGTGATGGGCCATGCCGAAGGGATTCCGGCTAAGCTGCTGAAGATAAACTTGTCTCCAGAATACAAGTTTCTGGCCGACCTGGTGGGCAAGGTCGTTTTGGGAAAACATTCTGCTCATGACAACATCAACAGGCAACAGTTTGCCCTGATGTCAGCTTTGGTGAATAAGGCACAGATTGCCTGGGGAAAAGTTCTGTTTGAACTAATAAGGAGAAAGAACAATCAGAAAGAAGTAAATCTTGCCAGGGTACTGGGTGTGTTTCTGTATGTGAAAGCACCCCTGTTGCTTGTTTCTGCACCGTCCGCAGTCAACGCTAGCAAGAGGTTGGACCCTTCTCTATTCAAGAAATCCCAGAGGATTATCAAGAAGTCAGCCAGGGTTGATCCTAACCCTCCTTCAGACACAAGGGCTGATTCGGCCGCTCTCCCGCTTACTGGGGAAGGCTCAGCAACCCCTGCATCCTCATCTCATGCATTACTTTCTACAACACCTGCAGTGCCACCACAACATGCATCCTTCATTCCACCTGCATCTCCACACCAGTCACCAACACCACAACATCTGGCAGCTTCAGCCAGTGTTGACATGGTGACTGCTACCATCCTCACAAATCTTTCTCAACATGAATCCCACACTCATATTGATGTTCACCCATCTCCACATGATTCCTTTGATCATGTGGCAGATCATCCTGCTTCCATTCCATCCACCTCTACATCATCAGCATTTCAGATATCCCCTGAAATGCTTGCACACCTTGTTGAGCTCATTACTCCCTCCATCCAAAAAATGATTGAGGCTGCCAATGCCCCTCTCATTGCATCCATCAATTCTCTCACTGATGCCATCAAATCCATCTCATCTTCTGCTGAGCCCCCTTCTGTAAGATGCATGACTCCAGTCCCCACTGAAGTCATGCAGGGGGAGATGTCTGTTGAAGTGGTCTCAGGTGATGCCCTGACCCTTCAGGACAATTCCTCTCTTCCCCTTCAAGAAACTGTAGAAGAACCTCAAGAGAGTCCAGAGAAAGAACCAGAAGGTAAACCTTAAAACTCTTCCTCCAAAGGATATAATCAGGACTTCAATTTGATATTTATATCTAACAAAGACATTCACTCCCTAGTGAATCTAGCTTCTGAGGAAGAAGTTCCTGAAAAAGAAAATGAGGAAGTCCCCATGGACGTTTGTGAGAATGATGCTGCTCAACCTGATGGTATAGCTTTATTTAAGATTCTAATTAATTCTAACTCCAAATTAGAGTTAATTTCTTATCCCTTTCTTTCCTTTCCATCACAGCTGCTGATGATCTCACATCAGTATTGCAAGTTGATGCTGCTAAATCCATTGATTCTGATAAAGATTTAGAATCCTATCTTAACCTAGACTGTGAGTCCTCACTCACATCTACTCCTCTTGTTCCCTCTTTTCAAGAGAAAATGGTCCCTTATAGACCTGAGTACCTTGATGACCCCTTGGTCAAGGATACTCTTTTCTTTTCCTGTATGGCACTCCTCTTGTGCCTTGCAGAGGTGTCTATCCCTGATGTCACTGAACATCTAGAAGGAATTATAACCTCCTTCCTAGATGCAAAGTGGTATCCTGTGTAGATCTTCAGGTAATCCTATCTATTACCTGTTGTTTGTTCACCTTGGGGGGAATATTTTATTCCCACTTGGTTGTTAACCTATCTCTCTTTGCATGCAGGCACAACCATAAATGCTGCTGCTGCTGAAAACATCAACATCCCTGCTGATGCTGCTGCTGAAGAAATTGAAGATGTGCAAGATAGGGCAGACAATGCTCCCAAGATGACTGAAATGGACTCAAGCTCAGGTACTCTAAACCTAGAACAATTTATAGCCTTTGTGGCTGAGAACATTGCCTCTGAGTACATTGAAGGGATGGCTAATTATCATCTGGATTCCCTAGCCATCTCTCTAGAGAAAGCATCTGCCCCTGCAGATATCGTCATCTTTTCTCCACCTATCCTTACCTATCCTCTATCCATTCCTTCTATTGCAGAACTGGTCCCCAAGACAGTTCCTGAGTTCTATCCAGAATCAGAACTCTGGAAGAGGTCTCCAAATGTGGATCTTGATGCCCTCCTTAGGCAAGATGCCATTGAGGAAGCTAAAGAGAAAGAAGAAAGAGAAAAGAAAGACAAAGCTGAACCTGCTGCCAAGGATCCTTCTGAACTTGACTTTGATGATTATGCTGGGAAAGACTCATCTCATTCTGATGATGATGATGATGATTCTGATGATTCTGACTCCACTAAGAAAAGGAAAAGAGCTGCTTCCAAGAAAAGAAAAGCTCCTGCTCCTCCTACTGCCAATCCTAACAAGGATGTTCCCTATTACATTCTGAAGGGAATAGATCCTAAGAGCAAGGAATTTCAGCCATGGATGAGACTGTCAAAGAATCAGACTAAAGAGAAGAAGAGGACAAAGAGATATGACACTCCTGTTCAGAAATTCCCCCCCAGAGGTCCTCCTCCACCTCCTGGTGCTGGAGCCTCTGGAAGTCTCTCTTCTGCCCCCTCTGCAAGGTCAGCCAGTTCTAACACTTCTCAGACCTACTAAAGAAGGAGTAATCAAAGCCAGGGAGGCCAAGATGTTTCAGGACAGGGAAGAAAAAGAAATGACAATGCTCTCGTGGAACAAATAAAGGAGATGACTTTTCAGCAACCTTCATTCTCTCCTCCTCCTTCTCCTCCCAGGAAAGGTTCATCCTCTTCTTCAAGAAAACCTGCTGCTGCTGAGACAACTGAATCAAAAGGAAAAAGAGTGGTCTTTTCAGAAAAATCCCACAAAAAGTTCATTGAGCTTGCACCTCCAAGATCTCTATATGCTCAAACTGATCCTAAGAAGGCGGTGCAGATTCCTCTTGATTCAAGCAAACTTGTTACAGCTCTTCAAAGAAACATAGAGATTGCAGCTCATACAGATACTGATAGACCTCCCTCTCCATCAAATAAAACTGAAGCTGAAAGGATTGCCTCTATGGCAAGATTCAAAGAGTCTATTGCACTAAGCATGATGGAGAGAGCCAAATCTCAAGGACTAGATTCTACAGCCTACTCAACAATGTCAGAATTCAGAGAAAAGGAACTCAGCAGAATTCAAGTCAATCCAGAAGCCTTTGACACTGAGGAATACATGAGACTACATCCTGCTGCAGTTCTACCAAGTTATGCTGAAAAGAAAATCATAGGTGAACATGATCTAATGCTATCCAAGAGACAAGCAGCAAACCCTAACAGAGAAATTATTTTCAAACCAGCTGCAATACCCAAAAACTCATCTGATGCTAAACATGCTGATAAATCTGCTTGATACATTCCATTTCTGCTGATTTATGCTTGTTATATTTTCTGTGTATTGCCTGTGTTTTATCATTCTGGTTAATCTTTAGATTTGTTGTTGTCTGCTTTAGCCTTTAAACTGGATTGGATAACATAACCCAAATAGGGGGAGATTGTTGGTACCCTAGATGTGATTTGGCTTATGTAATCCCTTTCCAGCCCCTCTTGATCCATATAAAGATATATGATCATGTTTAGACTTTGTTTAGTCTCCCTAGGGCGGTATATGACTGACCTAGAGTTTAGGCTAGTAGTTTTAGAATGTGTTTTGGTTAAGGCTTTTTCCGTTCGACTATCGTCGAACGAGGCCTCGCGATCGTCGATCATTGATCGACGATAGCAGGGCTATCGAATCGTTGAGTCAAGACAATTATCGTCGACCGATGGTCGACGATCTCAGAGCAAGCCTCTTATGCTCTGAAGGTTGGTCGACGATCTGCCATCTGCAGTTCAACGATCTTGTTCTTGTTCGACGATATCTGTCTCAACAGATATTTTGTCTTAGTCGTCGACATCTTGTGATGTTCGACGATATCTGTGTCGACAGATTGTTGCCTTAGTTGTCGACGATTTCTGGTCGACGATATCTGTCTCGACAGATCTTTTGCTTTGGTCGACGATAGTTTGAGCTGGTCGACGATTTCCGTTCGACGATTTCTGTTTCGACAGACTTCTGTTTTTAGTCGACGATCTGTTAGTAGGTCGACGATCTTCGAACCCCTGTTCGACGATTTCTGTCTGTTTTTATCTGTTTGTATTTATTCTATTCCTTGGTTTATTTCCAAGTGTTTTAGTTGGTGGTTAGATTGATTCTCTGATATTATTGTTGCTAAATTTATGGTCTAAATTCAAATAAATTGATTACAAATTCTGTCAAGCATAAATCACGGGATTCAGTATTCTTGATAAAGCATTTTGTCCTATTATACAAATTGCGTTGACCTTATCTTTCCAGCCTGTTTTCTAGCCGTTGGTACTATGTACTATTTCCAAGAATGGTACGTCTTTATGCTGAGATATTTTTCCCGCTTATTTTATTCCTTATTGGGACTGACAGAAAGTTAATAGGCCATTCTATTCCTATTGCTATATTCTATTTTGAGATAATCTGTTGCAGGGCTCGAGAATTCAAATCAATAGAGTCGTTCCAAAGGAAAAACGTGAAGACATATTTAAAAGAGATTCTGCTCTAAGAAAAGAAGAAGTTACAGACACAGAGAAATATTATTCATTCGCTCAAGCATCATCAGAGCAGCTCTTCACAATCTCACAACAAGAAGAAGAAAAGTTTTCCTGAAGCAAAAGCCCAGAGCAATCATCTTTCATTCTCAAGTCTCCTGAGCATCTGCTTAGAGTCTTCAAGACTTCAGAAAGAGCTCCAGTTCTGCTTCAAGTGCTCCAGAATCTTAAGACCTGATAAAAATCAGTCTTCAGATTTCTGAGGATTTAGTTTCAGTTTATCTGAAACTCCTTCATCCTGAAGCAAAGGCTTTCCCTGGACTTCCACTGAGCCAGGGGGAGACTTTGATTCTTTAGAGAATCCACAAATCTTCTCTAATCTGTATTTAAAACAGAGAAGATAATCTAACCCTCTCAACCCCTTTGTAAAAAGAGTTTGTTCACACCTCTTCAAAAGTGAACGTTGGTGACAGGGCACCTTATCAACAACCTGTGGTTGAGCATCCTTATCAAAAGCTCAAAGGGTCTGTTTGATCTACCTGAATCAGATCATTGGTGGCAGGGCACCTTAGCAAAAACCTGTAGTGGATTCCTACCAGGGTGGTAGAAGAGTGGATGTACCTATTTAAAGGGAACCACTATATATCCTGTGTCTCTCTGGTTCTTGCTGATTTGTTTATTCTGTGGCTGTGATAGAACTACCTAGGGTTGCTAGTTGCTGTGATAGGCTTGTAGTTAACTGAAATTTCAGTCAACTTCTTCACTTGTGCACTTCACTGTGTTAGGCTCTTAGGGTTCAAGTATCAGATTTTTTATTCCGCAAATAAACTCCAAGGGAGCTGACTAAGTGTTCATAAAATTTTGAATACTCTATTCACCCCCCTCTAGAGTAATTTACAACTTATCCCCTCACTTTCAAGAAATTACTTGGGAGGAGTTCAGGGCCGCGTTACTGGAGCATTTTGTTCCACAGTCGGCTAGGGATGAGCTGGAGGACAGGTTCCTGCAGTTGAAACAGGGAAACAAGACAATGGTAGAATACCACCGGGAGTTCAACCATTTAGCCAAGTTTGCGGACTCCTATCAGGTGGATGAGGAAGGATACACCAAGAGGTTCTATAAGGGTCTGCAGGAGGAGTTGAGGGAGGCCGTTTTGTTCGTATCTGATGGGCTTATACCTCGGATGTTAGAGATGGCCAAGAGGATTGAGGCTGATTGGCACACGACTCGGGGTTGGAAGAGGCCAACAGAGGACCAGGGTCGGGGAGTCAAGAATGATCAGCGGCGGGGCCGCATCACTGATGGGAGAGAGGGAAGAAGAGCAGAGAACCAGCCTCGTTATTAGGTGAGGCAGGAGCCGAGGGAGCTTGTGTTAGTGGCTCCTCAACCTCTTTAGATGTGAGAGGCACCAAGACCCAGGGGTATGACATTTCCCCCACCGGAGTGCTACAACTGCCATCATACAAGGCATATCCGGAGGAACTGCCCCATGAGGGGAGAACCTCTACCAGCACCACAGGCTGCCCTGCATGCGCAACAGTTTGGAGGGCGAGGACGTGGTCGAGGACGTGGATACCAGGGTGCATATCAGAGGCAGGACAATGAGCAAGTTTATGTACTGGATCTGGCTCAACCCCGGAACCCGAAGCAAGTGATCACAGGTACGCCAGAAAGTTTTAAGTTTTCTTCCTGAACACTTAAATTTATGGATATAGAATTGATAATCTATGAAAGAAATCCACAACTAGATTCTAAGAAATTTAACTCCCCCCCAGGCATAGTTTTCATCAGCGGCAAGCCCGCTTATACGCTATTCGATACGAGTGCTTCACACTCATTCGTATCGGAGGCCTTCGTGGAAGGGTTGGAAGGCATGGAGCGATTCACGGGTTTGATGATTAGGATACGATTACCCGACGGATCGGATCTGTTCACCTCTGCCCACTGCAACATGGAGGCAGAGATCGGCGGAAAGATATTTGATGCACCAGTGACGATCATGAAGATGCCAGTCTTTGATTTGATCCTAGGAATGACATGGTTGCACTGGAACCATGCTCAGATTGACTGCATGTCCAAGAGAATTACTATGAGGCATGGGGATTCCTACATTGTCATCAAAGGTATTAGATCTATTCCCCCTCTCTTGCTGTCATCCGTGCAGGCTATCAAGGCCCACTTGTAGGGGGAGGAATTCTATGAGGTGCTATTTGAAATGGCTGAGGCCAAGGGTTCCATCTCGGATATCCCGGTGGTGCGAGATTTTGCCGACATATTCCCAGAGAAGCTGTCAGGGCTACCCCCGCACCAGGAGAAGGATTTCCGGATACAGCTAGTGCCGGGGGCTAAGCCGAAAACTAGAGCCCCTTACCGGATGGCCTCGAAGGAGCTGACGGAGTTTCGAAGCCAGCTCCAGGAACTAGTGGAGGCCGGATTTGTCCGGCCAAGCTCTTCACAATGGGGAGCCCCAATCTTGTTCGTTAAGAAGAAGGACGGGACACTTCGGTTGTGTATTGATTACCGGGCACTGAACAGGCTGACGGTCCAGAATACGTATCCCTTGCCAAGGATAGACGAGCTATTTGACCAACTGGAGGGTGCTCATTGGTTTTCCAAGCTGGACCTGAGGTCGGGATACTACCAGCTACTCATTCAGGAGGAAGACATCCCGAAGACGGCCTTCAGCAGTAGATACGGGTTGTACGAGTTTACCGTGATGCCTTTCGGGCTCACGAATGCACCCTCCGCGTTCATGACCTTGATGAACCGGGTGTTCGAGGAATATCTGGATGTCTTCGTTATCGTATTCATTGACGACATCCTTATCTACTCAAGGACTGAAGAGGAGTATGTGAGACATCTGTCTTTGACTTTAGAGAAGCTTCGAGAGCATAAGATGTATGATAAGTTTAGCAAGTGCCAGTTTTGGCTAAAAGAGGTGGCATTTTTTGGCCATATAATCAGAGGAGCGGGTTTGGCGGTAGATCCGGCGAAAGTCCAAGCAGTACGGGATTGGCCACCGCTGAAGACGGCCACGGATGTTCAGAGTTTCTTAGGACTTGTCGGTTATTACCGGAAGTTCGTAGAAGGGTTCTCTCGGATTGCTCTCCCTCTCATATCCCTGACAAAGAAGGAGCCTCCTTTCATTTGGTCGCCACGATGCGAGTCTGCCTTTCTGAAGCTGAAGGGCCGACTTACCTCGGCTCCCATCCTTGCTCTTCCATCAGGGAAGGAAGGATTCTAGGTGTATACAGATGCTTCCTATCAGGGGATGAGTGTTGTTCTGATGCACAACGGGCACGTAATAGCCTATGCTTCCCGTCAGCTGAAGAAACATGAGAAGAATTACCCGGTGCACGATTTGGAGATGGGGGCAGTTGTTTTTGCGCTAAAGATCTGGCGACACTATTTATATGGTGTGCACTGCGACATATTCTCAGATCATAAAAATCTGAAGTATGTGGACACACAAAATGAGCTGAACATCGGGCAAAGACGCTGGGTGGAGTTTCTGTCGAACTACCAGTACCCTATGCATTACCATCCCGGGAAGGAAAATGTGGTGGCAGACGCTTTGAGCTAAAGAGCGAATACATCAGGAGCAGGCCCACAACTGATGGCCTTAGAGTTGGTAAAAACGTTTAAGGAGATGCAGATATCCTTAGTGTCCGAGGACGATCCGGAATTGTTTAAGGACTATCTAGGATCGATGGTTGCCACCGATGATATTCAGGATCGCATCAGGGACAGTCAGAGGCTTGATGTGAGGGCAGAATCGATATTTAGTTCCTTGGAGGAAGGCACGACAGGGGATTACTCATTGAGAGACGGACTACTATGTTTCCGAGGCAGGGTTTATATACCGGCAGAAGGCCAGATTCGGGTGGACATCATGGCAGAGGCTCACTATAGCAAATACTCAGTGCATCCGGGGATCACCAAGATGACAGCGGACTTGAAGAGAATGATGTACTTGCCAGGCATGAAGAAGGACATTACGTATTTTGTGACGCATTGCGAGGCTTGCCAACTCATAAAGGCGGAGTGCAAGAATCCAGCCGGATTACTACAGCCACTTCCGGTGCCGGAATGGAAGTTCGAGGATATAGTCATGGATTTCATACATGGGCTACCCCGGTCTCGTGTGGGGAATGATTCGATATGGGTAATCGTCGACAGACTGACAAAAGTAGCCAGATTTATTCCAGTTGCAAAGGATACTCCGATCAAAGTTCTTGTGCTGAGGTTCGTCGAGCAGTTTGTTCGCTATCATGGAGTGCCCAGGACGATCGTTTTAGATCGGGATGGACAGTTTACGTCCACAGAATGGAGGTCGTTTCAGGCCTACCTGGGCTCTCGGTTGACGTTCATCACGGATTTTCACCGTCATACCGAGTGATATATGGAGCGCACCAATCGTATATTGTAGGATCTTCTACGCCTATGTATTTTGGATCGCGGCGAGCCATCGAAGAGATTACTGCCGCTGATTGAGTTTCGTACAACAACAGCCATCAGTCCAACATAGGCATGGCCCCTTACGAGGCATTATATGGATGGAGGTGTAGGACCCCACCATCATGGATTCAGGATGAGGATTTGCAGGCACTCGGCTCAGAGTTTGTGTAGGATACCGATGCTCAGGTTAGATTGATCCGGGACAGGATATTTGAAGCCCAGAGCAGGCTGGCCAAATACTACGATGCGAGGCATCGTCGGGTGGAGTTCCAGGTGGGAGACCGGATTTTATTTAAGATACGGCCGATGCATGGGGTCTCGCTGGTTTGCGGGCGGAAGAAGCTCAGTCCGAGATATATGGAGCCTTATAGGATCCTGGAGCGGATCGGCCCCTTGGCTTATAAACTGGAGCTGCCGCCGGAGTTAGCGGGATTGCACAACATCTTCCACGTCTCCTCACTACGAAGGTATCTACTACGCCCTGAGCAGCTGATTTCTACAGTATACGGTCTAGTGACCTCAGATCAATCAGTCACCATGGAGCCGATCAGGATCGATGACACGGCAGTACGAGTCTTGTGACACAAGAAGGTTCCGCTAATCAAAGTTCTGTTGAGAAACCATGGGCAAGAGGAGCACACATGGGAGCCTCAGGACTTGATGCGATAGAGGTACCCGAAGCTTTTTGGTCAGGTATTACTCACAACCTCTCGGGATGTTACAATTTACTTTTCATATTCGAAACCCCGTGGGCCTAACTAGAATTTTGAGGATGAAATTTTTTGTTTATATATTGGGATTTGTAACATCCCTCAAACAATTAGACCCCTAGGAGTAGTTTTGTCATGGCTAGGTCATGACCAAACCTTAGAAAACCCAAGAAGGCCAAGTGAACCTAGGAATGTAGGTGAGACCACTGTGGTCTGCAAACAATAAATTTCTGAACCCTAGTTTAAGATGACCATGGGGCTTCACCAAGACTTCAAGACCCCACACCATGGTCTCATTAACCCATTTTAAGGTCCATTAGAGCCCCAGGGGTACAATGGATGGGTATAAGGTGGCCAAGTTGACCTAGAACCACTCTAGGCCTAAATTGGGCAAGGTGCCCTAACTAAGGGCAGTGTGCCATAGTAAAGCCCAAATAACCCTACCAAAGGCCTTCCTAGACCTACAGTGGAGTCAATAGGTCACTAAGGACCCATGGAGGGCAGTCAAAGTGGTTAAGTTGACTAAAGTCAACTCTAACCGTAAATGGGTCAACCTGACCTACATAGGGTCAACTGACCTTCCCTTAGCCAAGTGGACCCCACACATACCTTCCTAACCCTAGTGAGAGGTCAATGGGTCACAAAGGACCCATTGGGGTCAACCAAAAAGGCTAAGTTGACCAAAGTAAACTCTAGCCCTAAAGTGATCAAAGTGTCCTTGTTAAGGGTCAAGTGACCTCCAAGGACCAAGTCAACCCCACCTAGACCTTAGGGAAGGCCAATGGGTCACCAAGGACCCATTAGGGGCAACCTCAAAGACCAAATTGACTAAGGTCAACCATAGTCAAAGTTTGGGTCAAGCTAGCCCAAATGGGCTAACTCAAGCTCAAGCCCAATTCACTTGGGCCAACCTTGTGTTGATGGATGATATGAACATGTGGGCTGCCATTGGGTTAGGTAGAAGCCAAATTTCAGGCTTGGTGAGTAGGAGAGCGAAAATCTTCAAGAGAGAGAAGGAGAAGAAAGAAAAGGGGGGAAGACTTTGGGCTCATCCTCCCCCTTCCCAACCCCTCCTTTCATTCCACTAGGACAAGGAATGCAAGCCCACTTCAACCAGGTTGTCATTGACTGGTTGGAGCCATTCATTCTCCCCCACCAACCATGGCCGAAAATGTTGACTAGGAGGCCTCCAATGGCAATACAGCCCACAGCCACATAACACCCCATTTTTCCTTCTTAAAAGGTTCACTGGACTCCAAGGAGGAATTGCCACACTTTTCCTGAAGAAGCAAACGGGTTTCACTGGGTTGTTGTAAGAACCCGACCACCACCACCACCATGCCAATCCGGCGATCGGCAAGGCTACATCCACCCCCACAGGTCCTCCTCCACTCCTTCTTCCATGGGTAAATCATAACAATCCTTAGGTCCAAGGTTCGGGCTCAATTGAGCCCGATCCAATTTGAAAAATCACTTGTTTTTCCGTGATTTTTAGCTTCTCGGGTTCGCCGGAATAGGGCTCTCCGGCGGCTGTGTCGCCGCCTGGCGACAGCCACCACCTCAACGGAGCGTGGTGGTGGCGGTGGCCGGCTGGGGAGGTGGCCGGATAGCCGGCGGCAACGGATGGAAGAAGGCCCAGCCGGGATGAATCTGGGCCGTAAGGTTGAGGTAGAAGACGACCAGATGTCGTTTAGTATGCGCCAAGATTCGTTTTGATATAAATTCTAAACTATAGGCTAGGTGTATTATTATTTCATTTATGTCACAGATTTTGTATTTAATGTTTTTAATTTTTAAAAATACCTAAAGGCAATTTCAGAGGACATGGTCAACACATGAAATGTAGCCCTGTTGATCTACTTTAATACAAAATTGGTGTGAACCAATTTGGGTGCCTTGTTTGACTAGGGCTCTCATTTTGGTGGGGTCTATACATATGGTTGGGCAGAAATTAAAATGGGTGCCCACACCTCATCTCTTGTCCAAATTACTTGAACTTTTGGCAGGGAGTCACCCTAGTCCATATCTAAACCATTCCTAAAAATGGGAATTTTTGGGAACTATATTTCTATAGTTATGTAAATAATTTAATTTCTCTAGGATAAATTAATTAAGGGGTCAAATGAACTCCAAACTCATCCAAATTTTGGTGGGTGGTGCATGGGATCATTATTAAGCTTTGGTTAAAATTTCATTACATTTGGAGGTGGTTTGAATTGAAATCATGCAAACCCTAGCCTTGCTTTTAAAAAGGGTATTTTGGTCCAAAAGTGTACTTTGGGATTTGTGTAGCCAAATCACCTCAACAGAGGTTGAAATTGGATCCACTGACTTGGAATGGCTTTTAACACCTTCCCATGGATGATGGGGTGGATTGGAATAGATTTGGCCTAAGATCTAAGGCCAAACCCTAAGGAAGGGCTTTTGTGTCTTGTGAAAGGCATGAGGTCAAAAGACCTTGTATGAGCTTGAAAACTTGTAAGCAGTTTTCTAGAGTATCTAAAACCCTCTGGTGAAAATATTAGGGGATTTGGGAAAGGGTAGGCCCCACAAAACCCTAACCCTAGTTTAGGGCACAAACATTGTAGTGCTAGAATAGGTTAGTAAAACTCCTTGAACTATACTGAAAATTTGGTAGTGTGGTCATAAGGATATATTGAACCTCTGGTAATTTAATTGGGAATTTTGGAATAATAATCTTAGCACTTCCTTTGTAACTCATGGGATTGCCCTAATTAATCATTTTGTCATTATGATCCCACTACCCATTGGAAGGTCATGAAAATTTGGCAGAGAAAGTTTTAAACCATCTTAATCATGTATGAATTTTATGAGAATTTTTAAATATATTTTAGTGGTACCTACTTCACAAGCTTAATAACTTGGAAAACTGTTCAATAATTTGCTTAAAGATCTTTACTGGCTAATAAATTATGAAACTTGACCTAGAGCATTTATATGCCTGTACAATCATTCTTGATTTTTGTCTGAATTTTTGGAAGTAATATTGTCCTACTTATCACTTTAAATGAATTATTATGGGATATATTTGAAATTAAAATTAGGGGCCTAAACCTTGCTGAAAAATTAGGATACTTTGGGTGGTAAGTTAAATATGTATATTGCATATAACATAAATTTAGTGGAAAGTTAACTTTTCTGATATTGATACTTCATGTTCAATCTTAGATTTTTTGGCCACTAGAATAATTAAATAAATTATCAGATATATAGGAAAATTGTGAATCTCTGGATTTGGGCCACAAAGGTCATAAAAGCCCTCCAATAATTATTATAGGAGTACAGGGTGATTATTTGATGTACCTCCCATTTTACATGTCATTTAGCCTTAGTGGTCTGCGTATAGTAAAACTGCAGAAATTATGTTGGAGTATAAATTTGGGCAACTGATTCGGGATTAGTGGTTTTGTTGGTTTGGATAAATAAAAAAAAAGAGTTCATCATTGGAAGTTGGATGAGTGGACGGTTGGATTGGCTAATGTTAGATGGTGCTCGGGATCGACGAAAGATCGTCTTTCCCGTAGAGAGGAAGTGTCAAAAATACTAGGGTTAGATCCAATGCAATAGTTAAGGGACTTGGAATTGGGTATTAACCAATAAGAATAAGTGACTTGAGAAAGGGATCTTTGGGCTTCAGCCCATCGTAGCTCTTAGTGCCCTCGAGAGCCCTTCACGGGGAATACCTTGGGCAGTCCTGTGCTAAACCTAAATCGTAGGCAAAACTGAAATGCAAGAGTAACTAGTAAATCTAGGGTTTCACCTTCTCACACCTTGATGTCTTGGGGTGATAGGTTGGGTCACACGGGCAGTAAGCCCAGTATTTTTGGTGATGGGCAGGTTAGCCCGACGAGCTTTGGCTCGGTAAAGGTTTGTGATGGGCAGGATGGCCCGACGAGCTTTGTCTAGGTTGTTGTTTATGACGGACGGGATAGTCCGGGGAGCTTTGGCTCGGTAGTTGATACATAAGGTTGCATGTGCATAAAGTATAAGGTGGTGGGTCTTCGGTATTGGAGGGTCGATGCACCGATGCCAACACGTTGACTCAACAAGTGTGGTTTAACACTTGGCCAAATAAAGTCCAGTGTGCCAGCCGGCAAGAGTACGCAGGAGATCCGCTTAGTGAACCAGCATTGAGGCGTACGATAGGTCTGACTGGTAGTGCTATTACTGATTTAGAGGTGGGCGAGGCCCAACCCACCGCATCCGTTTGCCACTACGGAGGTATCCTGGGAGGTTCAGCTCCAGAAAGGGCGAACTAAAGGTCTGTGTACACAGAGTCGAGTGGGTGAGTTGCACTTGCATGTTCACATCATGGCATAATTGTATTTCATAGCAAAATCATTGCATATAACCTGACACCTATTGTATAAGTAGTATGGGACGGTTTATACAATAGGCCCTGCAAAACGACCCCTTAGTTTATATGTTCGTGCGAGCGTGCTTATAAGTTAAGGTTTTTATTCAGTATTACATATTTATGTTCGCTAATAAAACTGACACCCTATCGTTAAATCGGTATGAGACCTTTTATACGATAGGAGCCCTGCAAAATGACCCCTTAGTTTATAAGTTCGTGCGAGCGTGCTTATAAGTTAAGATTTTTATTCAGTATTACATATTTATGTTCGCTAATAAAACCGACACCTTATCATATAAATCAGTATGAGACCTTTTATACGATAGGAGCCCTGCAAAACGACCCCTTAGTTTATAAGTTCGTGCGAGCGTGCTTATAAGTTAAGGTTTTTATTCAGTTTTACATATTTATGTTCGCTAATAAAACTGACACTCTATCGTATAAATCGGTATGGAACTTTTTACATGATAGGAGCCCTACAAAAGACCCCTTAGCTTATGTATCTTCATATAAGTTAAGGTTACGTTCTTATTCAGTTTTTCATACCTTTATCACCGTCTTATATACCTTAGAACTGCTAAATTAGTTCTGCCGCCATCTGCTTATTTGTTATTCTCCACTATCATGTTCTCCCCTTTCCTTCTCCCCGCTCGGTGCCTAGGAGCCATGGGGGAAGGGGCGGAGGATGATAGTGTAATGCCCCGAAACTCAAAAGAGGAACGAGTGACGTTTTAAGCCGAGTATGGGACTTGGAGTAGGTGACACGGGCGTGTCACGGGCGTGACACGGGCGTGTCACGGGTGTGTTTGACCACGGGTCGCATGGTCGATGTTGTGGCGTTCGGAGATCGTCGAGTATAGGCATACAGGCTTGGACATGGGCGTTTCCCAGGGCGTGTCCCGCTCGGGAAATTCTGTGGGATGCACACGGTCCATGACACGGGCCGAGGCATGGCCGTGCCTCTTGGGACACGGGCGTGTCGGGTGCCGTATCGAAGGTCGTGTTGTTCTCGGGAAAATCCGGGGAGTTGTGCACGGGGCGTGACACGGGTCTTGACACGGCCGTGTCACATGTGACACGGGCGTGTCGAAGGCCGTGTCACGGGCCGTGTACTGGTCGGGATTTCGGATTGACGGCGAATGGGTCACACGGCCATGCACGCGGCCGTGTTGCAACCCGTGTTCAGCCCAGATTTTGTAATTTCAAGCCCCGATCGTGGTCGTTCATTTCCTTGACTTGGGATCCAATGGCTGGGGTTCTATCCTTGAAGGGTTTTATCCGGGAGTTAGGGTTGTAAGGGCTCATTTCTCTTGGGTTCATCTCTCTCTAAGTTCTAGAGAGAAGGGAGAGCAAGGAGGAGGAAGAAGGACAAAGATCCGGCCGCCGGTGGAGCTTCAGAGCTCCGAATTGCGATCTGAGTCCAGATCCGCTAAGGCGACGCCGTTGCAGTGCTTTCCAACCGCGTAGTTTTTCATGGCGTCGAGGAAAAACACAAGGGTAATGATTCTTATCCTAGGGCATGTGAAGCCCTCTTTTCCTTTGCATAGGAAGCCCTCTCTCGCGAGTGAGCGAAGAGTTGGAGCGTTCCTTGGGGTAGATATGTAAATTCCCCCTTGTATAGAGTCCGTATGCGAAAACGGGCATAGGCATTGTGTGTGAAGCCTATCCGGACAAGTTGATCCAGATCGGTGATGTTGCATTGCATATGAACCGGGCAAGACTCCGGTTTTTTGGGCGTTTTTCGGGTTTTATACGTGGTAGATTGCAGCAGGGAGCCTTGGAGATTAACTCCTAGGTGCACCCGGAAAACTGGGCAAAAGCGGATTTTGCAAACACAATGGCCGGGGAGCCAACGTGGACATAACCGAGTTATGTGATTGTTGTGGCGGAAACGGGACTCGGTGAGTCTTGACCTGCGCATATGGCTTAAATTGTCGCTGCGGAATGAGCACGGGTCAGGCAGAACCGTACCCGATCTATGTCGTTCGGTGGGACTGTTGGCATGGATGAGGGTCTTCGGCGTTCTATGGCTTAAATTTTCGTGACCAAGGCCAGGAAGACAAAATGCTCATATGATTGGCCGTCCAAGGGGCGGTGGTGGAACGGGAACGTCTATGGCTTGAATTGACGTGACGTTGGCCGGTTCGCCATGAATGTGCCCTGTATGCACGAGATGTATGGCAGTGCGAGCCTACGCCTGTGATGACGTGTGTTTACACTATTTTGATGCTATACTAATAAAGTTTAGGGAAAGAGCATCGCCGCCCCGATTTTGGGGGCGGGATCGTTATAATTTGGTCAGCATTGCTGACCGTTATTTTGTTTACCACCAGGCGGTGGATTGTGGCTTGCAGGTGCTGCGGAGCTGAGCGAGAAATAGCGGGCTAAAGCCCATGTTGTGGTGCTGGCCCTCGAAGGCCTAACCTTTTTATGTTTTACGTTTATCTCATGTATGGCCGGCCTGCGAGCCGATGTATGAAAGACACTTTTGTTTGAGGAAACTATTGTAAGGCCATAAGGCCGGTACTTTTGTATTAAACATTCCTATTTTATTTGAGTAGTGGACATTCGTGTTTGGCAGGGTTCTTATTTTGTGCAACTTAATAAATTCCTTCCGCTAGAATGACTCTGTGTAGGACGTTTGTGATTGGTTGAATGGTTTCAATACGTAACCAACCGATCTGTCCGTAGTATATGGCATCGGGCCCCGGCCGGACCTACTGCTATATGCTATGTGACGGATAGGGGCGTTACAAATTGGTATCAGACTACTGGTTTCGGTCAAACTTAAATGAATTCGTGGGCGAATTCACTTTAAGGGGTTGTGAGCACATGTGTGTGCGTCATCGTTATAACATGAAAAGAACCCATGAATGTCCACTTAGGAATGAAAATACACGTGTTTGAGGAACCTGCGTGTTCCTATAATTGCTGTTTGTAATATTGTTTGGTCGCTTATCAGTTTTTTGGACGATTATAGGTGACCAGAAGTGGTGCTGGACCGTCGGAACGGCCAGGTTCCGAGGCAAGCAGCACACCAAGTGATGCGCCTGCAACACCTCTGTTAGCCGAAAACATTAGGTTGGTGGCAGAAGCTGTCATTGCAATGATTAATGCGCAACCTGCAAGGCAGGTGCAGCAGCCTGCTCCTGCAGGGGAGCAAGTGCCGCTCCAAGCGGCAGAGCCTAGAAGGGTTGAACAGGTGGCGGTGGAGCCGGAGTTGCCTCGGAGAGCAACTGAGAGACAGCTTAAGCATGTGATGGGATTCCACCTGTTGAAACCGGAAACCGGCCTCTGTGGAGTTCGACCCTTGGGGAAGGGGTGGTCTCGCACCTACTTCGCTCCTGCAAGAGAAACAACAAGGGAAAGAAGAACAGAGGACAGGACCAAGGGCCCGGCTCGGAGGTCCCACCACACACCCGGAAGATCTTAGAGCGCTTCCCCTCCTTAACCAGTTGCCGGGCTAAGGTACCTCAGAAAGCGCTATAAGATTTGTGAACTAGTAAGCGTGCCTTCTGAGGTACCCCTTGGGTCTTATTTATAGATTACCTTGGATGGTCTGCAAATAACCTGCCCCTGGTAGCCTGAATTTACTAAAGAGCCCCTTGGGTTGGCCTGCCAACAGCCAAACCCCGCTGTTCTGGCTGGTTATGCGCACCTCTTGTCGAGTCACCCCCTGTCATCTGGAGGGAGGTGGACTGCAGCCGATCCGCCTGAGAGAGGCGGCTGGGGGCCCGACCCGCCTAGGAGAAGCGAGCGAGGGCTGGCCCGCCTGAGAGAGGCGGCTGGGGCCCGGCCCGCCTAGGAGAGGCGAGCGGGGGCTGGCCCGCCTGAGAGAGGCGGCTGGGGCCCGGCCCGCCTAGGAGAGGCGAGCGGGGGCTGGCCCGCCTGAGAGAGGCGGCGGTGGCCCGGCCCGCCTAAGAGATGCGGCTGGGGCCCGGCCCGCCTAGGAGAGGCGAGCGGGGGCTGGCCCGCCTGAGAGAGGCGGCTGGGGCCCGGCCCGCCTGCTTGCTTGGGCCCCTTCGGCGGACACGGGGTTGTACACAATCCCCGATCTTTGCGTGCTTCGCAGAAGCTCGGAAAGAAATGTCCAACCCTCGTGTCCGGCGACGTCCTTGCTGAGCTGGAGGGAATCTTTTGGTGGGACCCGCCTTTTAGCTATAAATAAGCCACCGGGCCTTCGATAACTGGCCCTCTCCTCTTGCTTCCTGCGTGGTTTGAGGCCAGGAGATGCCTGCGTCTGAGGAGATACGTGCTCGGTTGGCTGCCGCTAGGGAGGAGGGTCGGGAGGAGGCCCTCGCGGCCGCCCCGTGGTTGGCGCCCATATCCTCCGGCCCGCAGTTTAAGCCGGCAAAGGGAAAGGTTGTCCGCCGTTCCACGCCGAGTGATGATCTGGGTTCCGGCGGCTCCGAGGTTGAATCTGGGTGCGTGGTTTCGCCCTGTGACCTATGCTTTCTACTGACTTTTTCCTTCGCAGGAGACGCCCCCTGAAGATGCATTGGAAGGGGGCTCCGGGAACCTTGCGGATCTCTCCGTGGAGATGGTCGACCTGGGCGTCAGTCCATTCTCTCCAGCGCGCAGCCTTCCTACGACTCCTCCCCCGCTGAGAGTCCAGGGTCTGGGGAAGCCGCTCGTCGCCCCGGGAGGGAAATCATTCCAAGGTCGGCCGGGTTCCTCTCGGTCTGCTCCCGACGCGGGAGACGTACCGACGCCAGGTAACCCCCCTGAAGTTAACCCATTCGCCGCTCGTCTGCTTCTGACCTCGCTTCCGCAGGGTATCGCGCCGCTTCTTCCGATGTCGAGATGAGCGAGGGGTACTCGCCTCCCGTGGAGCCGGAAGACATCGCGGACTTCTTGGGCGACCCACATGATAGCGAGAAGATGAAGGCGCAGGTGGCGCGAATGTTTCAGAAACACACGATGCTGCTCAAAGAGGCCTTCGTGGGGATGGAGAGAGACAGAGTCAGGGCGGAGGAGCGACTCGCTGCTTTGGAGGGGGCAAGGGGCTCGGCTGAGGAGGATGAGCCGACATCTCCGGGCGCGCATATTACGCGAGCTGAGGAGCGGCTGACAAACATTTCGAAACAGGCCGATCAGACCAAGCGGGAGCTGGCGGCGGTTCGAGAGTATCATGACTCTCGCGGGCCGCCTCGAACCGGCTCGCAGAGGCGGGGTAGGTGGAAATGGATTGAGTACTAAGCCACCTGCCTCGCCCGCCCGTGCCCGCAGTTGCTCGCAGGGTCTGAATCGTCTCGATGCGATCCATCCCAGTGTGTCGGTGTCGGATATTATCCAAGAACGATTGCTTGTAATAATTCAGGGGTCTTCTCGCCCGTTCCAGGGCGCATGCCTTTCTCTTTCCCCCCTTTATTTATCATTTATTCTCATTTCTTTTTTTGCTGGGTTCTCAGCTTTAACCCTGGAGAGCCTGCCTAGTTGAGGCGGGTAAGGGTCGGCCCGCCTAGAAGAGGCGAGCGAGCGCCGGCCCGCCTAGAAGGGGCGAGCGAGGGCCGGCCCGCCTAGAAGAGGCGAGCGAGGGCCGGCCCGCCTAGAAGGGGCGAGAGAGGGCCGGCCCGCCTAGAAGAGGCGAGCGAGGGCCGGCCCGCCTAGAAGGGGCGAGCGAGGGCCGGCCCGCCTAGA
The DNA here is from genome assembly GCA_039513925.1 of Platanthera zijinensis. Lineage (NCBI taxonomy): Eukaryota > Viridiplantae > Streptophyta > Magnoliopsida > Asparagales > Orchidaceae > Platanthera > Platanthera zijinensis. Next base: position 96,487,952 of record CM077080.1, on the reverse strand, counting down.
AGAGGCGAGCGAGGGCCGGCCCGCCTAGAAGAGGCGGGCGGTTCGCTCGTCCCCCCTCGACTGGGCATTCCTCTCAAAATCTACTCTGCGCGGGAGAGGGGATGGCTCGCGGCCGGGAGAATCTCGCGGCCGACCGGCGATTCGACGCGGACCCGGGCGGGGCTCGGGAATCGAAGCGTCGGGGCTGGCTCTGCTGTCGGTTCACTTTCCCGCCTTTTCCGATTTTTCCCGCCCTTTTCCCGGCCCTATAAATAGGCCCTTCATTTATTATTTTACCTACCGCATTCGAGAGCCCTTCCCATTTTACCCCGCGAGAACCCTCCCTTTCCTCTTTCCTCTCGCTCGGCTTGCTTATCAATCCCGCGAGATGACTGGCGGCAGTGGCGAAGCGGACGGGAGGGGCAGGTGTGCCTGGATCTTTGCCGACCACAGCTTCCCTCCCGCCTCGGTCTCGGAGAAGGAGTTTCTGGACACCGTTGGCAATTTCATCCCGCCTGGCTTCGTGGCGAGGCGGCCCGGGAAGGATGAACGGATCAACGAGCTCTCAGGCGATGAGCTGGCTCTCCCGACGGCCCACTTCGAGGCGGGGCTCCGGCTACCCCTCTGGCCGGAAGTCCGCCAGGTCTTCAAGTATTATGGGGTCGTCCCGGGGCAGCTGACCCCGAACTCCATCGCTGTCGTAGTCGGGTTCGCCTGCTACCTTCGCGAGGAGAGGATCGAGTTCAGCCTTGCGGTCTTCCGCAAGCTGTTCTCCTTCCGCGCGAATAAGGACGGGACCGCGTGCTTCGCGAGCATGCACGCCAAGGTGCGGGAGACGGTCAACAAGAGCCACAACTGGCTCAAGAAGTTCGTCTTCGTCAAGGGCGACTTCGGCAACATTCCGTTCTCGCCGGTGCAACTCGGCGAGGCGAGCTATCGGCCCCCTAGCCTGGGGGGCCATGAGGCGAAGCTATATGAGTTCTTCGCCGGGAAGAACTTCGAGGTCGCCTTCCTCCGCCGGAATCTGGACGACCTCGTCCCCGTCCCGCCTGGGGAAGGTAAGCGGCTCGCTCGCCTCTGCTTGAATCGTACCTTGGCTTTTCTAACTCCTGTTCCTGCAGGCGAGCGCGACGTCCCTCTCCGCCCGCCTTACGAGAGCGCGCGGTCCGCTTTGGGCGAGCTTGGCCGCGCGAAAGCGGCAGCCTTAGCTCACCGCGAGCTCTCGGCTCCCGTCGGCCAGAAGCGATCCGGAGGTGAGCTATCTCAGGGCCCTCCTCCAAAGAAGCCGAATAAAATGGGCGGTCAGGCTCCTTCGGTCGGCGACAAGGGCAAGGCCCCCGCGGATCAACCATCTTCTGCCCCTGCCCCTGCGGTTCCCTCGACCGCTGATCCCGCCGGCGGGGCGGCTGGGTCGTCGCGGCCGCTCGCGGCGACTCGGCCCGCCGAGAAGCCGGTTCCCCGAGGGCATCCCAACTTCGGCTACGGCGAAGGGCCCACGGACCGATCCGGTGCCCTGTTGCTTCAGTGGGACAAGGAGGGCAACCGCATCTCGGTATCCTCGCTGCTGCCTAGCTGGTCGGAGCAGGACACCGCCTCCAGGGACGCCTTCAATCTCTCCTTCGGCGTGTACGGGCGGGAGGACGCCTCTACCTACGGCGAGGAGGCCACGCGGGTGCTTATTTATGAGAGCGCGCGGGCGCAATTTCAAAGCCTCGCCCTGGCACACATGGTCGGCCGGCGATGCCTCCGGTTGGACAGAGATGCCCCCTCGCTCAACAAGTTGATCGATGCGAAGGAGGAGGCCCGCAAGCTCGCCCAGGAGGAGGCGGATGACCTGCGGAGGCGGCTCGAAGCGGCTGACGCCGCCCTCGCGCAGTACCAAGGTGGCGCGGTAAGCCATCTCACTCGCACCCGCCTTTATCCCGCGACTCGTCCTAATAAATTTCTTTGCAGGATGCTGTGACCGCCAGCCGACTTGGTACCGAGATCGCCACCCTCCAGCTGGAGAACCAGACCCTACGGGCGCGGGTGGGTGCGCTCGAGGCTGCTGCTGCCGTCCCGCCGGCCTCCTCGAGCGGCTGTCAACTCGTTCATCACAGCGAGTATGACCTGGCGGTTCTGATGCAAGAGAACGGGGCCGACGCGGTGACGTACCTCTTCAAGACGTTGCAGCGGGCCAAGCTCCTCAAGGACGAGTGCTCTGGCTTGCGGGTGACCGAAGTGGTGCCGGAGCTGTTCCTTCCAGTACCCAAGCCAGGAGGGTTCCACCGCATCTGAAGGGCCCGCCGTCTTGTGGCTTTTTTCTCCCCCCCCCCCTTCTCTGGACATGTATTTTGTTTTTTCTTTATTTTTGTGCGACTGCTCAGCGGGCCGCAGTTATAATTGTATAAGAATATATTCACTGCATTTACTTCCTCGATTGTCAATTATTTCCCGCCTCGCAATCGCTACCGTGCGTTGTTTGTTGATTCTCTGATTTTCGTTGCTGCGAGCGAGCAAGGGAGGCCGCCCGCCCATTTGAGATTCGGGACGTAGATCTAGGTTTGAGACACTAAAGCCGGCGCGACGCGAGCGGCGAGTCGCACCTTCCGCGACGCGAGTGGACTGGGCCCGTCCTCCGTGCGTAAAGACTTCGTGTGGGTCGGCCTCTCGGGGGTGCTTGGCGCTTCCGAGCCTTTGCCCCTAATTCACCCTGTGACCTGCCGGGCCGAAGGTTGGGGCCGGCGTTGCGGCCTCATAGGGTCATCCTGACCGGCCCGCTCACCTGATCTCTGGCGACGTGAGAGTCCAAACTCTCCACTCGCGCGCCGTGCCTAGGGCTCGCTCCTTTATGCGCCGGGGCCGGCCTTCTTGGCTCGCCGACTCGCCTTCTTGGCTCGCTGACTCGCCTTCCCGGCTCGTCGACTCGCCTTCCTGGCTCGCCTCCCTTCCCTGGTTGCTCGGCGAGAGATCGCCGACTCCGAGCGACATCCAGCCCTGCCAGCTTGGCGAGAGCCTGGCAGCGGGATCTGCTCGGGGTCTGAGGCAGACTCCTCCGAGTGACATCCAGCCCTGCAAGCTCGGGGAGAGCCTGGCAGCGGGATCTGCTCGGGGTCTGAGGCAGACTCCTCCGAGTGACATCCAGCCCTGCCAGCTTGGTGAGAGCCTGACAGCGGGATCTGCTCGGGGTCTGAGGCAGACTCCTCCGAGTGACATCCAGCCCAGCCAGCTTGGTGAGAGCCCGGCAGCGGGATCTGCTCGGGGTCTGAGGCAGACTCCTCCGAGTGACATCCAGCCCTGCCAGCTTGGTGAGAGCCTGGCAGCGGGATCTGCTCGGGGTCTGAGGCAGACTCCTCCGAGTGACATCCAGCCCTGCCAGCTTGGTGAGAGCCTGACAGCGGGATCTGCTCGGGGTCTGAGGCAGACTCCTCCGAGTGACATCCAGCCCTGCCAGCTTGGGGAGAGCCTGGCAGCGGGATCTGCTCGGGGTCTGAGGCAGACTCCTCCGAGTGACATCCAGCCCTGCCAGCTTGGTGAGAGCCTGGCAGCGGGATCTGCTCGGGGTCTGAGGCAGACTCCTCCGAGTGACATCCAGCCCTGCCAGCTTGGTGGGAGCCTGGCAGCGGGATCTGCTCGGGGTCTGAGGCAGACTCCTCCGAGTGACATCCAGCCCTGCCAGTTTGGTGGGAGCCTGGCAGCGGGATCTGCTCGGGGTCTGAGGCAGACTCCTCCGAGTGACATCCAGCCCTGCCAGCTTGGTGGGAGCCTGGCAGCGGGATCTGCTCGGGGTCTGAGGCAGACTCCTCCGAGTGACATCCAGCCCTGCCAGCTTGGTGGGAGCCTGGCAGCGGGATCTGCTCGGGGTCTGAGGCAGACTCCTCCGAGTGACATCCAGCCCTGCCAGTTTGGTGGGAGCCTGGCAGCGGGATCTGCTCGGGGTCTGAGGCAGACTCCTCCGAGTGACATCCAGCCCTGCCAGCTTGGTGGGAGCCTGGCAGCGGGATCTGCTCGGGGTCTGAGGCAGACTCCTCCGAGTGACATCCAGCCCTGCCAGCTTGGTGAGAGCCTGGCAGCGGGATCTGCTCGGGGTCTGAGGCAGACTCCTCCGAGTGACATCCAGCCCTGCCAGCTTGGTGAGAGCCTGGCAGCGGGATCTGCTCGGGGTCTGAGGCAGACTCCTCCGAGTGACATCCAGCCCTGCCAGCTTGGGGAGAGCCTGGCAGCGGGATCTGCTCGGGGTCTGAGGCAGACTCCTCCGAGTGACATCCAGCCCTGCCAGCTTGGTGAGAGCCTGACAGCGGGATCTGCTCGGGGTCTGAGGCAGACTCCTCCGAGTGACATCCAGCCCTGCCAGCTTGGGGAGAGCCTGGCAGCGGGATCTGCTCGGGGTCTGAGGCAGACTCCTCCGAGTGACATCCAGCCCTGCCAGCTTGGTGGGAGCCTGGCAGCGGGATCTGCTCGGGGTCTGAGGCAGACTCCTCCGAGTGACATCCAGCCCTGCCAGTTTGGTGGGAGCCTGGCAGCGGGATCTGCTCGGGGTCTGAGGCAGACTCCTCCGAGTGACATCCAGCCCTGCCAGCTTGGTGGGAGCCTGGCAGCGGGATCTGCTCGGGGTCTGAGGCAGACTCCTCCGAGTGACATCCAGCCCTGCCAGCTTGGTGGGAGCCTGGCAGCGGGATCTGCTCGGGGTCTGAGGCAATGACATTCAGCTCTCATCGGGGGGGGGGGGGGGGGAAACAAGTCTACCGCAAGAAATTCCATTAGAGATTGAACACGGTTTACATAATTTTAAGGAAAAAAACGCTTCAAGTCGTCCCCGCTCCAAGTGAGACTTAGGGTCTCGCCCTCCACATTCCGGAGGCGGTATCCCCCCGACTTCAATGCCTCCTGCACGATGAATGGTCCCTCCCAATTGGGGTGGAGCTTCCCCACTGCGGCTGATCTTCCTGCCGCGTCCACCTTCCTCAGGACCAAGTCTCCTTCGGCAAACTGTTTGACTCTGACATGCTTGTCGAAATACTTGGCCATTCTTCTCTTTATCTCCTCCTGCCTCACGGCTGAAAGGTCCCGCAGTTCCTCGACCATGTCGAGAGAGAGCCGCAACTCTTCTTCATTATTGGCTCTCCATTCCTCTTTGTGTTCTCCGGCCCCGACTACCCGAGGTGTCCGGACTTCAAACTCCACCGGAAGTACTGCCTCGCACCCGTGGGAGAGTTTGAAAGGCGTCTCCCCTGTCGCTGTGTTGGGTGTGGTTCGGAGGGCCCAGAGGACCGAGGGGAGTTGCTCCACCCAGCTTCCTCTCAAGTTCTCCACCTTTTTCTTGAGGAGGTTAACGATAATCTTGTTTGCCGCTTCTACCTGCCCATTGCTTCGGGGGTGATGAACTGAGGCAAACCTGAGGTCGATCCCGAGCTGCTCGCAGAAGCTGGTGAACTCGGCACTGGCGAATTGAGGGCCATTGTCTGTGACGATGGCCTGGGGCAACCCATGACGACAGATGATCTCCCCCCACACAAAGTTTCTGACGACCTGGGAGGTCACCTTGGCCAGCGCCTTAACTTCCAGCCACTTGGAGAAGTAATCAATCATCACGAGCAGGAACCTCCTCTGGCCGCTGGCTTGGGGGAAGGGCCCGACCAGGTCCATTCCCCAGATGGCGAATGGCCAGGGAGCTGTGATACTCCTGAGGCGCTGGGCCGGTTGCAGTTGGAGGGGAGCAAATAGCTGGCACTTATGGCATTCCTTTGTGAATTTTGCCGCGTCGAGACCCAGAGTCGGCCAAAAGTATCCCTGCCTGACGATCCGGCCTTCTAAGGTTCGACTTCCAGAGTGACTCCCACACTCCCCGGAGTGGACCTCTTCTAGAATCTTCGGGACCTCCCTCTCGCCCACACAACGCGCCAGCATCCCTGAGAGAGTTTTTCGATATAACTGGCCATCTCGCATGAGGTAGTATGCCGATTTGTATTTGAGTTTCTTTCCGTCCATTCCCGTTGGGTACTCCCCGGTGGTCAAGAAAGTGACGAATGGGTCCATCCAGGAGGGGTGTTGTTCCACCTCCATCAGCTCCCCCTCCTCGATGGATGGGCGAAAGAGGTCTGTGATGGTTCCCCCCGCCCGGGGTCCATGCTTTGCCAGCTGGTCCACCTGCTCGTTATCCTCCCGAGGCACGTGCCGGATGGAGAAAGTCTGGAAGGTGCCGATGACTCCCTTTACCTTCGCCAAGTAACGCTGCAGGGTGGGATCCCTTGCCTCGAATTCCCCGTTGATCTGGGAGGCCACCACCAGGGAGTCAGTGAGGACCTCCACATCGTGCACCCCCAGCTCCCTGGCCAGGCGTAGACCCGCAATCACGGCCTCATACTCGGCCTGATTGTTGGTGATGGGGAAATGCACCACCACCGTTTGCTCGATCCTCACCCCCTGGGGGCTTTCCAAGATGACCCCAGCCCCCAGGGAGTGCCTCCCTGACGCACCATCCACCATGACCTTCCAGGGAACCGGGCGAGTGAGTTCTTCCTCTGCCACCTCGACCACATAGTCAGCCAGGAAATCGGCCATGGCTTGGGCCTTGATCGAGAGGCGAGGTATGAAGGAGATGTCGAACTCGCTCAGCTCCACCGACCACTTGGCCAACCTGCCAGAATGCTCCACCCCCTCGAAGATGTTGCGGAGAGGGTGGTCAGTCACCACTCGGATCGAGTGTGCCTGGAAATAGGGCCGGAGCCTCCGGGCCGAGATGATGAGGGCGAAGGCCAGCTTCTCTAGGATGGGGTACCGGAGCTCGGCCTTCCTCAAGACCCGACTTACATAGTAAACTGGGAGTTGTCTCTTCCCTTCTTCCCGAACTAAAACAGAGCTCAGGGCCTCGGTCCCAGCCCCTAAGTACAGGAATAAGTCCTCCCCCTCCTTTGGCCCTTGTAGTAGGGGGGCCTGAGTCAACTGCTTCTTTAGGGCCTGGAATGCCTCCTCGCACTCCGAGGTCCACTCGAATTTTTGGCCTCCTCTCAAGCTTTTAAAGAATGGAGAGCATTTCTCCCCGGCCCGTGAGAGGAACCTGCTCAGTCCCGCCAGCCTCCCAGTCAATCGCTGCACTTCCTTCGCATTCCGCGGAGACTCCAACTCCAGGATTGCCCTCACCTTGTCGGGGTTGGGCTCTACGCCGGCAGGGGTGAGGAGATGCCCCAAGAATTTTCCTCTGCCTGACCCGAAGGTGCATTTGAGGGGGTTCAGCCTCATCTGGCACCCGCGGAGAGTGGCAAAGGTCTCCTCCAGGTCCCGGAGGTGGGAGTCGAGGTCCGGACTCTTGACCATGAGATCGTCTACATAAACTTCCAGGTTCCTTCCCTTTTGCCCTTGAAAGACCCTGTCCATCATTCTCTGGTAGGTCGCCCCTGCATTTTTCAGCCCGAAGGGCATCATTTTATAACTATAGCATCCATCCCCTGTGATGAATGAGACGTCTTTGACGTCCGGAGGGTGCATCCTGATTTGGTGATAACCTGAAAAGGCATCTAGAAAACTCATCAAAGGGAAACCGACGGCTGAGTCAACCAGCGCGTCGATCCGAGGCAAGGGGTAACAATCTTTAGGGCATGATTTATTAAGAAGGGAAAAATCGATACACATCCTCCACCGGCCGTCTCCTTTTTTAACCATTACAACATTGGAGACCCAGCCGGGGTATTGGATTTCGGATACAAAGCCGGCCTTGAGGAGCTTTGCTACTTCCTCCCTGATGGGCTCGGCGAGCTTGTCCGCAACGGGCCTCTTCTTTTGTCGGATGGGGGGAGCCTCCGGGTCCAGGTTGAGGCGGTGGCAGGCGATGTTGGAGTCGATCCCGGGCATCTCCGCGGCACTCCATGCGAAGATGTCCACATTCTTCTGGACGCACTCCAGCATCCGGCCTTGAGCCTCCGGGGTCAATCCTCCGCTGATGCGGATCCTCTCCACCCTGCCTCCGGTGGTTAGAACCTCCATCTCCGCCACCTCCTCTGCCGCCTCAAGGCGGGACTGTGCCTCCCACTCCTCAGTCTCCCCCTCGTCGAAGGCGAGGACCTCCTCCTCAGCTTCTGCAACGGCCATCGCCTCAGCCGGCTCCTGAATCTCCTCAGCGACCTTCTCCTGGGCGCGACTCTCCTCCACCTCCATCTCATCCCCGCCCGCTTCCGGCTCCTCCTCCCTCAGCCTCCGCCCCATCTCCTCGGCTCCCTCCAGCCAAGAGATGGAGTTCACCGCCGTGACATAGCACTCCCTCGCTTCCTTGGGGTCTCCGCGGACCCGAACCTGGACCCCCTCGACGTTAAATTTTAGGCATTGGTGGAAGGATGAGGGGACGCAGCGGAAGGCGCTGATGAGAGGCCTCCCGAAGATGGCGCTGTAGCTGCTGGGGGCGTCCACGATGACGAACTTGCAATTGCGGGACTGCCCCCCCAGAACGACATGGAGTCCCACTCCTCCCTCAACCTCCTTCCTCTCCCCTGAGAAGCCGAACAGGGGTCCGTCCGAGGCCAACACCCTTCGGGCCTCCACCTTCATCGCATCGAACGCCTTCTTGAAGATGACGTTGACCGAGCTCCCGTTATCGACGAGGATCCGGGGGACGGTGAAGTCCTCGATGGCGGTCTGGATGATCAGCGCATCGCAGAAGGGGTCCTCGTGACCCGGCATGTCCTCCATGGAAAAGGTGATTTTCTCGTCCGGGGGAGGGGACTGGGACGTGGAGCCAACGCTCCTGCGGTACATAGTGTGGAGGCTTGACTTGCGGGAAGCCTCGATCCCAGCCCCCCCGTGGATCGCTCCGATGCTACCTCGGGAGCCCACATCCGCCCGGTCTTCGCATCGACCCTCCTCCGCCCGAGGCCGGATTTCCTCAATCCGCACTTCCGGACGCTGTTGTTGTTGCTGCTCCCGGTTGCCCCTCATCTCGAGGAACTCGGGGCACGTGGCTGTGGCGTGCCCCTCCTCCTGATGGAAGTCGCAGTAAGGCAACTCCACCCTCACATCCCTTCTTCTTCTCCGTGCTGCTCTTCTCCTTTCTCCCAATGCTATGGCCATAGCCTGCTCCTGGTCGGGGAGGGCCGGCCTCTGGCCCTGCATCCCGCCCGGAGGGTAGAACTGACCCTGTCCTCCTTGACGGTAGTCCCCTCCGCGGAACCCTCTCCTTGCCCCGGGCTCCTGCCACTCGGGTCTCCAGCCCAGCCGAAAGTTCGGCTCCTGTCTCCCCTGCCTGGGTTGCTGCTGATGCTGCGGCGGCGGCGGCTGTTCCCTCTGCCGGGGCTCAACCCTTCTCTCCTCCTGCCCTCGGCCACCCCTTGGCCTCTCTTCCTCCACGGCCCATCTGGCCAACCTTCGGGCAAACTCCGGGTGTGCTGCCTCCATATCGGCCTCCCTAGCCGCCCTCTCTAGGAGCGCCTCAAAAGATACTGGGGGGGACCTCTTGAGTTCCATTGCGAAGAACCCGGATTGGAGACCCAGGGTGAAGGCCACCATCATGGTGTGCCCTGGCATCTCCTGCACTTGAGACAACTCCTCTTGGAATCTGTCCAGGTAACTCCCCAGGGTCTCTCCCACCCTCTGCTTGACACGGAACAAGGACTCCACCTCCTTCTTCCTCTTCTTGGAAGTGGTGAACCTTAACATGAACCCCCGACGCAGGTCCTCGAAACAGAAGATGGACCCGGTCGGGAGCTGGTGGAACCATTCTCTCGCCTTCTCTCGGAGGGTGATGGCGAAGAGTCGGCACTTGAAGCCGTCGGACATCTGTCGAATAGAGACCATGTCCTCAAACCACTGGATGTGGTGGACAGGGTCTCCCTTCCCGGAGTAGTAGGTCATCTCCGGCTCACGAAACCCCTCTGGAACTGGGGCGGAGGAGACGAACTCGCTGAAGGGGCTTCCTCCCTCAGCTGGGCGAGGGGGGAGCTCTCTCCCCGCCGTCTCGCCAAAATGGTATTCTGCGGCCGAGCCGGGGAACAGAACTCTCCCCTGGAACTCGCGCTCGCCTCTCTCGGCGGGTTCCTTCCCCGGTCGCCTGAGCGGCGCGTCGTCGCCGAGTGCGGGAGCGGCGACTACTGGGACTACTGGTGTCGCGCTCTCCGCTCGCATGCCGAGGGCGGTCCTGACGAGCCCAAGGATCTCCTCCCTAAGTTCTGCTGACACGCTCGCCGCTGGGGGTGGGGGAGGGGGTGGCGAGCTGCCCCTGCCTGATCCTTGTCCTTCCTCTCCCGTCATCGAACTTGCTGAAGGTTTTCCTTGCTGACCACGCTCCACGCTCACCGCACCAAAATGTTGAAACCGGAAACCGGCCTCTATGGAGTTCGACCCTTGGGGAAGGGGTGGTCTCGCACCTACTTCGCTCCTGCAAGAGAAACAACAAGGGAAAGAAGAACAGAGGACAGGACCAAGGGCCCGGCTCGGAGGTCCCACCACACACCCGGAAGATCTTAGAGCGCTTCCCCTCCTTAACCAGTTGCCGGGCTAAGGTACCTCAGAAAGCGCTATAAGATTTGTGAACTAGTAAGCGTGCCTTCTGAGGTACCCCTTGGGTCTTATTTATAGATTACCTTGGATGGTCTGCAAATAACCTGCCCCTGGTAGCCTGAATTTACTAAAGAGCCCCTTGGGTTGGCCTGCCAACAGCCAAACCCCGCTGTTCTGGCTGGTTATGCGCACCTCTTGTCGAGTCACCCCCTGTCATCTGGAGGGAGGTGGACTGCAGCCGATCCGCCTGAGAGAGGCGGCTGGGGGCCCGGCCCGCCTAGGAGAAGCGAGCGAGGGCTGGCCCGCCTAAGAGAGGCGGCTGGGGCCCGGCCCGCCTAGGAGAGGCGAGCGGGGGCTGGCCCGCCTGAGAGAGGCGGCTGGGGCCCGGCCCGCCTAGGAGAGGCGAGCGGGGGCTGGCCCGCCTGAGAGAGGCGGCGGGGGCCCGGCCCGCCTAAGAGATGCGGCTGGGGCCCGGCCCGCCTAGGAGAGGCGAGCGGGGGCTGGCCTGCCTGAGAGAGGCGGCTGGGGCCCGGCCCGCCTGCTTGCTTGGGCCCCTTCGGCGGACACGGGGTTGTACACCACCCACCGGTGTTCTCGGGAACGGGACCCCGACCCAGGCCGAAGATTGGCTCTCAAGAGTCAATAGGGTGATGACAGCAACAGAAACAGAAGAGTGGCAGAAGACAACGATAGCAACGTTCCTATTGGACGGAGATGCGAGATTATGGTGGGAAGGTCTAGAGCTACACCAGTTGAGGGGAAGGCCGTTGGCCGAAGTACCTATGGAGGAGTTTTCGAGACTCTTCATGGCTCGATACCTCCCCTCAGCGCAGAGGATCGCACTAGAGAACGAGTTCCAAAAGTTGGTGCAAGGAGATAGCACTGTAGACGAGTACCTCCACGAGTTTACTCGATTGGGGAGATATGCTAGCGCTACCTTTGCCGACGAGGAGCGAAATACTAACCGCTTCTTTGAAGGGTTAAGAGATGAGCTGAGGTTGCTACTGTCGGGGCCCATGGCACAGGGTTTCATGACCCTGGTCAACTCGGCCCGGTCCTTGGAGAAGGACATGAGAAATGTACAAGCTAAGAAGGAATCTGGTGGGAAGAAATCGGAGTTCAAGGCGCCGACTACGTCAAAGTCGGGCTACAGCAGATTCTACAAGAAGGCTAGGACGTTGGGTCCAACTCCTTCTGCAGGTGCCTCGGGGGCAACTACCAATCGAACCCCGGGCGCTTGTTTCACGTGTGGGAAGACGGGGCACTTTGCCCGCGATTGTTGGAGCGGACCCCCAAAGTCCGAAAGAAAACAAGGAGCTACCTACGAAGAGAAGGGCAAGGCGGGGGAGTCAACCGCGTCCCATTATACTCCGACTCAACCTAGAGTGTACAACTTGGGCCAGTAGGAGGCCATTAAACAAGCTGACGTGGTGACAGGTACGAGTTAATTTATAGCAAGTTAACTTTAAATACTGTTATCTATTGCTTGTTAGCCTAATATGGTTTGCATAGGCTTTGTTTTGATTAGCGATAGTCTGGTACGGGCACTGTTCGATACGGGAGCTTCACACTCCTTCTTGTCCGAAAATTTTATATCGCGCATCGGAGTCCCTTCTTCGATGGCAAAGGACAAGGTTGATGTGCTGCTACCGAATGGGTGCTCGATGCGTGCAGACAGAGTTGCGCCGTAAAGGTTCACATAGGGAGCCAAGAGTTCGACTTGCTAGCGTCATCACTGCCGCTAGTAGAGTTCGACGTTATCTTTGGGATGGATTGGCTTTCGGAGCAGAATGCTTGGATTGATTGCGACCGGAAGGAGGTCAAGCTGGGTGTTGGGTGGGAGACAACATTCGAGGGACTCAAGGGGTCGAGCAAGACGCTGATGTCTGCTCTTCAGGTGGTAAAGGCAGTTTGTGTTGGTGCAGAGCTGTTCTTCGCATTAGTGGAGGCTGCAGAGCCAAAGTCCACGTTAGGTAGTATCCCCGTGGTATGCGAGTACCCAGATGTGTTCCCGGATAGTCTTCCCAGAGCCCCACAGCAGCGAGAGATTGACTTCAATATCAAGCTTGTGCCAGGTGCCAAACCTGTGTCACGTGCTCCTTATAGGTTGGCGCCTAAGGAGATGGTAGAGTTGAAAGTTCAGCTAGAGGAGCTGATGGAGCAAGGTTATGTGCGTTCAAGCTCGTCGCCTTGGAGCGCACCGGTCCTCTTCGTTAAGAAGAAGGACGGGAGTATGCGGCTGTGTATCGACTATAGAGAGTTGAACAAGCTGACGGAGAAGAACAAGTACCCTATCCCAAGGATTGATGATCTATTCGATCAGTTAGACGGATCGTCGGTATATTATAAGTTGGACTTGAAGTCGGGGTACTATAAGTTAAGGATCAGGGAGTGTGATATCCCAAAGACGGCATTCAACACGAGGTATGGGCATTTCGAGTTTACGGTCATGTCGTTTGGACTGACGAATGCGCTCTTAGTGTTTATGGACTTGATGAACATGACGTTTCGAGATTTCCTGGACCGCTTTGTGATCGTCTTTATATAGGATATATTGGTGTACTCGCAGTGCAAAGAAGATTACTTCAAGCACTTGCATCTGGTGTTGGAGACTCTGAGAAGAAATGAACTCTATGCAAAAATTCTCCAAATGCGAGTTCTGGCTACCCTCAATAGCATTCCTTGGTCACATTATCAGTGGGGAAGGTATAGCGGTGGATCCGGCGAAGATCGCTACGATACGGGAGTGGCCTGCGTTGTCTTCTGTCGCGGAAGTCCGTAGTTTTCTCGAGCTTGCCGGATATTACAGGCGCTTCGTAGAGAACTTCTCGTGGATAGCGCTACCTCTCACAAAGTTGACAAGGAAAGATCAGAGATTCTTGTGGACGCAGGAGTGCGTGCAAGCTTTTGAGGAGCTAAAGAGATGGTTGACCACGGCGCCAGTGCTTAGTTCGCCGAGTGGGACCGAGGGCTTCGAGGTTTATAGTGACGCCTCGGGTAGTGGTTTGGGCTGCGTGCTGTTGCAGCATGGGAGCGTGATAGCTTATGGATCGCGTTAGCTAAAGGTGCATGAAAGGAACTATCCGGTCCACGACTTGGAGTTGGCGGCCGTGATATTTGCACTTAAGTTGTGGAGGCACTACCTATACGGCGTAAGGGTCAATATATATACCGATCACAAGAGCCTGAAATACCTGTTGGATCAGAAGGATCTTAACATGAGGGAGAGGAGGTGGACGGATTTCTTGGGGGACTACACCTTCAAGATTCATTATGTACCCGGGAAGGGCAATGCGGTTGCTGATGCGTTGAGTCGCAGGGCTCCCGCCCAAGCCAACTGGTTGTCGGTTCATGATGAGAGGCTAGTAAGGGAGTTGGAGGCGTTGGAGATCTGTTGTGTGGACAAGCAGACAAGCGCCAAGGCTTTGTTGAACTGGACAGAGGTTCAATATGACCTAGCTGATCGTGTTCGGCAGGCAATGGAGTTGGATGACACCATGAAGGAGCTTATGGAGGCGGCGTTGGATGGGTCAAATTCCCAATTTTCTGTTGAGGATGGGTTGTTAAGGAAGGATCATCGGTTGTGCGTCCCAAGCGGGGGTAACCCTCGGGCAGAGTTAATGTACGAGGCTCATCATACCAAGTACTCAATCCACCCAAGGAGCACAAAGATGTACTGTGACCTAAAGAAGCTGTTTTGGTGGCCGGGGCTCAAGAAAGATGTAGCATTGTTTGTGGCTAAGTGCCAAACGTGCGCCTTAGTGAAGGCGGAGTGCCAAAAGCCGGGAGGATTCTTGAAGTCCTTGCCTATACCGGAGTGGAAGTTCGACGACATATCGATGGGCTTTGTGCATGGTTTGCCAAGGTCGCAGAAGGGGAACGACGCCATCTGGGTGATCGTAGACCGCTAAACTAAAGTGTCTCACTTTATTCCGCATAGGAAAGATGACTCGGTGGAGAAGTTGGCGAAGCTATATGTGGACAATATAGTTAGACTACACGGTGTGCCCCGTAGCATTGTGAGTGATCGCGATGGGCGTTTCACGTCCAATGATTGGAGGTTGGTGCAGTAGATGCTGGGGACAAAGTTGAAGTTCAGCACAGCCTTCCATCCACAGACGGATGGATAGACCGAGAGAGTCAATAGAACGATGGAGGACATGCTACGTATGTGTGTTCTAGACTTCGGGAAGCATTGGGAGGACCACCTGTATTTGGTGGAGTTCACGTACAATAACAGCTACCAGGCGAGTATCCAAATGGCGCCCTTTGAGGCCCTGTATGGTAGAAAGTGTCGCACGCCGTTATCGTGGTGAGAAACGGGTGAGGCAAGGTTGTACAAGAAGCAGGAGGTGGAGAGTGCTACCTCGTTGGTATGGATCATTCGGGAGCGCTTGTTGATCGCTCAGGACAGGCAGGCGAAGTATTACAATGCCAAGCACCGGAACGTGGAGTTCACGGTAGGAAATTGGGTATACTTGAAAGTGAAGCCGTTCAAGGGTGTTTCGCGGGTAAGACACTTGAAGAAGCTGAGCCCAAGATACCTTGGACCCTTTGAGGTCTTGGAGCGGGTCGGCGAAGCGGCATACCGATTGAGGCTATCGGAGGAGTTGAGTGGACTACACGATGTGTTCCACATTTCCGTGTTAAGACGGTGCAGGAGCCTTCGCTAGTGATTGCAGTTGATCAAGTGCTGGTGGACGAAGGGTTGACGACAAGGGTTAAGCCCATTCGTATCGAAGACTTCGAGGTGAAGAGACTCCGTAAAAAGGAGATCCGGATGGTTAAGGTCCGGTGGGATAATTGCGGTCAGGAGGAGCTCTCTTGGGGACGAGAGCAAACTATGCTGGAGGAGTACCCGAAGTTATTCCGCTCAGGTACCGTTAAAAGCTTTTAGTTCCTATTGTTTTCCTTTAGTAAATTTCGTGGGCGAAATTCTTTTAAGGGGAAGAGAGTTGTAACGCCCCGAAACTCAAAAGAGGAATGAGTGATGTTTTAAGCCGAGTCTGGGACTTGGGGTAGGTGACACAGGCGTATCACGGGCGCGACACGGGCATGTCACGAGCGTGTTCGACCACGGGTCACGTGGTCAACGTTGTGGCGTTCGTAGATCGTCGAGTATAGGCACACGGCCTTGGACACGGGCGTGTCCCAGGGCGTGTCCCGCTCGGGAAATTTTGTGGGATGCACACGGGCCATGACACGGGCCGAGACACGGTCGTGCCTCTTGGGACACGGGCGTGTTGGGTGCCGTGTCGAAGGCCGTGTTGTTATCGGGAAAATCCGGGGAGTTGTGCATGGGGCGTGACACGGGTCTTGACACGGCCGTGTCACATGTGACACGGGCGTGTCGAAGGCCGTGTCACATGTGACACGGGCGTGTCGAAGGCCGTGTCACAGGCCGTGTACTGGTCGGGATTTCGGATTGACAGCGAATGGGTGACACGGCCATGCACACGGTCGTGTTACAACCCGTGTTCGGCCTAGATTTTGTAATTTCAGGCCCCGATCGTGGCCGTTCGTTTCCTTTACTTGGGATCCAATGGCTGGGGTTCTTTCCTGAAGGGTTTTATCCGGGAGTTAGGGGTTTAAGGGCTCATTTCTCTTGGGTTCATCTCTCTCTAAGTTCTAGAGAGAAGGGAGAACAAGGAGGAGGAAGAAGGCCAAAGATCCGGCCGCCGGTGGAGCTTCAGAGCTCCGAATCGCGATCCGAGTCCAAATCCGCGAAGGCGACGCCGTTGCGGTGCTTTCCAACCGCGTAGTTTTTCATGACGCCAAGAAAAAACACCAGGGTAACGATTCTCATCCTAGGGCATGTGAAGCCCTCTTTTCCTTTGCATAGGAAGCCCTCTCTCGTGAGTGAGCGAAGAGTTGGAGCGTTCCTTGGGGTAGATATGTAAAGTCCCCCTTGCATAGAGTCCGTATGCGAAAACGGGCATAGGCATTATGTGTGAAGCCTATCCGGACAAGTTGATCCGGATCGGTGATGTTGCATTGCATATGAACCGGGCAAAACTCCGGGTGTTTGAGCGTTTTTTGGGTTTTCTACGTGGTAGATTGCAGCAGGGAGCCTTTGAGATTAACTTTTAGGTGCACCCGGAAAACTGGGCAAAAGCGGGTTTTGCCAACACGATGGCCGGGGAGCCAACGTGGACATAACTGGGTTATGTGATTGTTGTGGCGGAAACGGGACTCGGTGAGTCTTGACCTGCGCATATGGCTTAAATTGTCGTTGCGGAATGAGCACGGGTCAGGCAGAACCGTACCCGATCTATGTCGTTCGGTTGGACCGTTGGCATGGATGAGGGTCTTCGGCGGTCTATGGCTTAAATTGTCGTGACCAAGGCCAGGAAGATAAAATGCTCATATGATTGGCCGTCCAAGGGGCGGTGGTGGAACGGGAACGTCTATGGCTTGAATTGACGTGACGTTGGCCGGTTTGCCGTGAATGTACCCTGTGTGCACGAGGTGTGTGGCCGTGCGAGCCTACGCCTGTGATGAAGTGTGTTTACACTATTTTGATGCTATACTAATAAAGTGCATGGAAAGAGCATCGCCGCCCCGATTTTGGGGGCGGGATCGTTATAATTTTGTCAGCATTGCTGACCGTTATTTTGTTTACCACTGGGCGGTGGATTGTGGCTTGCAGGTGCTGCGGTGTCTAGCGGGAAATAGCGGGCTAAAGCCCATGTTGCGGTGCTGGCCCTCGAAGGCCTAACATTTTTATGTTTTCCGTTTATCTCATGTATGGCCGGCCTGCGAGCCGATGTATGAAAGACACTTTTGTTTGAGGAAACAATTGTAAGGCCATAAGGCAGGTACTTTTGTATTAAACATTCCTATTTAATTTGAGTAGTGGACATTCGTGCTTGGCAGGGTTCTTATTTTGTGCAACTTAATAAATTGCTTCTGCTAGAATGACTCTATGTAGGACGTTTGTGATTGGTTGAATGGTTTCAATACGTAACCAACCGGTCTGTTCGTAGTATATGGCGTCGGGCCCCGGTCGGACCTACTGCTATATGCTATGTGATGGATAGGGGTGTTACAGATAGGACTTAGTCTTTTAGACTAACAGTTTTCGAACCACATCATTTTAGGGGACCATGGAGCCCAGCATGGAGGAGCAGCCCACGAGGTCGGCACGCTTGGAGATCGAGCAATCTAGTACCGTAGTTCAGACGGAAGGGACTGTGAGTCCTGATTGCTAGTAGTTATATTAGTTTGCTTCCGCGATGAGAGATATATAGTGAGGAATTGATGTACTGGGCATAAGCCCAAGATTCAGTTATATATTATATCTGTGGACACTCCCTTCGTTGAGATTATTTACTTTTCATATGTGATTTCTGTGGACTTGCTTATTATTTTGATATAGTTGTGATAAATTTGGCCGGCAAGATCGACGTTTTGTAGTGATGACCTTCCCAGGTGTGAAGGTGTCACCACAAAACGGCGGTTCTGGGCCTCAGACCCCAGTATTTTAAAAAAAATGGGGGTCTTACATACACTACAATACTTAAACACCTGATACACAGACCATGTGGACGATTAAGACCGAATGCGGAGTGCAAGAAAAATAATGTTTGCAAAAAGGAATTCCCAAAACCTTTCATTGAAAGCACAACATAGAGAATTGATTCGTACCCCCTATACCATCATCAAGATGATGGCAGGAGAATAACACTAGGTCGTGATGACAACTTGGTAATCAATAATGGCTGGGTCGTTCCTGAAAGTCCACCTAGTGTCAAGTACTTACACCTATGGGGGGGGGAATAGGTGTCTTTGCAGCGTATTTGCGGAATTAAAGTTTTACCTGCACATGAAAACAAAACAACACAACACAGAAAGTACACAAGCAATTTATAGTGGTTCCCCGATTTGGGTACGTCCACTTTCCCCCTTCGACCTATCTCCCAACCAGGGACGACTCGGTCACTTCACCAACAGGATTGAAATCCAATCCTTGCACTAACGGAAGGAACCCTTCCGCACGTAGGAGTCAACACTCACACAACACGGGTTGCACCCAACCCTACAACTAGAGACCAATCGGTCCTTTACAAAGAATTGAAAATAGCTTGTAAGAAATACAAACAACGTATGGAGACTAAGGTGTCCCTCTTCGTTCGATGACGTGTTCTTGAAGTCAACGAAGAGTCCACAACCCTAGATCTCACTTGGAGAGAATCTCCCCGAGACAGGCGGCGACGACGAGCGGCGGCAAGGCTCTCGGTGTTGGCGGCGGCAACTGAAGACAGCAGCAAAGCACTGGAGATCCAATCTTCTTAGCAAAGTCGGCAAGGTCTACCAACGGTCACACGAGGATCGATCGTCTCGATCGATTCGGATGGGGAAAGATTTCTCTATCTCAAATCAAGAGACAAAAGATCTCTGGATAGACACGTGAGACGCTGTGCAGGACTTGGCTTCTATCACCGAGGATCTGGAGGAGATCGAGATCGGCTTCGGTGATCGGCGGCGGCGACGGAGGCGGAGCAAGTTCGCGAGATTAGGGTTAGTCGGTCGCTCAGTTTCGTATCTCGTCTGTCTATTACTGTACACAAATACCAGAGTATTTATACAATAGGTCAAGAGATGACCGTTGTGGGCCCCACCAGCAGTAAGACCAAAGTCCGGTTCAAAATCCCGCAGATAACGTGGACCGGTCCAGACAGAGTCGGAAAAATACCCAAGTCAAATTCGGCGAGAATCGTGGGTGATTCTCGACGAATCGGCGAGAATCACTTACGATTCTCGCCGAATTCTACTTAGAGAATTCTGGCTGCACAGGTTATAGAGGCCGGGGAGAATCGGTGGGAGTCACCTTGGATTCTCGCCGACTCGTCGAGACTGCAAAGTCATTCTCGACGAATCGGCGAGAATCACTTGGTGATTCTCGACGATTCTGCCTTAGATGAGTTTTCTGACTGCGTCGAGACAGCTGGCCCAACCCGGCGAGAATCAACTAGTGATTCTCGACGACTCGTCGAGAATTACTGGTGATTCTCGACGACTCGTCGAGAATCACAGGTGATTCTCGACGACTCGTCGAGAATCACAGGTGATTCTCGACGACTCGTCGAGAATCACTGGTGATTCTCGACGAATCGTCGAGAATCACTTAGTGATTCTCGACGATTTACACTTAGACGATTCTCGACTCTCAATCTGCAAGCTGGTCTTTGGCCCATCCTTGCTCCTTGTCTGCTCTTGCTTTATCATAGCCCTGTACTTGAAATTAAGTACACCCCAATATAGAGAGAGTACACGTAGGCCAACACACTGATCTGCTCAACGAGGGATTACGTCGTGCAGACCCGTGTATATTGACCCACTACACCCTGACATTGGTGTGTACTTAGCGTGGAATAACTGCAAGCACAACTTAAAAGATTTCATCAAACACATTGTCTATTTACCTTAGCTTGTTCAGGGGCTTCTTCAAATCAGGTACATTGTGGATACATTACCCAACAATCTCCCCCTATTTGAAGAAGCCTAAACCCTATAAGCTAAGGTGAATAGAGCAAATAGGAATGAAACTCATAAACTTAAAATTGAGTTGAGAGAGATATTCATTACCAATTACTTGAGAGCAAACTTGGAGCTTGGAGCCACCTTAACCTTAGCCGAGAGGGTAATCTCCCCCTTTTCGGCTTCTGCAAATCGGGGTCTGGTGCATATGACCCCATGCTCCCCCTCAGTTCTTGCACCTATGCTTACACTTGAGTGCCTGGCAGATGCTCCCCCTAGATGCACGAGCCATGAGCTTCTGTAGTCTTCATTCCTCATAGTTGAGCATCCCCAATTCAGTTTTGAAGAGACTGAACTTGGCCTCGTCTAAGGGCTTAGTGAAAATATCTGCAATCTGCTTGTCCGTGGGGACATAGTAGAGAGAGATGTCCTTGTTCTCCACGTGCTCCCGAATGAAGTGGTAGTGTACTTCAATATGCTTCGTTCTGCTGTGCGATACCGGATTGTTGGCAATAGCAATTGCACTTGAGGAGTCGCAATACATTGGTACTTCCTTGAACTGGAGGTCATAGTCGGCTAACTGGTTTCTTATCCATAGGAGTTGTGCGCAACAGCTGCCAGCCGAGATGTACTCAGACTCTGCAGTGGAGGTTGCTACACAATTCTGCTTCTTGCTGTTCCATGAAATAAGCCTTCTTCCGAGGAATTGACACGTCCCGGAGGTGCTTTTCCTGTCATCCCTACTTCCTGCAAAATCAGCATCTGAAAACCCTATTAGCTCGACATCATTGCTTCTCGGGTACCATAAGCCAAGATTAGGGGTACCTTTAAGGTATCTGAGAATTCGCTTTGCAGCGACATAATGAGATTCCTTAGTGTTCACCTGATATCTGGCACAAACACATGTGGAGAACATGATATCCGGTCTACTCGCAGTAAGATAGAGCAGAGATCCAATGATGCTTCTGTATTTGGTTTCATCAAAAGGTTTCCCTTTCTCATCCTTATCCAGAGGCATGGTGGATCCCATTGGAGTCCTCATAGAGGTTGCATTCTCCATTCCGAATTTCTTGAGGAGTTCATTTGTGAACTTCGTCTGAGAAATGAAGATTCCTTCCTCAGACTGTTTCACTTGAAGTCCCAAGAAATACTTCAGCTCTCCCATACTGCTCATTTCAAACTTTCCTTGCATAAGTTTGGAAAACTTTTTGCAAAGATTGTTGTCCGTTGAGCTGAATATAATGTCATCAACATAGATTTGCACCAGCAAAATCTTGCCTTTGACTTCCCTGAGAAACAATGTCTTATCTATTTTTCCTCTAGAGAACTTGTTCTCAAGAAGAAAACTAGACAATGTCTCATACCAAGCTCGAGGAGCTTGTTTTAGGCCATATAGCGCTTTATTAAGAAAATATACATGATTAGGATAAGTAGGATTGACAAAACCTGGAGGTTGAGCAACGTATACTTCCTCTTTCAAATCTCCATTCAAGAAAGCCGATTTCACGTCCATCTGATAGACTGTGAATCCTTTGTGAGAGGCATAGGCTAGGAATAGCCGGATTGCCTCGAGCCGTGCAACTGGTGCAAACGTCTGGTCAAAGTCAATCCCCTCCTCCTATCTGTATCCTTGAGCCACCAGTCTGGCTTTGTTCTTGATGATGACTCCATGTTCATCCAACTTGTTTCTGAAGATCCACTTGGTGCCAATCACATTTTGCGTCTTCGGTCTGGGAACCAGTGTCCAGACTTCGCATCTTTCGAATTGATATAGCTCATCTTGCATGGCCAAAATCCATGATGCGTCTTTGTTCGCTTCGTCGAACTTCTTTGGCTCCACCTGCGACAGAAAGCTAAGATGCAAGATCTCGTTAAGAGTACCTCGGCGAGTTCTGACACCGTCTCGGGGATCTCCAATGATTTGATTTCTGGGATGTTCCCTCACGTGTCTGAGCTCTAGAGGTCTTGCATCAGGAGCTTCGACTACTTCTTGGGCATCTCCTTCTTCTAAAGGATTTGCCTCATTTTGATCTTCAACTTCTCCGATCGGCGTTGATGTGGAGACCTTGACATATTTTGGAGTTGCATCTTTCTCGGGATCATCCAGTTGTAACTTTTCGAGTCTGGCACCTGCAGCTTCAGGAAGACAACTAGAAGTCTTGCAATTAAGCAAGCTTCCTTCATCAAATACAACATTTATTGATTCCTCTACCACTAGGGTTTTCTTGTTGAAAACTCTATAAGCCCGGCTGTGGCTACTATAGCCCATGAATATGCCTTCGAAGCATTTTTCACCAAACTTAGTACGAGGGTACTTCCCATTATTCAGTACATAACAATTGCAGCCAAAGATCCTCAGATAGGACATGGTTGGTTTCTTGCCTTTCAGTAGCTCATAAGGAGTCTTACGATGGCTCTTGTTGATTAACGCCCGGTTTTGTACATGACAAGTCGTATTGACAGCCTCGGCCCAAAAGTATTCTGTAAGAGAAGCTTCATTCAACATTGTCGTGCATGCCTCAATGAGTGTTCTATTCCTCCTCTCTGCCACTCCATTTTGTTGAGGAGTGCGAGGGGAGGAGAACTCATGAAAGATACCAAGCTCTTCACAGAACTCTGTCATAGCCCCAGACTCAAACTCTGTTCCGTGGTCACTTCTAATTTTGACCACTGAGCAGTTAAGTTCGTTCTGTATCTGCTTGACAAAATTGGTGAAGATGTCAAACGTATCAGACTTGCGCTTTAAAAAGAACACCCACGAAAACCGAGAGTGATCATCTACAATTACTAGCGTATACGACTTTCCTCCTAAGCTATGAACTTGTATTGGACCAAACAGGTCCATATGCAGAAGATAAAGATATCTGGAGGAGTCTTTGTCTGGGATGCCCTTAAAGGTAGCCCGAGTCTGCTTGCCCATCTGACATGCAGGACATGGACTATCTTTAACACACTTAATAATGGGAGCATCCCTTACTAAGTTTTTGGAAAACAGCATATTAATTGTCTTGTAATTAATGTGTGCCAATCTCTTGTGCCATTGTTCACAAAGAGATGCACTGCCTTTAGCAATGAGGCATACTGGGGTAGAAGAATCTAAACTAAGAAAATCTAAACAGAAAATATTTCTGCTCCTAATGCCAGTTAATACAGTTTCCAAAGAATCACATGATATTATCAGGCATTTATCCTTGCAGAACTTAACGTCATACCCTTTATCACATAATTGGCTTACGCTGATCAGGTTATGATTTAATCCTTCAACATAAGCTACGTTAGTGATAGAGAGTATACCGTTGGAAATCGTACCGTAACCTCTGGTAACTCCCCGATCAGATCCCCCAAATATGACTTTGGGTCCATCCTCGACTGGAGAGTACTCCCTCAGCAGGCTTCTTGTCCCGGTCATGTGATGGGAGCATCCACTGTCCAAATACCAAATAGGAGTTTTGTTGGCCTTTGGACATTCCTGCAAAACAGAATTAATTTGCCTTAGGAACCCAATCGAACTTGGGTCCTAGATTCCTTGTTAGCATACTCCCCCTCGATTGGTTAGCCCTACGAGTGGTCGGCCTCGCATTGCTAACATAAGGAGTCTCGTTATACCTTGGATTAAACCAACAATCCACGGCAAAGTGACCAACTTTGCCACAACACCAACAGTCAAATCTGTTGTACCTCTTCCTAGGCTCCTCCTTCACCCTGGGAATGGTGGGTACAGCTGGGGCCTTGGATCTGGAGGTGGAGGCATCATAGTGATTGCAGTCACATGATTTCTTCACTTCTGTTCCTTCAGTATAATTGGCTTGGCTTTTGGTGCCTGTTTTCTATTATGGCCGCTAGTGAATTGACCATAATTTCCCAAGTGGATTTCCTCATAAGGTGCCTTGAAGACACTCTCACCGAAGTTGCGGGGAAAAGTCCAACCATCATATCGGCTCTTAGGCTTTGCAACCGAGGGCCTGAAGTGATGCCCATATGTTGACTCAAAGTCATGTTAGTTACAGGGAAAGCTGGGCTTTCTGAACTCAATAGGGCTGAGTGAGGCCTTTCCTTTCTCATCAGCAGAGGCTTTCTTGGCAGCCTTATTCTTCCTCTTGTTCCTGTTTCTCCTAGATGAGGAGCTAGATACCCCTACATGCCCCAAGCCAGCTCCTTTGGCTTGAGCAGAGAAGGTATCAACTAATGGAAGAACAGTTTTTGGCATAGAGAAGCTCTTGACGATCTTCCTTTCTGCCGCAAGTAGTTCTTCCAACTTGTCGACTTCCTCCTGCTTAAGATCAAGGAGCTTAAGAGACTCTGAATGCTTTGAAGTCAGGTCCAAGTGCTCCTGTCGGAGGGAGATCAAACTGGTGATCTCTTCCCTCAGGGATACACTCTCACCTTTAAGGAATTTTACTTCCTTCTTCTCAGCCTTCAGTCTCTTTCGACACTCCAGGAAAGTATTGAGCAGAAGCTCATACTTATCGAGGAGCTCAGCTTCACGGGCAGAAGAGCTATGCTCAGGGTCATCATCCTGAGACTCAGGATCAGAGTCGGAGTCGGAGAGAGGGGTGTGAGCTTTTACCTTCCCCGTAAATGGGGGGCAATCCCCTTCCGAGTCATAGTGACCCATTAGCCCAAAGTAGGCTTCCTCGTCATCGCTGGTATCTGATGCGTCAGATTCACTCAGCGTCTTTGGCTTCTTCGCGATGTAGCTCCTCTCCTTCTTCTTGTATTTTGAGGACCTGTGCTCCTCTCCCTTTCCCTTTTCCCTCTTGCCTTGATGGCAGTCGGCCACGACGTGTCCTGGCTTGTTGCAACCAAAGCAAATAATGTCAGATGTGCGATGTTTGTTCGGTTTAGAAACATACCTGTCGGAAGAATAGTTCTTCTTCTGATCCCTTGACGAGGAGCCGTTTCTCTTTCTCTAATTCCTCAGCTTGAGGAACTTCTTGAACTCCCTTGTGATAAGGGATAAGTCTTCCTCAGACAATTCTGAGTCGGAGGAGCTTGGCTCAGAGTCTTCCTCTTCATCCCTCTTCTACGCACGGGAAGAGGTGACACCCTTGCCCTTTCTGGATTGAATGGCTTTCAGGGCCACCGTCTTTTCCTTGGCCGTGGCTTTCTCTGCTTCCTCTTCAGCCTTCCTTGTGTTCAACTGAAGCTCATAGGACATGAGCTTCCCGAATAGAATCTGTAAATCAGTTTCCGCAAGTCTGCCAAACTCGCGGATGGCGCAGATCTTTGTGTCCCATTCCTTAGTGAGGGACCTAAGGAACTTATCATTGAGTTCACCGTCAGTGAACACTCTTCCATATCCTTTGAGTGCATTGACAATCTTGAGGAAGTTTTCGAAGGTAACTCCGATCTCCTCCTTTGGCCCTTGTCTGAAGGCCTCATATTTCTGATTGAGGAGGGATCTCCGATCGTCCCTCACTTCATCTGTGCCCTCCATTAGGACAATCAGACAGCTCCAGAGATCCTTGGCTGTCCTGCAATTGCTGAAGTTCTGCATCATAGAGTCGTTAACTGCGCTTACCAGGATGTTCTGAGCTTTCTTGTCGAGTCCGAATAGCACCATTTCGTCCTTGTCCATTTCTGAAAGTTTCTTGGGTACTTTCTTGGTAGGATCAATGGTGGAGGCCTTGGTGGGAATGTAAGGTCCCTCCTCCACTATCATGAAGAGTCGGGGGTCGACTGCTTCCATGTAGAATCTGATTCTTTCCTTCTAAATAGGAAAGTTCAGTCTGGTGCATACTGGGATCTTGCCGGAGTGCTTGAGTCCGTCCATGGAAGATATCGGTCTTCTTCTTGACACTGGTGGCAGGATTCTACTCAAGGTGTGAACCTTTTTGATGAGTAACCTCCCTCTGATACCACTTGAAAGTCCACCTAGTGTCAACTACTTACACCTATGGGGGGGGGAATAGGTGTCTTTGCAGCGTATTTGCGGAATTAAAGTTTTACCTGCACATGAAAACAAAACAACACAGCACAGAAAGTACACAAGCAATTTATAGTGGTTCCCCGATTTGGGTACGTCCACTTTCCCCCTTCGACCTATCTCCCAACTAGGGATGAATCAGTCACTTCACCAACAGGATTGAAATCCAATCCTTGCACTAACGGAAGGAACCCTTCCACACGTAGGAGTCAACACTCCCACAACACGGGTTGCACCCAACCCTACAACTAGAGACCAATCGGTCCTTTACAAAGAATTGAAAATAGCTTGTAAGAAATACAAACAACGTATGGAGACTAAGGTGTCCCTCTTCATTCGATGACATGTTCTTGAAGTCAACGAAGAGTCCACAACCCTAGATCTCACTTGGAGAGAATCTCCCTGAGACAGGCGGCGGCGACGAGCGGCGGCAAGGCTCTCGGTGTTGGTGGCGGCAACTGAAGACAGCAGCAAAGCACTGGAGATCCAATCTTCTTAGCGAAGTCGGCAAGGTCTACCAACGGTCACACGAGGATCGATCGTCTCGATCGATTCGGACGGGGAAAGATTTCCCTATCTCAAATCAAGAGACAAAAGATCTCTGGATAGACACGTGAGACACTGTGCAGGACTTGGCTTCTATCACCGAGGATCTGGAGGAGATCGAGATCGGCTTCGGTGATCGGAGGCGGCGACGGAGGCGGAGCAAGTTCGCGAGATTAGGGTTAGTCGGTCGCTCAGTTTCGTATCTCGTCTGTCTATTACTGTACACAAATACCAGAGTATTTATACAATAGGTCAAGAGATGACCGTTGTGGGCCCCACCAGCAGTAAGACCAAAGTCCGGTTCAAAATCTCGCAGATAACGTGGACCGGTCCAGACATAGTCGGAAAAATACCCAAGTCAAATTCGGCGAGAATCGTGGGTGATTCTCGACGAATCGGCGAGAATCACTTACGATTCTCGCTGAATTCTACTTAGAGAATTCTGGCTGCACAGGTTATAGAGGCCGGGGAGAATCGGTGGGAATCACCTTGGATTCTTGCCGACTCGTCGAGACTGCAAAGTCATTCTCGACGAATCGGCGAGAATCACTTGGTGATTCTCGACGATTCTGCCTTAGATGAGTTTTCTGACTGCGTCGAGACAGCCGGCCCAACCCGGCGAGAATCAACTAGTGATTCTCGACGACTCATCGAGAATCACTGGTGATTCTCGACGAATCGGTGAGAATCACTTAGTGATTCTCGACGATTTACACTTAGACGATTCTCGACTCTCAATCTGCAAGCTGGTCTTTGGCCCATCCTTGCTCCTTGTCTGCTCTTGCTTTATCATAGCCCTGTACTTGAAATTAAGTACACCCCAATATAGAGAGAGTACACGTAGGCCAACACACTGATCTGCTCAACGAGGGATTACGTCGCGCAGACCCGTGTATATTGACCCACTGCACCCTGACATTGGTGTGTACTTAGCATGGAATAACTGCAAGCACAACTTAAAAGATTTCATCAAACACATTGTCTATTTACCTTAGCTTGTTCAGGGGCTTCTTCAAATCAGGTACATTATGGATACATTACCCAACAGTTCCGTACAACCCAAGGCTTCTACTCAAATATGATTGTCATATAAATGTGGAAATATGCAGTATCATTAAGAGCATCAAATACCTATACAAGTATGTATACAAGGGTTCTGCCTGGATTGCATTTGAAGCACGCTCAGGTCAGAATTATTACGAAGTAAGTAAATATGTCAACGGACGTTGGATTTTCCCTCCCGAAGCTTCATGGAAGTTGTTTAAATATCATATGTATCAAACATATCCTTCAGTTGTAAGATTACAAATACATTTACCGAATCAACATCAAATTAGGTTTCAGTCTAATCAGTTGGTCTCCAATGTGCTCGCTGATGAACGTAATTCACGAACAATGTTAACAGAGTTCTTCAAAGTATACAACGATGATTTAGAATCCGCATGGTATTTATATGTAGATTTCCCAGGACACTACCGGTGGCTTACTCCAACAAGGAAATGGATAAAAGTCGCAGGAATCGAATAGTCATTGGTCGCATTTACACTGTATCACCAACGGAGGGTGAGCTGTTCTACTTACGTCTTCTGCTAAATCACATTCCAGCACCAACATCATTTGAAAACCTATATATTGTCCATGAAATTTGTTGTGCAATATTCAAAGAAGCTGCTGAGAAGCAAGGGTTGCTTGAAGAAGACAATGACATAGAGAATGTCTAGCTGAAGCCAGAAATTTCAGAATGCCTTCTGCATTACGAAGATTATTTGCAATAATATTATTGTATTGTCAGCTGACCTGGGTTAGAACACTCTGGGAAGAAAATCATATGTCAATGATCGAAGATTACGGTAGCACCAACACTTCAAACTGTAATTTCTTAATTAACAGATTACTTTGTGAGCTAAAAGCACAAAAGATTTTGACTTGCCAACAATATTTTCGAACAATATAATAAAAACACAAAAGAGTTTGACTTGCCAAGGTTAAGAGAGGGCATACAATATTCGGTAGACTGACCGGGTTTGATTGACAACAAACTCTCAATTCTAATATCTGATGCAGATTTAGATACGACGATACTCTTGAATAATGGACAATAAATTGCATACAACACTATATGCAATAGTATAGTAGAAGAAAACAGAGCTATTTTTTTCGTTGACGGTCCCGATGGGACCGGTAAAACGTTCCTCTGCCGGTATATATTAGCAACTTTCTGTAAAGAAGGTAGCATTATTATAGCTACTGCAATTTCTGGTATAACAACAAATTTACTTTTGGGTGGCTGCACTGCACACTCTCGATTCAAAATACCAATTAAACTCGAAAACGTATTGAATTGTGGTTTCAATAAACAATCAGATATGCACAAACTAGTCGAACTTGCATCTGTAATTATCTGGGATGAGGTGTAACACCCCGAAACTCAAAAGAGGGACGGGTGACGTTTTAAGCCCAGTCTGAATTTTGGAGCAGGTGTCACGGGCGTAACACGGGCGTGTCACGGGCGTGACACGGGCGTGACACAGGCGTGTTCAGCCACGGGTCATGTGGTCGACGTTTTGACGATCAGAGATCGTCGAGTTGAGGCACACGGCTTGGGACACGGGCGTGTCCCAGGGCGTGTCACTTTGGGCAGTTTTCTGAGTCAGGAACACGGGCCATGACACGGGCCCAGACACGGGCATGTCACATGCGACACGGGCGTGTCGGGTGCCGTATCGCAGGCCGTGTCCTTCTCGGGTTGGGAAAGCTTGCCGATTGCACACGGGGGGCGTGATACGGGTCTCGACACGGGCGTGTCACAGGTGACACGAGCGTGTTGGAGGCCGTGTCGAATGCCGTGTGCTGGTTTTCGAGTCGGTCGGGACGGCGAATGGGTGACACGGCCATGCACACGGCCGTGTTGCAACCCGTGTTCGGCCCAGATTTTCTAATTTGAGGCCTAATCATGGCCGTTCTTTTCCTTGGCTTTGGATCCGACGGTGGGGGGCTGCTCCTAGGTGGTTTTAGCCGGGATAAGGGTTTCAAAACCCTCATTCTCTTTTTGCATTCTCTTTCTAAATCCTAGAGAGAAGGGAGAGCAAGGCGAGAGGTTGGAGACCAAGATCCGGCCGCCGGTGGAGCGTCGGAGCTCCGAATCGCGATCCGAGTCCAGATCCGCGGAGGTGACGCCGTTGCGGTGCTTTCCAACCGCATAGTTTTTCATGGTGCCGCGGAAGAACGTAAGGGTAACGATTTCTCATCCTTGGGCATGTGAAGCCCTTTTTCCCTTTGCATAGGAAGCCCTCTCTCGCGAGTGAGCGAAGAGTTGGATCGTTCCTTGGGGTAGATATGTGAAGTCCCCCTTGTATAGAGTCCGTATGCGAAAACGGGCATAGGCATTGTGTGTGAAGCCTATCCGGACAAGTAGAGCCGGATCGGTGATGTTGCATTGCATATGAACCGGGGAAGACTCCGGGTGTTTGGGCGTTTTTTCGGGTTTTCTACGTGGTAGATTGCAACAGGGAGCCTTGGAGATTAACTCCAAGGTGCACCCGGAAAACTGGGCAAAAGCGAGTTTTGCCAACACGATGGCCGGGGAGCCAACGTGAACATAACTGGGTTATGTGATTGTTGTGGCGGAAACGGGACTCAGAGAGTCTTGACCTACACATATGGCTTAAATTGTCGTTGCGGAATGAGCACGGGTCAGGCGGAACCGTACCCGATCTATGTCGTTCGGTGGGACCGTTGGCATGGATGAGAGTCTTCGGCGGTCTATGGCTTAAATTATCGTGACCAAGGCCAGGAAGACAAAATGCTCATGTGATTGGTCGTCCAAGGGGCGGTGGTGGAACGGGAACGCCTATGGCTTGAAATGACGTGACGTTGGCCGGTTTGCCGTGAATGTGCCCTGTGTGCACGAGGTGTGTGGTCATGTGAGCCTACGCCTGTGATGATGTGTGTTTACACTAATAAATTGCCTATACTAATAAAGTGCAGGGAAAGAGCATCGCCGCCCCGATTTTGGGGGCGGGATCGTTATAATTTGATCAACATAGCTGACCGTTGCTTTTGTTTGCCACCGGGCGGTGGTTTGTGCTTACAGGCGCTGCGGAGCCGAGCGGAAAATAGCGGGCTAAAGCCCAAGTTGCTGAGCCGGCCCTCGAAGGCCTAATTTTTAGTGTTTCATTGTAACCATGTGTGGCCGGCCTGCGATCCGATGTATGAAAACACTTTTATGTCGAGCAAACTGTGTAAGGCCTTAAGGCCGTTTCTATTTCGGTGTATTGAAACATTCCTACGGGTTATTTGTAGTGGACATTCATATTGTTTGGCTGAGTTCTTTTGTCTTGCAACTTAACTTTAATGCTTCTGCTAGGTGCTTGTGTAGGTCGTGTAATTGGTTGAATGGTTTCAACGCGTAACCAACTGGTCTGTCTGTAGTATATGGCGTCGGGCCCCGGCCGGACCTACTGTTATATGCTATACGACGGATAGGGGTGTTACAAATTGGTATCAGACTACTGGTTTTGGTCAAACTTAAATGAATTCGTGGACGAATTCACTTTAAGGGGTGGTGAGCACATGTGTGTGCGTCATCGTTATAACATGAAAAGAACCCATGAATGTCCACTTAGGAATGAAAATACACATGTTTGAGGAACCTGCGTGTTCCTATATTTGCTATTTGCTATAATATTTGGTCGCTTATCGGTGTTTTGCACGATTATAGGTGACCAGAAGTGGTGCTGGGCCGTCAGAACGACCAGGTTCTAAGGCAAGCAGTGCGCCAAGTGAAGCGCCTGCAACACCTCCGTCTGCCGAGACCATTAGGTTGGTGGCAGAAGCTGTCATGGCGATGATTAATGCGCAACCTACAAGACAGGTGCAGCAGCCTGCTCCTGCGGAGGAGCAAGTGCCGCTCCAAGCGGCGGAGCCTAGAAGGGTTGAGCAGGTGGCGGTGGAGCCGGAGTTGCCTCGAAGAGCAACTGAGAGACAGCTTAAGCATGTGATGGGCTTCAACCCACCGGTGTTCTCGGGAACGGGAACCCCGACCCAGGCTGAAGATTGGCTCTCAAGAGTCAATAGGGTGATGACAGCAACTGAAACAGAAGAGTGGCAGAAGACCACAATAACAACGTTCCTATTGGATGGGGACGCAAGGTTATGGTGGGAAGGTCTAGAGCTACACCAGTTGAGGGGAAGGCCGTTGGCCGAAGTACATATGGAGGAATTTTTGAGACTGTTCATGGCTCGATACCTCCCCTCAGCGCAGAGGATCGCACTAGAGAACGAGTTCCAAAAGTTTGTGCAAGGAGATAGCACTGTAGACGAGTACCTCCACGAGTTTACTCGATTGGGGAGATATGCTAGCGCTACCTTTGCCGATGAGGAGCGAAAGACTAACCGCTTCTATGAAGGGTTAAGAGACGAGCTGAGGTTGCTACTGTCAGGGCCTATGGCGCAGGGTTTCCTAACCCTGGTCAATACGGCCCGGTCCTTGGAGAAGGACATGAGAAATGTGCAAGATAAGAAGGAATCTGGCAGGAAGAAATCGGAGTTCAAAGCGCTGACTACGTTGAAGTCGGGCTATCGAAGATTCTACAAGAAGGCTAGGACGTCAGGTCCAGCTACTTCTACAGGTGCCTCGGGGGCAACTACAGATTGAACCCCGGGCGCTTGTTTCACGTGTGGAAAGACGGGGCACTTTGCCCGCGATTGCTGGAGCGGACGCCCAAAGTCCGAGAGAAAACAAGGAGCTACTTACGAAGAGAAGGGCAAGGCAGTGCAGTCAACCGCATCCCATTATGCTCCGACTCAGCCTAGAGTCTACAACTTGGGGCAGCAGGAGGCCATTAAACAAGCGGATGTGGTGATAGGTACGAGTTAATTTATAGCAAGTTAACTTAGATACTGTTGTTTATTACTTGTTAGCCTAATATGGTTTGCATAGGCTTTGTTCTGATTAGCGATAGTCCGACACGGGCACTGTTCGATACGGGAGCTTCACACTCCTTCTTGTCCTAAAATTTTATATCGCGCATCGGAGTCCCTTCTTCGATGGCGAAGGACAAGTTGGATGTGTTGCTACCGAATGGGTGCTCGATGCGTGCGGACAGAGTGTGCGCCGTAAAGGTTCACATTGGGAGCCAAGAGTTCGACTTGCTAGCGTCATTGCTGCCGCTAGTAGAGTTCGACGTTATATTTAGGATGGATTGGCTTTCGGAGCAGAAAGTTTGGATTGACTGCGACCGGAAGGAGGTCAAGCTTGGTGTTGGGAGGGGGACAACATTCGAGGGACTCAAGGGGTCGAGCAAGACGCTGATGTATGCTCTTCAGGTGGTAAAGGCAGTTCGTGCTGATGCAGAGATGTTCTTCGCAATAGTGGGGGCTGTGGAGCCAAAATCCACGTTGGATAGCATCCCCGTGGTTTGTGAATACCCCGATGTGTTCCCGGATAGTCTTCCCGAAGCCCCACCGCAGCGGGAGATTGATTTCACCATCGAGCTCGTGCCGGGTGCCAAACCCGTGTCACGTGCTCCGTATAGATTGTCGCCTAAGGAGATGGCAGAGTTGAAAGTTCAGCTAGAGGAGCTGATAGAGCAAGGTTATGTGAGTCCAAGCTCGTCGCCTTGGAGCGCACCGGTCCTCTTCGTTAAGGAGAAGGATGGTAGTATGCGGCTATGTATCGACTACAGAGAGTTGAACAAACTGACGGAGAAAAACAAGTACCCGATCCCGAGGATTGATGATCTCTTTGATCAGTTAGTCGGATCATCGGTATATTCTAAGTTGGACTTGAAGTCGGGGTACTATCAGTTGAGGATAAGGGAATGTGATATCCCGAAGACGGCGTTCAGCACAAGGTATGGGTATTTCGAGTTCACGGTCATGCCGTTTGGACTGACGAATGCGCCATCAGTGTTTATGGACTTTATGAATAGGACGTTCCGAGATTTCCTAGATCGCTTTGTGATCGTCTTTATTGACGATATATTGGTGTACTCGCAGTGCGAAGAAGATCACTTCAAGCACTTGCATCTGGTGTTAGAGACTTTGAGGAGGAATGAGCTGTATGCGAAATTCTCCAAGTGCGAGTTCTGGCTACCCTCAGTAGCGTTCCTTGGTCACATTGTTAGTGGGGAAGGTATAGCGGTGGATCCGGCGAAGATCGTTGCGATACGGGAGTGGCCTGCGTTGTCTTCTGTCGCGGAAGTCCGTAGTTTTCTCGGGCTTGCCGGATATTACAGGCGCTTCGTAGAGAACTTCTCGCGAATAGCGTTACCTCTCACGAAGTTGACAAGGAAAGATCAGAGATTCTTGTGGACGCAGGAGTGCGTGCAATCTTTTGAGGAGCTGAAGAGACGGTTGACCACGGCGCCAGTGCTTAGTTTGCCGAGTGGGACCGAGGGCTTCGAGGTTTATAGTGACGCCTCGGGTAGTGGGTTGGGCTGTGTGCTGTTGCAGCATGGGAGCGTGATAGCTTATGGATCGCGTCAGCTAAAAGTGCATGAAAGGAACTATCCGGTCCACGACTTGGAGTTGGCGGCCATGATATTTGCACTTAAGCTGTGGAGGCACTACCTATACGGCGTAAGGGTCGATATATATACCGATCACAAGAGCCTGAAGTACCTATTGGATCAGAAGGATCTTAACATGAGGCAGAGGAGGTGGATGGAGTTCCTGGGGGACTACACCTTCAAGATTCATTATGTACCCGGGAAGGGCAATGTAGTTGCTGATGCGTTGAGTCGCAGGGCTCCTGCCCAAGCCAACTGGTTGTCGGTGCATGATGAGCGGCTGATACGGGAGTTGGAGGAGCTTGAGATCTGTTGCGTTGACAAGCAGACGAGTGCCAAAGCAATGTTGAACTGGACAGAGGTCCAGTATGACCTGGCTGACCGGGTTTGGCAGGCATTGGAGTTAGATGACTCCATGAAGGAGCTTATGGAGACAGCGTTGGATGGGTCAAATTCCCAATTTTCAGTGGAAGATGGGTTGTTAAGGAAGGATCATCGGTTGTGCGTCCCAAGCGGGAGTAACCTACGGGCGAAGTTGATGTACGAGGCTCATCATACCAAGTACTCGATCCACCCAGGGAGCACAAAGATGTACCGTGACCTCAAGAAGCTGTTTTGGTGGCCGGGGCTTAAGAAAGACGTAGCGTTGTTTGTGGCTAAGTGCCAAACGTGCGCCTTGGTGAAGGCGGAGTGCCAAAAGCCGGGAGGATTTCTGAAGTCCTTTCCTATACCGGAGTGGAAGTTCGACGACATATCTATGGACTTTGTGCATGGGTTGTCAAGGTCGCAGAAGGGGAACGACGCCATCTGGGTGATCGTAGATCGGTTAACTAAGGTATCACATTTCATTCCGCATAGGAAGGACGACTCGGTGGAGAAGTTGGCGAAGCTATATGTGGACAATATAGTTAGATTGCATGGTGTGCCTCGCAGCATTTTGAGTGATCGCGATGGGCGTTTCACGTCCAATGATTGGAGGTTGGTGCAACAGATGCTGGGGACAAAGTTGAAGTTCAGCATAGCCTTCTATCCGCAGACGGATGGGCAGACCGAGAGAGTCAATAGGACGATGGAGGACATGCTCCACATGTGTGTTCTAGACTTCGGGAAGCATTGGGAGGACCACCTGTATTTGGTGGAGTTCGCGTACAACAATAGCTACCAGGCGAGTATCCAAATGGCGCCCTTTGAGGCCCTATATGGTATAAAATGTCGCACGTCGTTGTCTTGGTTAGAAACGGGTGAGGCAAGGTTGTACAAGAAGCAGGAGGTGGAGAGTGCTACCTCATTGGTGCGGATCATTTGAGAGCGCTTGTTGATCGCTCAGGACAGCCATGCAAAGTATTACAATGCAAAGCACCAGAACGTGGAGTTCGCGGTAGGCGATTGGGTATACTTGAAAGTGAAGCCGTTCAAGGGGGTTTCGTGAGTGAGACGCTTGAAGAAGCTGGGCCCAAGATACCTTGGACCTTTTGAGGTTCTGGAGCGAGTCGACGAAGCGGCATATACCGTTTGAGGCTATCGGAGGAGTTAAGTGGGCTACACGATGTATTTCACATCTCTGTATTGCGGAAGGCGGTGCAAGAGCCTTCGCAGGTGATCGCAGTTGATCAAGTACCGGTGGACGAAGGGTTGACGACTAGGGTCAAGCCCGTTCGTATCGAAGACTCTGAGGTCAAGAGGCTTCGTAATAAGGAGATCCGGATGGTTAAGGTCCGGTGGGATAATTGCGGTCGGGATGAGCTCTCTTGGGAACGGGAGCAAACTATGCTGGAGGAGTACCCGGAGTTATTCCGCTCAGGTACCGTTAAAAGCCTTCAGTTCCTGTTGTTTTCCTTTAGTAAATTTCGTGGGCGAAATTCTTTTAAGGGGGAGAGAGTTGTAACACCCCGAAACTCAAAAGAGGGACGGGTGACGTTTTAAGCCCAGTCTGAATTTTGGAGCAGGTGTCATGGGCGTGACACGGGCGTATCACGGGCGTATCACGGGCGTATCACGGGCGTGTCACGGGCGTGACACAGGCATGTTCGGCCACGGGTCATGTGGTCGACGTTTTAACGATCGGAGATCGTCGAGTTGAGGCACACGGCCTGGGACACGGGCGTGTCCCAGGGCGTGTCACTTTGGGCAGTTTTCTGAGTCAGGCACACGGGCAATGACACGAGCCCAAGCACAGGCGTGTCACATGCGACACGGGCGTGTCAGGTGCCGTGTCGCAGGTCGTGTCCTTCTCGGGTTGGGAAAGCTGGCTGATTGCATACGGGGGGCGTGACACGGGTCTCGACACGGGCGTGTCACAGGTGACACGGGCGTGTCAGAGGCCGTGTCGAATGCCGTGTGCTGGTTTTCGAGTCGGTTGGGACGGCGAATGGGTGACACGGCCATGCACACGGTCGTGTTGCAACCCATGTTCGGCCCAGATTTTCTAATTTGAGGCCTAATCGTGGCCGTTCTTTTCCTTGGCTTTGGATCCGACGGTGGGGGGCTGCTCCTGGGTGGTTTTAGCCAGGATAAGGGTTTCAAAACCCTCATTCTTTTTTGCATTCTCTTTCTAAATCCTAGAGAGAAGGGAGAGCAAGGTGAGAGGTTGGAGACCAAGATCCGGCCGCCGGTGGAGCGTCGGAGCTCTGAATCCCGATCCGAGTCCAGATCCGCGGAGGTGACGCCGTTGCTGTGCTTTCCAACCGCATAGTTTTTCATGGAGCCGCGGAAGAACGCAAGGGTAACGATTTCTCATCCTTGGGCATGTGAAGCCCTTTTTCCCTTTGCATAGGAAGCCCTCGCGAGTGAGCGAAGAGTTGGAGCGTTCCTTGGGGTAGATATGTGAAGTCCCCCTTGTATAGAGTCCATATGCGAAAACGGGCATAGGCATTGTGTGTGAAGCCTATCCGGACAAGTAGAGCCGGATCGGTGATGTTGCATTGCATATGAACCGGGGAAGACTCCGAGTGTTTGGGCGTTTTTTTGGGTTTTTTACGTGGTAGATTGCAACAGGGAGCCTTGGAGATTAACTCCAAGATGCACCCGGAAAACTGGGCAAAAGCGAGTTTTGCCAACACGATGGCCGGGGAGCCAACGTGA
The DNA here is from genome assembly GCA_039513925.1 of Platanthera zijinensis. Taxonomy (NCBI): domain Eukaryota; kingdom Viridiplantae; phylum Streptophyta; class Magnoliopsida; order Asparagales; family Orchidaceae; genus Platanthera; species Platanthera zijinensis. The sequence goes on along the minus strand of CM077080.1, from coordinate 96,450,968 downwards.
ACATAACCGGGTTATGTGATTGTTGTGGCGGAAACGGGACTCAGAGAGTCTTGACCTGCGCATATGGATTAAATTGTCGTTGCGGAATGAGCACGGGTCAGGCGGAACCGTACCCGATCTATATCATTCGGTGGGACCGTTGGCATGGATGAGAGTCTTCGGCGGTCTATGGCTTAAATTGTCATGACCAAGGCCAGGAAGACAAAATGCTCATGTGATTGGCCGTCCAAGGGCAGTGGTGGAACGGGAATGTCTATGGCTTGAAATGACATGACGTTGGCCGGTTTGCCGTAAATGTACCCTGTGTGCACGAGGTGTGTGGTCGTGCGAGCCTACGCCTGTGATGATGTGTGTTTACACTAATAAATTGCCTATACTAATAAAGTGCAGGGAAAGAGCATCGCCGCTCCGATTTTGGGGGCGGGATCGTTATAATTTGGTCAACATAGCTAACCGTTACTTTTGTTTGCCACCGGGCTGTGGTTTGTGCTTGCAGGTGCTGCGGAGCCGAGTGGAAAATAGCGGGCTAAAGCCCAAGTTGCTGAGCCGGCCCTTGAAGGCCTAATTTTGAGTGTTTCATTGTAACCATGTGTGGCCGGCCTGCGAGCCGATGTATGAAAACAATTTTATGTCGAGCAAACTGTGTAAGGCCTTAAGGCGGTTTCTATTTCGGTGTATTGAAACATTCCTACGGGTTATTTGTAGTGGACATTCATGTTGTTTGGCTGGGTTCTTTTGTCTTGCAACTTAACTTTAATGCTTCTGCTAGGTGCTTGTGTAGGTCGTGTAATTGGTTGAATGGTTTCAACGCGTAACCAACCGGTCTGTCCGTAGTATATGGCGTCGGGCCCCGGCCGGACCTACTGCTATATGCTATACGACGGATAGGGGTGTTACATGAGGCACCCATGACAAACAAGAAAACTTTTAAAATACTATATCGTAAATTGCGAGATGTGCTAGGAAATGACAAACCTTTTGGGGTAGGCGTGTACAAAAAGACCGGTCCCAACGGGACCGGTTGGGACCGGCCCGGTAAGGACTGGCTCGGGACCGGTCCCGGTTAGGACCGGTCCGGTCCCGGACCGGTCCCAGGGGGCCTAACAAGGCCCCCTTTTTTTCCCTGGAACCAGTCCAAGACCGGTCCCAGGGAAAGACCGGTCCTAGACCGGTCTTAGGCAAAGACCGGTCCAAGACCGGTTTAAGACCGGTCTTGGACCGGTCCCAGGCTTATTACCTGGCAGCTTTGCTGCCAGGTAATAATTGCCTAGGCAGCCTAGCTGCCTAGGCAATTATTACCTGGCAGCAAAGCTGCCAGGTAATAATGCCTGGCAGCAGCAGCCGGGGAGGCTACCAGCCTCCCCAGCACCCCAACGGCTCTAATTAGAGCCGTTGTTAAACGGCTCTAATTAGAGCCGTTTTTTTTCTTTTTTTTTAATTATTATTTTTAATTTTTTATTTATTTTTTATAATTTTTTATTAATAAATAAAAAAAAACTTAAAAACTATAAAATCCCCCCTCCCCTCTCATTTTCTCCTCTTCTCATTTCACACTCTCTCATTCTCTCTCTCTCTCTCAATTTCTCACACACTCTCTCTCTTTAATGGATTCCTCTTCATCGATGCCGGCGTCTTCCTCCTCTTCTGTCGCTCATGAGATAGTAGAGCACAGACACAAAGCTCCAGTATGGGAGCACTTTGAAAAAGTTCGGATCGGCAGCGAATTCAAGGCGAAGTGCAGACATTGTGCGAAGCTAATGGCTCTCGGCGGCAACTCAACGCTCTCCCGACACATTCTTTCGTGTGTCTCTAAACGAGCCCCGGAGTCAAGTCAGGCACAAATTTCGGCTAGCGGACAAATTTGGACGTATGATCAAGCTCGACAACGAGAGCGGCAAATGGAGAATGTCATCAGATGCGGACTAGCATTCAACCACTACGATAACGAAGAAATGACGGAGTATATACACGAAGCGCTTCAACCTAAATATCATCAGGTAAGTAGAACTACACTTAGGCGTGATGCTTTACACGCATATTTACAGTCTAAACAATATTTAATAAATTATTTTGAAACTTTTGAAGGTCGAGTGAGTTTAACGAGTGACGTTTGGAGTAGTAGTATAGCAAATGGTATTTCTTATATTTGTATTACATGTCATTGGATCGATCCCGATTCTTGGGAGTTAAATAAACATATTATTTGTTTTGAGGGTTTCGAATTTCCGCACACCGGTAGAGCTATTTATCAAACCATTATAAAATGTATTAGAGAATTTAAAATTAAAGATAAAATAATGAGTATTTCATTCGATAACGCTACTAATAATACGGTTGCTATTAAATATTTAGAAGAAGATTTGAATCCAATATTAAACGGAATATTTTTTCATACTCGATGCGTGTGTCACGTTTTTAATTTAATTGTACAAGATAGTTTAGAATTTATGAATAACTACGTTTCAAAAATCAGAACGATGTTAAAAATTATTTATAGTTCTAAAAAAAGAAAACAAGATTTCAAAAAATTTGTAACTTCACAAGGTAAGAAATTTTTAAGTCCTCAATTTGATATGCTTGTAAGATGGAACTCTACTTATAAAATGTTAAAAAGAGCCGTTTTACAAAAATCATTACTAATGGAATTTTATAATAGTATTGAAACACATGATTTACACGCGTCCGATTGGGTCGTGATTGAAGATTATATAAATTTACTAGAAATTTTTTATCGAGCAACAACGATTTTATCTGGAGTTTATTATCCGACTAGTTCATTAGTTATCGAAAATTTTGTATTAATTACAGAAACTTTTAAAAATTATAAAAAAAATGATCGATGGTGTTCATTAATAAGAATAATGGAAGAAAAATTTTTAAAATATTATAAAGAAATGCCTCCCATGTTTTCTTGCGCAGCCGCTTTAAATCCTTTAATGGGTGTAGAAGGAGTAGAAAATCTAATAGAAGAAATTAATAGTAATTTAAATTTGAGCGAAACTTTTAATTTTTTTGATAATATTAGCATTTCAAAATTTAATTCCGATTTTACAAATTTTTATAATTATTATGACCAGTTATATGGATCGCGACCTAGAGAAGAATCCGCCCAACCTAAAACAAAAGATATTTTGAAAAATAAAATTTTAGAATTAGCATCTAGGAAAAAACAACGAACCTCGAGCACTTTAAATGAATTAGGTTTATATAGTAAAACACAATTTCAAGAATTTATGAGCACACACGAAATAGAAAATTTTGATATTTTAAATTGGTGGAAAAATAAAATTAATATGTATCCTATTATGGCCTTAATGGCCCGAGATCTACTAACTATCCAAGCTAGTACGGTAGCTTCGGAGTCTGCGTTTTCTTTGAGTGGCAGGATTCTGAACGAGCGAAGGAGCCGTTTGAGCGAAGAGTCCTTGGAGATTTGCATTTGCTACAAGGACCATTTGGATGCCATTAGGAGGAGACAGCACGTCGCATCAATCGAAGATAGCGATTCCGACGTTGAAGAAGAACTGAACAATCTTAATTTGACCGGCCAAAATTAAAACTCGGAACGAAAATTTGAAATTTAAAATTTCAAATGTTGTATTTTTTTGTTATTTTTTAAGTTGTATTTTGTAACATGTATTTTGTAATTTGTAATTTTAAACTTTTTTGTAATCTTGATTTGTAATTTTTGGGTATTATTTTGGAATTTTGTAATTTTTTAAGATGATAATACAATTATTTATTTCATTTAAGAATTTGTACAATTTCAATTATTTTTCATTTGAATATTTTTAGTAAATAAATTAAAATAATTAAAAAAAAAAATAATAACTGGGCTGGCCCGGGACCGGACCGGTCCAGGACCGGTTTGGGACCGGTTTGGGACCGGTATTCCGGTCCCGGCAGTCCCCCTTTTTAGGGGGAAGACCGGTCCCGGACCGGGACCGGTTTTGCCAGGGACCGGTCCGGGACCGGACCGGAAAAAACCGGTCCTTCCAGGGACCGGTTTTTATCTGGCCCGGAGGTCTTTTTGTGCACGACTGTTTTGGGGGAAAGGTTCTTATTATGGGGGGTGATTTCAGACAGGTTACACATGTCGTTGTGAATGATACAAGACTGGAAAATAATTAGGCCAAACATCGTTGAGTCTTTCTTATGACCAGAAGTGAAGTTGCTTAAACTAACAGAAAATATGAGGGAACGCAATGACGTCTGATTTGCAGAATACTTGCTCAGGGTTGGAAATGACGAGGAGCCAACAGTAGAGAATGATATGATTCGGCTTCTTGACACCATTGTTATGCCTTGAAAAGGAGAACATTTAGTTGATGATTTAATAAATTTTGTTTTCCCTAATATGCAAATGTACAATATAAACAGTAATGATGTCGAGTACATGGAGACAAGGGCCCTGATAACTCCATTGAATGAAGATGTTAACAACCTGAATGAAAAATGCATGTTTATGTTTCCTGGGGATAGCACAACTTACTATTCTTTTGACTCTGTCTCTGATGATAACTATAACTTATATCTCCCAGAATTATTAAACTCAATTAATCCCAGAAATCTACCTCCGCACAAATTAACATTAAAGTGTGGCTGCCCAATTATGCTGCTCTGAAATATAGATCCGAAAATTGGATTGTGCAACGACACTAGACTAATATTTGGTAAATTTGGAAGAAATATCATTGATGCAAATATATTGGTAGGACATTTCAAGGGTCTAAGAGTTTTTATTCCACGCATATCACTTAAGAGTGCAAAGGATTATAAGATGTCGTTTGCACTAACGAGAAAACAATTTCCTATCAGACTGAGCTTAACTTTAACAATTAACAAGTCTCAGGGGTAGACAATAGGGAATGTCGGGATCTATCTTCCAAATCATGTATTCAGTCATGACCAATTGTACGTTGCTTTATCTCGAGGGGTTTCAGCACATACCACAAGGGTATTAGTAAAAAACTATGTTATCGAGAGTCATGAAAGTGTGTTCACTAAAAACGTGGTATTTAGAGAAATATTTGATCGGGTTGACTCTACAACGATGAGAAGCACGGTATGACATCAAATACAACTAAATTTTATTTCATAAATAAGAACTACTTCAATTGGTTGAAAAAGAAAATAAAATTTCATTTTCATTGCTCACTGCAGAGTCATGACGTTGATTGTTTTTAGCTATATTTCCAAGTTCCCGCTGTACTCGATCTCATGCTGCCAAAAATTGGACAATGCACAAGGTAATGTAAAGTTCTAATATTCTGTATCATTGTAGATTTCTTTTTTGCAAAAAGTCTGAAATTTAAAATTAATGCATTTATTTTTTATAAATCTCCATTTTGCAGATCATACGTTTTGTTAGATGGTTAAAAGACTACACTTCATTTGGGTTAAAAGTGATGGATATGAGGATATCTATTGTGGTATATGTTCAGGTAAGATTTAATTTTGTTTCTGTTAATGTGATTTGTAAAGAATTTTTATTTTTATAACATCATCATATCTTTATTCAATTCAAAAACTCCATCGTCAATGTCATTTTTATATAACTAAGCATTTGTTGATACTAATTAATAGTTGAAAGTCATTCTTAAATGGTTATTGTTGCCCACGACAAATGTCGTCTCCCACCAAAATTATCGCCCCCACCAAAAATGTCGCTGCCCACAAAATTTGTCACCGCCCACGAAAATTGCAGCTCCCACTACAATTGCCGCTCCCACCACCAATGTTGCCCCACCACAAATGTTGCATCCACAATCAATGTCGCACCCACCACAAATGTCGTATTCACTACAAATGTTGCACACACGACAAATGTCGCACCTACGACAAATGTCACCCCTCACGACAAATGACACCCCCCAGAATAAATATCGCCCCCACGATAAATGTCGCCGCCCGAGGTAAATGTCGTCGCGGCCACGACGTATGTCGCACCCGCAACTTATGTGTTGGGAATTGTCTTCACAATACCCCAGATTTGTGGGAAGTCAGACCTAAAACTAAGATGAATTAAGTTGTATTTGATGTTGTGTTTAAGTTGTGCATGCAGGACTCTATTGCCAAGTGTAAACCAATGTCAGTCTATAGTGGGTCATCAAACACAGGACCATACAATGTAATTCCTCATTGTGTGATCCAAGGTGTTGACTCATGTATAGCCTCTCTATTGGGATACACTTTGTTTCCATGCACTTGGACTACTGGACTCTGGAGTATTGAAGACTTTCTCAGAAGAAATTTTTTCTAAGTCCACATACTCAAGTAGTATCTTCTATATACTCGAGTAAGTGACTTAGTACTCGAGTAGATTGGATTACATACTCGAGTAGTTCTCAAGTTACTCGAGTAAGTGTTCTGATCATACTCGAGTTTGATCTGGACTTCTCATCTCAGAAAGTTTCTAAGTCCATATACTCGAGTAAATCCATTCATATACTCGAGTACCTCTTTTCCTTACTCGAGTAGGTGTTTGTGTACTCGAGTAGAGCCTTAGTCATACTCAAGTAGTCTCTTAGTTATACTCGAGTAGAGCTAACTGTTTAGTCTAAATATTTCTAAGTCCACATACTTGAGTAACTTCGCTCATATACTCGAGTAAGTAGCTTAGCACTCGAGTAGATCCTTCTTATACTCGAGTAGACTGGCTTAGCACTCGAGTAGATTTTTCTTATACTCGAGTAGTTTGGATTAGTACTCGAGTAGATGTTTCTACTTACTCGAGTAATCTGTCTAGAGTAACTCGGGTAGTTCTTCCAAGGCACTCGAGTAGTCATTTCTATTACTCGAGTACATGTTTCTCTTATCTACTCGAGTAGCAGACCATTATACTCGAGTATCTTATCTAACCCGAGTATGTCGGCTCAGAATTCCAGAAATCGTTAAGTCCAGAATTGACGGAGATTTGAAATTAACCTTTTTCTGATTGGTCCACGTGTCAATCTTAATTACGATTATGACCATTAGAGTTAGCCTATAAATAGGTCTTTTCAGATTTGACTAAAGATACGCGTTTACAGAGATTATCTTTTAAGAAAGAGAAAATCCCGAAAACCCTAATTTTCTCATCCGCCGCCATTACCGTTTTTGGAAGAAGCTCTGGATCGTCTTCTCTCAGCCGCAGCTATCAATCTCTGATTCTCTAGCGATCTAGACTCAAGAAGAATCATCCGATCTCTCCGTGCTTCATCGTCTCTGATTTACTTTCTTGATCGTGGTGATTCCAGATCTCAGAATCGTGGATCTCAGTCAAGTCTTCTTCAACTGTTTCTGTTCAAACCGAAAAGCTCTCAAGAAGAAGATTACGTCAAAGATCCAGATCTGTGATATTCTTGTTTGTAAACTTTATTCAAACAAATTTCATTGTAGGAGATCTTTCTCCGAGTGGTAGGAAGTTTTATCTTCCGAGTGTAGATCCGTTTGGGATCGAGTTTTGTAGGAACGTGGTTCCGAGGTGTAGGATTGTTTTTGCAATCCGAGATAGTGGAGTAGCCGAGTCTAGTGATTTGCTAGATCGGTGAGAAAAGTGGACGTACCCAAGATTGGGGAACCACTATAAATCTCTTGTCATCTGTGTGATTGCTTGATTACGGATCTGTGCTGTGTTATATTTTTTTATTCCGCATTTGACACGAAATTCACCTATTCACCCCCCTCTAGGTGATTTAGGTTGACAACTTAGCGCTCTCAATTGGTATCAGAGGCGGAGGTTGATCGTTAAAAGGTTAACACCTTGATCTAATCCTCACCAAGTTGTCTCTAGAGAAGTATCAAGCATGAGTAAGACCAAGGATTTTGCTAAGCTCCCTATCTGCACCAAGAACAATTTTCCTATGTGGAAGGAAAGAGTTAAGTTCTTCATGGAAGCAGTAGACCCTCGGATCTTCATGATTGTGGAAGAAGGTCCGCATGTTCCTATGACTACATCAACAATAGACCCAACCAAAAAGGTCCCAAAGAAGTTGATGGACTTGGATAAGGACGAGATTGCACTTGTCTCCCTGGACAAGAAAGCTAAAAATATTATCGCAAATGCAGTCGATGACTCAATGCTGCAGAATCTAATTCACTGCCAATCAGCTAAAGAGATGTGGCAGTCCCTAGTTACTTTAATGGAAGGTACTGAAGAAGTGAGGGATGATCGGAGGTCCCTACTGAATCAGAAATATGAAGCCTTCCGACAAGGTCACAAGGAACCCATAGCTGACACATTTGAAAACTTCTTTAAGATAGTGAATGGACTGAGAGTGTATGGCCGAGTCTTTACTAATGGGGAGCTGAATGATAAGTTTCTGAGATCTCTCACCAAAGAATGAGACAATAAAGTCTGTGCCATCCGAGAGTTTGGCAGACTAGCAGAGACAGATCCACAGAATCAATTTGGCAAGCTGATGTCCTATGAACTGCAAATCAACTCCAGAAAAGCCGAAGAAGAGATAAGTCGCTTCTCCTCAAAAGAGAAGTCAATTGCTTTAAAGGCTGACAGTTCAAGGAAGGGCAAAGCTGCCTCGCCAGCACCTCCTCAAGAAGTAAGTGAAGAAGAAGGCTCCGAGCAAAGCACCTCAGGCTCAGAACTATCTGAAGGAGAGTTCTCTTTGCTTTCGCGGCAGTTCAAGAAATTCTTGAATAAGAAGAAGCAATGGAGAGGCAAAGATGCCTCATACAGAAGATCACGACATAACGGTGATCAGCGAAAGAATGGCTCGAGCAGCCATGACAGGTATAACTCCAAACAGAACAAACAAATTTCAACTGACATCGTTTGTTATTGTTGTAATAAGCCAGGTCACGTCATCGCGGATTGCCCTCACAAGAAGAAAGAGGGTGGCAGAAGAGAGGAAAAGAAATCTTCATACCACAAGAAGAGGACAGAGAAGAGCTTATTAGCTAAGAAGAGCAAAACTCTCAGCGACTTTGACTCATCTGAGTCGAGTGAAGAAGAGGAAGCTTACTTCGGGCTCATGGCTCACTCTGATGATGAACAAGTCCCCCAGTTCACTGGGGAGGTAAAATCTCACACTCCTCTCTCTGAATCTGATGATGATAATGAGTAAGAGGGCTATTCCTCTGAAGATGAATCTGAACTCATGGGACAGTATAAGGAGTTACTCACGGCTTACGAAAATGTCACAGAGTCGTGAAAACTCAAGCCAAAGAAATAAAATCTCTACAGGCTAGTGAGAGCAGCTTGAGGGAAGAAGTCACCAAGACTAATTCTCTTCAAGAGAACTTCAATGTTGCTATGGAAGAATACAATCAAGCTCTCAAGCACCTCGACCTTAAAGATGAAATCATCAAAGAATTGGAACAACAACTCGAGGCTGAGAAGAAACTTGCTGAGAGTTTCTCCAAGCCTAAGACAGTTCTTCCACTCGTTGCTGAGTTCTCAGCTAAGGCCAAGGGTGCTGGTATAGGCCACATTGGTGCTTCTAATAAATCTTTTAGGAGAAACAAGGCCAAGAGAAAGAATAAGGCTGCCCAGAAGGCTCTAGCTGAAGAAAAGGGGAAAGCTCCCTTGGAACCGGTATTGTTCAAGAAAGTTATCTTTCCTACGAACAAACTTGACTATAAGTCCACCTATGGACACTTCTCTAGGCCGATCCCCGAGAAGCCTAAGTCAAGATACCAAGGTTGGACTCGTCCTTGTAACTTTGGCGAGAGTGTCTTTAAGGCACCTTATGAAGAGATTCAACTTCAGAACTATGGACCATATGCTCACGGTCATAACATCAAGAAGACACCAAAGGTAAAACCTATTGTGGAAAAGCCTATGAAGGAGAAGACTTCATGTAGCTGCCATCATCATGAAGCTTCTTCCTCCAAGAGTGAAGTTCCTGCTAGACCATCACTTAAGAAAATCAAGCAGGAATACACTAGGCAAAGATACAACAGGTTCGACTGTTGGTGCTGCGGCAAAATTGGTCATTTTGGCATCGATTGTTGGTTCAATCCTAGAAATGTTGCAACCCCTCAAGTTAGCAACGTGAGAATGACCACTCATGAGGCTAATGCTCGTAGGGGGAGTATTCTAACTCGAGACCAAGGATCCAAACTTGTTTGGGTTCCTAAGGCTAAGTGATTGTAATTGCAGGTATGTCCAAAGACCACCAAAATGCCAATCTGGTACTTGGACAGTGGATGCTCTTGGTATATGACCGGGACAAGAAGCCTACTCCAGAATTTCACCTCAGTCTGCAATGGACCAAAGGTCATCTTTGGAGGTTCAGATCGAGGAATAACTAAAGGCTACGGTATGATTACTAAAGGTAGCGTATCCTTTTCGGATGTAGCCTATGTTGAAGGATTGGAACACAATCTCATCAGCATAAGCCAACTATGCGACAAAGGATACGTGGTTGAATTTCATGCTGACAAGTGTTTGATAAAATCGGTTGACAACATGGAAACTATTTTATCAGGCACTCGAAGCAGAAATATTTTCTGTTTAAACTTCATTTGTATAGACTCGTCTGCACCAGTGTGTCTTTTAGCAAAAAGTAGTGCATCTTTTGCTAACAAATGGCACAAGAGACTAGCACATATTAACTTCAAAACTATTAATAAACTATTCTCCCAAAACTTAATACGTGATTCCCCTAATGTCAAGTGCGTTACGGACAGTCTTTGTCACGCCTGTATCAAAGGCAAGCAAACAAGGAGTTCATTTAAAAACATAATAGGCAAGGATTCCAATAGAAGCTTACAACTTCTCCATATGGACTTGTTTGGTCCACTGCAAGTTAGAAGTTTGGGAGGTAAGGAATATACGTTGGTTATTGTGGATGATTACTCGCGCTTTGCGTGGGTGTTCTTTCTGAAACACAAGTCAGACACCTTCAGTACTTTCACTAGTTTTGTTAGGCAAATCCAGAATGAATACAACTGTTCCGTAGTCAAAATCAGAAGTGACAATGGAACGGAATTCAAGTCTAGAGCCATGATAGAATTCTGCGAAAGTCAAGGTATCTTTCATGAGTTTTTCTCTCCTCGCACTCCACAGCAAAATGGAGTAGCTGAGAGAAGGAACAGAACACTCATAGAGGCTTGCCGGACTATGTTGAGTGATGCCTCACTTCCAGAGTATTTCTAGGCTGAAGCCGTCAACACCGCTTATCACGTGCAAAATCGAGCTCTCATCAACAAGAACCATGATAAGACTCCTTACGAACTTCTAAAAGGCAGGAAACCAACCATTTCATATTTCAGAATCTTTGGCTGTAAGTGCTTCGTACTTAACAACGGCAAGTATCGCACTACCAAGTTTAGCGAGAAAAGCATTGAAGGTATTTTTGTAGGTTATAGTAGCCATAGTAAGGCCTATAGAGTATTTAATAGAAAAACTTTGGTGGTAGAAGAGTCGATACACCTTGTATTTGATGAGACGAGTTTGCTGCAAAGTAACTCTTCTAGTGTGCCTATTGAAGATGCAGGTACAAAGATGAAGGAACTCAGCTTGGATGAACCTACTCAAGATAAAGATGAGACGTTCATCAAGATCGCCTCTACAACCCCTATTGGAGAGGTAGATGATCAAGATGAAGAACACATCCCAGCTGAAGATGCAACACCAGTGGCTGAAGAGATCCCAGATGCAAGGACTCTAGAGTTCAGACACTTGAAGGATCATCCCTTAGATCAAATCATAGGAGATCCTCAGGATGGTGTCAGAACCCGGAGAGGTACAACTAACGAGAATTTATTCTTGAGCTTTCTATCACAGGTTGAACCTAAGAAGTTCGAGGAAGCAAACTCGGATGCATCCTGGATACTAGCCATGGAAGAAGAGTTGAATCAGTTCAAACGTTGCAAAGTTTGGACACTTGTTCCTAGACCCAAGAGTAAGAATGTCATCGGGACAAAATGGGTCTACCGGAATAAGATGGACGAAGATGGAACAATTATAAAGAATAAAGCAAGACTTGTCGCCAAGGGCTATCGTCAAGAAGAAGGAATCGACTTTGATCAAACATATGCTCCAGTGGCAAGACTGGAGGCAATCAGGCTATTCCTTGTTTATGCTGCACTTAAGGGCTTTACAGTCTATCAAATGGATGTAAAGTCTGTCTTCTTAAATGGTAACATTAAGGAAGAAGTGTATGTAGAGCAACCGCCAAGTTTTGTTGATTCAAACTTTCCCAATCATGTTTACTTACTGCAAAAAGCATTATATGGTCTTAAACAAGCTCCCCGAGCTTGGTATGAGACGCTGTCTAGCTTCCTTCTTGAGAGCAAGTTCACAAGAGGAAAGATAGACAAGACATTATTTCTTAGGGAAATAAAAGGCAAGATTTTGCTGCTACAAATATATGTTGACGACATTATTTTTGGTTCTACGGATGACAACATCTGCAAGAAGTTTTCTAAACTTATGCAAGGGAAGTTTGAAATGAGCAGTATGGGAGAGCTGAAGTATTTCTTAGGGCTTCAAGTGAAACAATCTGAGGATAGAATTTTCATCTCACAGACTAAATTCACCAAAGAGCTACTTAAGAAATTCAGAATGGAGAACGCAACCTCTATGAGGACTCCAATGGCCTCAGCTCTGTCTCTGGACAAGGATGAGAAAGGGAAACCTTTTGATGAAATCAAGTACAGAAGCATAATTGGGTCCTTGCTCTACCTTACCGCAAGTAGACCAGACATAATGTTTTCCATATGTGTATGTGCTAGATTTCAGGTGAACTCTAAGGAATCTCACTACATTGCTGTAAAACGAATCTTGAGATACCTCAAAGGTACACCAAATCTTGGCTTATGGTACCCAAGAAGTAATGACAGTGAACTAATTGGATTTTCAGATACAGATTTTGCAGGAAGTAAAGACGACAGGAAAAGCACTTCTGGGACTTGCCAATTCCTAGGAAGGAGACTTATTTCCTGGAGCAGTAAGAAGCAGAACTGTGTGGCAATTTCAATGGCTGAGTCAGAGTACATCTCTGCAGGGAGCTTTGTGCACAGCTTCTATGGATCAAGAATCAATTTGAAGACTATAACATGAAGTTCCAGAACATCCCTCTGCTTTGCGACTCTTCCAGTGCAATAGCAATCGCCAACAACCCAGTCTCCCACAGCCGGACAAAGCACATAGAGCTTCAATATCACTTCATCCGGAAGCATGTGGAGAATGGAGACATAGATCTACAATACGTCTCCACAGATAGGCAAGTTGCAGATATATTCACGAAGCCGCTAGATGAGACCAAGTTCTCATTCTTCAAAACTGAACTTGGGATGCTCAACAAAGAAGATTAGTGGTCTCTATCAAAGTATCAGAGTTAAAAGTTGGTGGAGGTAAAGATCAGTGCTTCGAGAAAAATATTTTGTCAAAGTGACTTACTCGAGTAAGTGTACTCACATACTCGAGTACTTGGAAACAATCACGAGTAGTTACACGACTACACTCGAGTACATTACAATATACTCGAGTAACTCAAAGTATCTACTCGTGTAGGTAAAAATTCACTCGAGAACATATTCTTCATACTCGAGTACTTAGTAACTCACTCGAGTACTTCATGATCTACTTGGTCTTCGACTTACTCGTGTAGGTTACAACAGATTACTCATGTATACCGATATATACTCGAGTACCTGGAAATTCAAGAACTTTGAAAATCTCATTTTTCTCTTTTCGCACACCTCGATTTTTGCCGCCCCCCATAAGGTATGTTTTATTTTAAAACCCAATCTTAAACCTAATTAGGGTCATGTATATAAATAGAATGATCCCGTAATCCATTTCCATGAAACCTTTCTCGAGTACTCGTCGGCGCTTCGCCTTCCAGAACCGCAGAGCGTTGTCTTCTCCAGAATCCGTTACTCCAGAACTCGATGGCTCCTCCATCCAAGATCGGAATCGGGTCCGAATTGGTTATAGATGGAATCGCCGATCTCTCCGATGACTTCCGAAACCTTCTCATTCTCCTTGACACAGCCGGGCTGTCGTTCCTATTACAGACGCCGTGTAAGATCCTATTTTCTGCAGTGGAAGAGTTCTACAAGAATCTGAAGGTCAAGCGCAATGGTACAGTTCTAAAATCCAAGGTCAGTGGAATCAAAATCCGTCTGGACAAAACTTCCTTAGCTACTCTGTTAAAATTTCCAGTGGTGGATGAAGAAGATGATCTGACTCCCGAAGATTCCGAGAGAACCAGTTTCTTCTGTGGAATAAACCCGTATGAAGCATATTCGTTCCGCCGTGCAGATTACAATTCCGAGGGCAAATTCCTTGTAGATGTGATTGCCAAAGTTCTTCTATGCAAAACCTATTCCCTCAGAGAAATTTCCCAAAACTTTTTTGATGTTATGCAAGCCATAGTATGCCGGAAGAAATTCCAGTTTGGAATGATGATACTGGACAAGATCAAAGAAAGTGTGAAAAAACCAAGCTATGTCAGGATTATCTCCCTCCTCCTCCATGAGATTAATCCTACAGTGTTTGATTTCTCCAAAGGAACTCCCCTCCATCACATGAAGAAGGTATCCATCTCCTCCATTCAAAGATATGAAATCCAACTCAAGAACACTGCCCAAGCCTCCAAAGTCATTAAGGATGAAGATGTCCCCAGCCCACAGCATGTTGCTGATGACAGGACTCCATCTCCTCCTCTACATCAAGCTACTGACACCTAGGGTGCAGTAGTTGAGGGGGAGCCTGCCTCATCTAGCTCCCAGATTCTGATTACAGAACTTCCCTCCCAGACAGTCAGAGATCCTTCTCCTTCTCCTCCTCTAGAAGATATTCCAATAGATGTACAAATTCCAGCAGATAATCAAGTTTCCCCAAAGATTCAAGTTCAACAAGACCTTCTGTCCACAGCTGCAGAGATTGATAAACTTATTGAAGAACTAAGGTCAGACATTCCCCTACCTCCAGCAGACCCAGTTGTTGGTACTCCTGAGGTTCAGGTACAAGATGAACAGATCCCTCTCAAGGAACCCTCTCCATCCTCAGCTCAGTCTCCCATTGAAGAAGCAGAACAACATGATAGTATCATCCTGTCCGATGAAGAGGAGTTATCCCCAGAACCTGTTGAGCCTCCTCTATGGACATTAGCCTTCACTCTCCCCTCCTTCACAGATCCCCTGGATTCAGTAGAAATCACTCCCACCAAGAGAACTGCTAGCTCAGTGGTTGTGAAAGAAATCCCTCCTTGGGCTCCCTCAGTCTCTCAGCTCCCTCAGGTCTCTACTTCTCCCAGTGCTCCATCTTCTGCTTCCCTCAGCTCCTCAGACATCATCAGTAAGATTGAGAAGATGCTCCAAGAACAGAGAAATTACTTTGATGAGTCTCTGAAATCAGTTAACAACAAGGTCTCTGCTCTTGAAACTGAGATGAGCAGAGGCTTTGCAGAAATTCAAGCCAACACTGATGAACTTAAACCACTCTTCAAAATAGGTGGAAAAGCGATAGATCACACCATCACCAGCATGGGTGAAGTCAGAAATCAAGCTGAAACAGTGTCACATAACCAGATTCTGCTAGACCAAAGAGCTGAAGCCAATGTGTTGAAAGTTTGTGACGAAGTAGGCACATTCAGAGATGAAGCTATTGAAAAGCTATCTATAGAAATCAGCAAGGGGGAGAAAATAGTGAAAGAACAAGTTGAGAAAATTTCTGCTGAAATCTCTATCAAGTCTAAAGAGACCCTGGATGGATTAGTTAACACCATGAAAGCAGATATTCTAGCCCAGCTACAGTCTGTCAAATTCTACATTTATGACACTGCAGTTTGGGTACATAATCAGAATTTTCCAGAATTCCAGCTCGACCCCTCCATCATTCCTAAAAGCTTAGATCCTCTTGAGGAACATCCTCCATCTGATGCCCAGGTTAATGCTACCATTCCAGAGGCAGTGCCAGCCTTCTCTCCCAGACCTGCTGGAGAGATGTCTGAGCCTCCTCTTTCATATTTTGATGTGTGGAAAGAGGATGTCCCTGCCAGCTCTCAGGGGCACTTTGATCGAGGTACTTCCTCCTCTAGAAGACCTGCTGATCAAGGTGGCCCCAGCAAGAAAAGAAAATATGGTGACAGCGCTTCTACTAGCCGTTCTGCACCTAAGAGAGAGCAAGCTCAAGCTTCAGAGGGTAGATCAGAGTCAGTGCATTCAGAAGTTTGGAGTCCAACCTCCAAATCTTTAATCTTTGACACTCTAAAGCTGGTAACTGATTTTGGGGAAAATAAAGACAAATTCTACAGCTACTCAGAATGGAAAGCCTATGATGTATCTCAAATCAAGATCAGATTACATGACAGACAATGGGGATTCAACAATCCAGCAACTCCTCCAAGGCCAAAGACTTATTTTCCTAAACCCTTCAGTTATTCGGAAAGGCAAGAGCTGAAGAAAGCTAAACATCACAGAGAGAATTACCCCTGAAAGTGTTTTGTGGAACTGGAAAATCTTTCTATTTAATATATCTAATTCTGATTATGGTTCCCTTATTTGCTATTATTCTCTGTTTTAGTCATTTTCGATTGCTTGTTGTTATAGATGATCATTTCTTTTCTAGAAATTCATCTTAGTGCAAAGGGTGCTGACTTCTACAAATAGGGGGAGATTGTTGGGAATTGTCTTCACAATACCCCAGATTTGTGGGAAGTCATACCTGAAACTAAGATGAATTAAGTTGTATTTGATGTTGTGTTTAAGTTGTGTATGCAGGACTCTATTGCTAAGTGTAAACCAATGTCAGTCAATAGCGGGTCATCAAACACAGGACCATACAATGTAATTCCTCATTGTGTGATCCAAGGTGTTGACTCATGTATAGCCTCTCTATTGGGGTACACTTTGTTTCCATGCACTTGGACTATTGGACTCTGGAGTATTGAAGACTTTCTCAGAAGAAATTTTTTCTAAGTCCACATACTCGAGTAGTATCTTCTATATACTCGAGTAAGTGACTTAGTACTCGAGTAGATTGGATTACATACTCGAGTAGTTCTCAAGTTACTCGAGTAAGTGTTCTGATCGTACTCGAGTTTGATCTGGACTTCTCATCTCAGAAAGTGTCTAAGTCCATATACTCGAGTAAATCCATTCATATACTCGAGTACCTCTTTTCCTTACTCGAGTAGGTGTTTGTGTACTCGAGTAGAGCCTTAGTCATACTTGAGTAGTCTCTTAATTATACTCGAGTAGGGCTAACTAATATTTCTAAGTCCACATACTTGAGTAACTTCGCTCATATACTCGAGTAAGTGGCTTAGCACTCGAGTAGATCCTTCTTATACTCGAGTAGACTGGCTTGGCACTCGAGTAGATTTTTCTTATACTCGAGTAGTTTGGATTAGTGCTCAAGTAGATG
This sequence comes from Platanthera zijinensis, assembly GCA_039513925.1. Lineage (NCBI taxonomy): Eukaryota > Viridiplantae > Streptophyta > Magnoliopsida > Asparagales > Orchidaceae > Platanthera > Platanthera zijinensis. The sequence continues at coordinate 96,433,645 of CM077080.1, read as the reverse complement.
TTTCTACTTACTCGAGTAATCTGTCTAGAGTAACTAGGGTAGTTCTTCCAAGGCACTCTAGTAGTCATTTCTATTACTCGAGTACATGTTTCTCTTATATACTCGAGTAGTAGACCTTTATATTCGAGTATCTTATCTAACCCGAGTATGTCGGCTCAGAATTCCAGAAATCGTTAAGTGCAGAATTGACGGAGATTTGAAATTAACCTTTTTCTGATTGGTCCACGTGTCAATCTTAATTACGATTATGACCATTGGAGTTAGCCTATAAATAGGTCTTTTCAGATTTGACTAAAGATACGCGTTTACAGAGATTATCTTTTAAGAAAGAGAAAATCCTGAAAACCCTAATTTTCTCATCCGCCGCCATTACCGTTTTCGGAAGAAGCTCTGGATCGTCTTCTCTTAGCCGCAGCTATCGATCTCTGATTCTCTAGCGATCCAGACTCAAGAAGAATCATCTGATCTCTCCGTGCTTCATCGTCTCTGATTTACTTTCTTGATCGTGGTGATTCCAGATCTCAGAATCGTGGATCTCAGTCAAGTCTTCTTCAACTGTTTCTGTTCAAACCGAAAAGCTCTCAAGAAGAAGATTACGTCAAAGATCCAGATCTGTGATATTCTTGTTTGTAAACTTTATTCAAACAAATTTCATTGTAGGAGATCTTTCTCCGAGTGGTAGGAAGTTTTATCTTCCGAGTGTAGATCCGTTTGGGATCGAGTTTTGTAGGAACGTGGTTCCGAGGTGTAGGATTGTTTTTGCAATCCGAGATAGTGGAGTAGCCGAGTCTAGTGATTTGCTAGATCGGTGAGAAAAGTGGACGTACTCAAGATTGGGGAACCACTATAAATCTCTTGTCGTCTGTGTGATTGCTTGATTACGGATCTGTGCTGTGTTATATTTTTTTATTCCGCATTTGACACGAAATTCACCTATTCACCCCCCTCTAGGAGATTTAGGTTGACAACTTAGCGCTCTCATTATGTCGCACCCGCGACGTATGTCGCCCCCACGATAAATGTCGTCGCGGCCACGACGTAGGTCGCACCCGCCACGACGTAGGTCGCACCCGCGACGTAGGTCGCACCCGCGACGTAGGTCGCACCCGCGACGTAGGTCGCACGCGACGTAGGTCGCACCCGCGACGTAGGTCGCACCCGCGACGTAGGTCGCACCCGCGACGTAGGTCGCACCCGCGACGTAGGTCGCACGCGACGTAGGTCGCACCCGCGACGTAGGTCGCACCCGCGACGTAGGTCACTCGCGACGTAGGTCGCACCCGCGACGTAGGTCACTCGTGTGTGTGTGTGTGTGTGTGTGTCTGTGTATATATATATATATGGAGCCTGTTCCTGTGCGAACACAGGAATAGTGCGAAGGTGCAAAGAGGGACCTTCCCAGCAACGGTGCCGGCGGCTCGGGGCTCGCCGGCCACCGGCCGCTCGGGGTTCGTCGGCGGCCGAATCCCGGTCGGCCGGTGGCCGGCGAGCCCGCAGCCGCTGGCGCCGCCGCTGCAAAAAAAATTTGCAGCATCACACCGCCACCGCCGGCGGCTGCGGGCTCGCCGGCCACCGGCCGCCCGGGGTTCGTCGGCGGCCACACCGACGAACCCCGGGCGGCCGGTGGCCGGCGAGCCCACAGCCGCCGGCGGTGGCGGTGTGATGCTACTGGCCGTTTGATTCAATAGCGGCGAGAAGCAATCGGACGATGGCCCGCTGTTCTTCGCACCTTCGCACAAGCCTTTATCCGCATGTGAACTCTATCATATATATATATATATATATATATATATATATATATATTTATATATATATATATATAAATTTCAATAATTCATCGTAAAATTATCCACCACACAGCTATTTTCTCATGTAGATTAATCAGATTTTCTGTTCAAACAACACAGAAAAACTACTGATCTTTCAAACAGTTTTTTTTACTCCCACAATTTTGCATATCAGCAAATTTTTTCAACACTTCGCAAATCTGATACTTCTCTGATCACTTTAGCTGAGTCAAACAGAGCTTTAAAAACAAGACAAGATCCGCCAATTTCACCTGTTGATTTCTCAACCTGTCAGATATACGGTCCAGACAATTCTAAAAACCGGTTTACATCAAAACCACAGATAAATAGGTTAACAGAGCTGACCGCTAACCAGAGAACTGGAGGGGGTTTTGGAAGTGGCGTACAGATTTTTTTCTAAAAAATAATTCGAAATTGAAATGTTTATTACACAATTCTAGCCTTAAAATATTTAAAATTTCAACACAAAAATTCAATATATTTCAAAACCGCATTAATCAGTTCAATATGGTGACAAAAATGTTTTTTTGAGAATAGCAATCCAGAAGGGTTATTCCCGATTCCCGCTGCCCTCCCGCTTATAAAAAAGACTTAAAAAAAAACTCCCCCCGACCTCGCGTTGCCTTACAGAATGCCTAGGTATGCTCCGCACTCTTTCCATGCAGGCGCCGGCCGGAGAGGGCCAGCTCAGAGGCGACGGAAAACTCCACGAAGCCATTTCCGCCCTAAAATCTGGCAGGCCCATCACCATCCGAACGTACCTCCTGCTCCTCCAAGCCTGCGTAGACTCCGACTCACTGGAAGTCGGCCGCCTCATCGGTTTCTCCCCTCCGTGAAAAACTCCAACCCGTTCGTCCACACCAAGCTCGTCAGCATGCACGCCAAATGCGGCCAGCTCAAGACGCCCGCAACGTGTTCGACGTAATGCCAGAAAGAAATCTGTTCATCTGGTCCGCCATGATCGACGGCTACGGCCGGGAGAACCAGTGGGAAGAAGTTGCGTATCTCTTCCATCGAATGATTGCTGAAGGCATCAATCCCGACATCTTCTTGCTTCCCAAATTCCTACAGGCTTGTGCCAACATTGAAGATCTGGCCACTGGTATGTTGCTACAGTCTCTCACGACCCGATTAGGTTTCTGGAGGAGAGCCATGTCGGCAATTCTATACTCAACTTGTATGCCAAGTGTGGAGGCTGGCCAAGGAGAACAAATTCTTCCATAATCTCCATGTAAAGGATAGAATAACCTTTTTTTCGATCATCTACACGCATTTCTGCTGCAGAAAAAACGATGAAGTTGTGAAGCTGTTTGATCAAATGCGGAGAAAAAAGATCGAACCATGTTTAATCGCATGGAACATTTTGATTGCTAGCTATAGCCAGAATGGGAAACCTGTAATGGCTCTTGATCTGATGAAGGAGATGAAGAGCCGAGGAGTTTTCCCCGATGTCTTCACCTGGACCTGTAATGGCTCTTGCTCTGCTGCCTCCTCCTCCAACCCGGAATATCTCCGTCATTGGCGCGTCCGGAAATGTGCTTATGCCTGCCGGCTGTGGCCGAGGCAGTGGAGTAAATGTAGCCACATATGTAGCCTGTATAAACATTTATGTATTCAAGGCTCTATAGCCTTATATGTAGCCAATAGGTCCAACGGTCATCTGGCTAGAAGCTGTGTATATATATTGTTGTACGGTTATTATAATAATTAAGCATGTTATTACTCTTAATCTTATCTTCTATCTCTCTCCCCTAAGTTTTCTCCTCTCTCGCCCCCGGCCTGCCATTATCGGCGACCCTTCCCCCATTACGCTATATTGGTGCTCTCGTTGAGATAACCTCTTTATGGAAAGGTCATCTTCTCCGACCGCCCCGTTTACCACAGATCAATCGATGTTGGTCACATGGTCGGATCTAGATAACTTGATCGTCGTCACGCCATTTACATGACTCAGAATTCATCCATTTCTGATTCTATCAAGCACACTAAAGACACTTTTTCTCAAGAAATACAGAATTTGCATTCAACTCTGTCCGCACACGCTCAACAACAAGCTCCGTTCCAAAAGACTCAAGAACAACTACAAGATTCACAAAAGATGATCTATCAAGAATTCAAGGATTTACGAGGAGATCTACAATGGTTTATGATGACAATGGCACCGGAAGAGCACAAAGATCCATCAGGCACATTACTAGCTCAGAATTCTGATGATTTGGATACATCAACAACAGCGCCCGACATCCTTGGACAACCTCTTCCAGGAAAGGTTGTTAGGATCGAGATCCTAGATGAGATTGTTTTGAGGTTGGATCGGATCGGATCGTAGAATCGGATCGAGGATCGCAAGATCCTACAACATTCATAAATTAAGACAAAAAAATAAAATTGAATTTTGTATCATTAAATTAAATGCTCAATTAATTAAAAAAAATCAATAAATTGAGTAGTATTTGAATAACTATATTAAAATTTTTGAATAACTAAATCAAAATGAAAATATCATACTAACTCAATTTCAATTTCAGATAAGACACCCAATGTTTACTAACAATTAAAACAAATATGGACTGGAAGCGACTGAAGAAGCCGCTCTTGGCCTCTATTTGTAGTCGACAATCAACACTTGGGATACAATAAAACAACATGATATGATTCTGTGATGAGGTATGAGGACGGGATTGGGATAAGGTTAAATAATGGGTTATGGGCGTTGGACCGATTGAATGGGGTCAGGATAGGGTTGGACATGTTTCTTGTTACCTTTGGCCATACGAGTAGAATCGGGCCAGGATCGCGATCCTAAAGATCCTAAGATGCGGATCGCGATCCCAGTCGTAGATGTGTCGATTTAGATCCTAGGTAAGATCTGGATCGATTTACAAAATCTGGATCCCAGTTCCGAGCTCCAATAATTACTATATCAGATTCATCACAGCCAGGGCTTTTAGGAGCTTTGCCATCAGCCATGCCATCAAGTTCCACACCAATTTTGAATAATTCGCTATCATACCAGCAAATGCCCACGTTATCAGCACCATCAACAAATTTCTTAGAGCCGGAAAACACAGGATTCAAGAACATTACTACAGTCATTTACCCGCAAAGAACGATTGTCCCACGTTCACAACCAGCGACCCGACAAACTGGATATTCAAAATAGAAATGTTCTTCAGGTATCATAAAGTTAACCCCTTAGATTTTGTTTTTATTGCCTCAATGCATCTGGATAGGCCAGCATCACAATGGTTTCAAGGCCTGTTGCGGAATGGATTGTGCCCAGACTGGCATACTTTCAAGAATGCCATTTTGGACAGATTTGACCCTTCCGATTATAAGGATCCTTTAGGTAAGATTATGAAACTTACACAAACTACTACCGTTTCCGCTTATCAAGATGCTTTTGAAATGTTAGCAAGTCAAATTGAAGAATTTTCGCAAGATATTTTAAAACGAATTTTATTTCAGGATTGAAACCTCACATTAAAAGAGAAGTTATTGCTCATCATACCGAGTCATTGTACGAAACTTTTAAATTAGCAAAACTCTTTGAGGATAAATTTTTAGAAGACCCTAGAACGTGTAAGCAAGGTCTCTCACGAAACACACAGCAAGCTCATTTTAATACCTCCCATCATAATTGAATGCCTATTAAAAGATTATCGCCCATTGAATTACAAGCACGAAGAGAACGTGGACAATGTTTTACCTGTGACGAACGATATACACTGAGGCATAAATGTAAAAACAAATGTGCACTATTCATTTTAGAAGGCGGTCAAGAGGAGAATTTAAAAGTTCCGACTAACAACTTAGAAATGATATCGGTCCCAGAAAATACACTAGATCTAGAAGATAGTCCCGAAATAAGTGTTAACGCGCTTATGAGAACTTTCCCATCTAAATCACTAAGGGTCCAGGGAAAAATAGGGCAGACAACTGTACACATCTTCCTGTACAATGAGAGTACTCACAATTTTATTACTAAGCGTGCAACGGTATTTCTTAAATTACATATTGTAACAATTCCCCCTTTTAGGATACATGTAGGAAATGGAACCAACATGTTTTGTAAGGAACTTTGCCCTTGGGTAACATTAATCATCCAGGAAATCAATTTGATTATTTATTTATATATCACCGACCTGCATGGGGCGGATATTATTTTAGGTTTTAACTGGTTAGAAACTTTGGGCCCTATAACAACATACTACGCCAAACGAGAAATGCTTTTCAATTACAATGGTAGACCATGTAAAATTAAGGGAGACCAAACATTACTCAGGATTAGTATCCCCTTCTCAATTAATAAATTGGTGGCTCAAGACTCCATAGATTCTATGTTATTGTGTATGATATCCGACCCTACAAAAACCAATAACTCTCAGTCAGCTTCACTAATTCCAAATACTAGTAATCTGCACTTACAAAACTTATTTTCGGAATTCCAGTCCCTTTTTCAGAAACCTACTAGTTTACCACCAATTAGAACTTTGAATCATAAAATTCCGTTAATAGACGAAACTAAAATCACTAATGTTAAGCCTTATCGATATCCCTATTTACATAAAAATGAAATGGAACGACTAATAGCGGAGATGTTAGACCAAGGATTGATTCGCCCAAGTACATCTACTTTTAATTCTCTAGTGCTATTAATTAAGAAAAGAGATGGCAGTTGGCATTTTGTGTTGATTACAGAGTTTTAAACTCTCTAACTCTTAAGGACAGTTTCCTAATGCCAACAATTGATGAGCTGTTGGATGAACTTTGTGGAGCTAATTTTTTTTCAAAACTAGACCTACAGTCAGGCTACCATCATGTTAGAATGGACCCCAAAGATATACACAGAATAGCTTTACGGACTCATAATGGGTTTTATGAATTTCTCGCCATGCCTTTTGGTCTGTACAACGCACCGACAACTTTTCAGTCATTAATGAACACTATTTTTAAACCTTTCCTACGACGTTTTGTAGTAATTATTTTTGACGACATCCTCATTTACAGCAAGACACAATAGGACCATATATTACACCTGCATTCAGTTTTTCAAACCTTATTTAAACACAAGTTGGCTATCAAAGCATCTAAGTGCTCTTTCCTTATATCCTCGGTCGAGTTTCTAGGGCACATTATTACCCAAACGGGAGTCAACCCAAATCCAACCAAAATACCAGCAATTCAGGATTGGCCAGTACCCACAACCCAAAAACAACTTAGAGCATTTTTAGGTCTCGCGGGTTATTATTGACGTTTAATACGCCAATACACCACAATAACAACGCCACTTAAAGACTTTTTGACAAAGGACGGGTTTCTTTGGACCGACTCAGCCGAACAAGCTTTTATTAAAATAAAAAACGTTACTTCAATTTCAGTTTTATCTCTACCAAATTTTTCCCTTCCATTTGTTATTGAATCAGATGCATATCAAGTGGGCATTGAAGCAATTCTTTCTCAAAAGGATCATCCTATAGAATATTTTAGTAAAAAGTTGTCCATTAAAGATCAATTTATATCTAAGGGAATTATTAACAATAACTTCTGCTGTTAGCAAATGGATACATTATCTAATAGGGACATCGTTCACTATTTTGACCGACCACTAGACCTTACACAATTTAAACTCTCAAGTTATGACGATGCCAGAGCAACAGAAATTTTTGTCTAAAATGTTAGGATTTAACTACTCAATACATTTTTGTCTAGGAAAAGACAACTCTGTAGCAGATGCCCTATCTTGGATCGGGGAACCAATAGAATACCCTCACATACTAGGGATGCAGAATATATCTTTTTCCTATTCTAATATTTTTGCTGATTTACTCTCTTTATACGAACATGATGAGTTTGCTAAGCAAATACTAGGAAAACTAGCATCCGACCCATTGTCGCTACCTGATTGGATAAAGGTAGGAAAACTTTTTAATAAAAAATGCTTATACGTCCCAAAATCTATAATACGCACAATTCTCATAAGTGAAGCACATGATATTAAAGCCGGAGGTCATTCCAGCATCACAACAACTTATCATCGTTTAGGACATTATTATTATTGGCCAAACATGCACAATGATGTACATAGTTATATTCAACGTTGTGACATATGTCAGAAGGCAAAGGATCGCAATACCATACCGTATAGTAAGCTACAACCTTTGTCTATTCCGACCCAAATTTGGGCAGATATTACTATCGATTTTATTACGCACTTACCAAAATTTAGAAAGTATACCACAATATTAGTAATGGTGGACAGACTAACCAAAGCAGCCCATTTTGCACCATTACCTACACAATATTCTGCACCTATCATGGCCCAGGTATTTTGGGAATATTATGGCAAACTACACGGACTCCCTGAAACAATTTGTTGGGTCCGGCGTTCCTTCACTTGACCTGTGGCGCTCTGTTACTTATATAAAAAATTAAGTAGCGCCCTCTCAAACAGTCCGGGCTTTTGGTGCAGTTGGGCATGCGCTTGATCCTTCAATTGGTATCAGAGGAGGTCACGGGTTCAAGACGGGGGGGGGGGGGGGGGGGGCGCTATTAAATCCTGATTTTTCCCTTCTACCTGTGTGGGTCCGGTGGGTCAGGCAACCGTGGACATGTGGTAAACCCACCTCTGAGCCGTGTGGGCCATGTGGTAACCTCACCTCTGAGCCGACGGGTTGTGCTGGACGCCGGGGGGGGGGGATTGTTTGTGCTGGATGCCGGGAGGGGGATTGTTGGGTCCGGCGTTCCTTCACTTGACCCGTGGCGCTCTGTTACTTATATAAAAAATTAAGTAGCGCCCTCTCCAACAGTCCGGGCTTTTGGTGCAGTTGGGTATGCGCTTGATCCTTCACAATTGTTTCAGATCGCGATTAAATTTTTTTAAGCACTTTTTGGATGACGTATTTTCAAACTAACGGCACAAAACTGTGTTTTAGCTCGCCCTACCATCCACAGACTGACGACCAAACTGAGTGTGTTAATCGATATATTAACCAGTACTTGCGGATTTTTGCTTATCAGCATCCCCAACACTGGGCCCACCTTTTGAGTTGGGCCGAGTACCATTATAACACTAGTTGTCACGCCACAGCCGGTATGCCCCCTTATGAAGCCATGTTTGGCCGACCTCCACCAGATTTCTTATATAATCAGGATGGTGGACTGTCGGCCACCCATGCTTTATCACGGTCCATACCCAGGGACCAACTTATCAATCAGTTACAGAATCATTTACAACAAGCCCAGGAAAAAATGAAAACAAACACAGATAAAAAAAGAAAAGATATTTCCTTTCAAAAAGGGGATTTGGTGCTGTTACGATTGCACCCATATCGCCAATTGTCCCTGCACTCAAAAACATGTAAACAATTTCAGCTGAGATTTTTTTGGGACATTTAAAATTCTAGAACGAATCAGTGAAGTAGCATATAAAATAGATTTGCAAAATTCTTCAAAAATCCATCCAGTTTTCACGTTAGCTTACTTAAATCATATCATCAAAATGTCGAGTATGAAATTCATGATTTACCAGATAACATGAATGTTCCTCGATATCCTCTTGAACTTTTGGAAACATGCACCATCATACAAGATGGACATTCAGTTCATCAAGAATTAATTCACTTGGAGGGGTTATTACCAGAAGAAGAAACATGGGAAACTTGTCCAGCTTAGATAAGAAGACATGCCAAAGATTAAATCTACCATGCAAATACAAGAAGGCGGCTGCAAAGGAATCATACAGGGACGATGTTCTTCATTCCACTAGTTTTGTCATCCCAAATACAATTTCAAATAAACTTTTTAATCCCTCTTCTGGCTCGCAGGAAGAAGAATCTACAACATTAGAATATTTCAGGGAAGATATAATCCAGTCTACATTCACTGTCATCCCAAAAATAGATTTGGTTTTACCTACTAATCATTTTCCTTGCGGACAGGTTAAAAACTCTGAAGACAAAAAAGAGGAACTTAAATCGGCACCATATGCGAAAATACAAAAGGATAATAGGGAATAAAGCTTTTAAAAAAATTCCAATGTCATCCAAACCGAAAATCGTCCTCTAATTACTAATGATTCACATTTTTCTTCATAGGACGACGTCCCAAAAACACGAAAACAGATTACGCCAAGCATAGAAAACGGAAAGGACAACGATCTGCTCAGATCCGCTCAGCTAAGGGAAGATCACAACCATGTTTGCAAAACTATCATCCCAAAAAAGTTAAAAACTATAATAACATAAAACTTCTGAGATCATTGCAGGATCTCACAGAGACAGATCCAGAAGACTCAAGCAACATAGAGAAATCAGACAATGCTTTCACCATAAGCAACAACAGGGAATTTATTATCGAAACTAGTTCTCATGTCATCTTGTTACTTGCTTCTGAACATATTCATAAAAAAACGAACGATACATCACAGATCCGTAGTCCTAGTTCAAGACCATCACACTTTCTTCAAAATAAGCAACATACAGGAGTACATGGTGGAGATACAGAGATACCTGAAGAGAATAACTTGGCAAACAACGGCCTTCGTTGGTCTCATCGAGTGGAGACATCCTTACTTCACCGCCTTCGAAAGCTTCCCAGCATTCCTAACCGTCGTCGTACTCTCACTGGTAAGAAGAGGAGAAGCTGTATCGGGCAGGGTAGGGAATGTACGACTGGGGGCAGCAAAATCGGGAAGGGCAGGGAATGTAGCCACATATGTAGCCTGTATAAACATTTATGTATTCAAGGCCCTATAGTCTTATATGTAGCCAATAGGTCCAACGATCATCTGGCTAGAAGCTATGTATATATATTATTGTACAGTTATTATAATAATTAAGCATGTGATTACTCTTAATCTTATCTTCATCTTCTATCTCTCTCCCCTAAGTTTTCTCTTCTCTCCCCCGGTTTGCCATTACCGGTGACCCTTCCCCCATTATGCTACTGGAAATCAGGAAAATTTATAGGTCTTTGCCTCCTCGGTCGAGCATCGAGGAAAGGGAGGCAATGTTGGCAGTGATAATGACCTCAAAAAACAATAAAGAGTTCAAAATAGAAGAGTTAGTCCTGCAGCGGAAGCCCTCCGACATTCCCGATGAGCTCTTCTTCGTTATGCAAGAGGTCAAATGCAATATCGTACAACTCCTGTACCATAAGTAGTGCCGCGAGGTGTTGCGTGTGATTGGCATTGATAGGTGATTTAAGATGCTCGACGAGCTCATCCAGAGAGCATCCAAGCTGGTTTCCCCCAAAGATGGCGATCTGGAATAGGATAACCCCAAGTGTCCTGTTTACTTTGGCTCTATTTGGGGTGGACTTATTTTCACCGGTCAAGATGTTACGACCGCATGAACCAGACTTATTTTCACTGGCACCGAGGTCCCGACGTCGCGGTCCCGGCGTCGCGGTCCTGATGTCGCGGTCCCGACGTCGCGGTCCCGGCGCCGCGGCCGAGGCACCACGGCCGCGAACGTGGCGCAGGGTATGCGATTGCCCCCGAGGACAAGGAGGCGAGGCCAGGATCGCTAGCGGTGGGAACAATGCTGAACCCCAGGGGTTCTCACCTCTTCTTACCCCAACTTCTCAGCCTACCCTTCTCGCATATACCCTTCTTATTTATGTAATGAAAATATGAACACTTATTCTATTTTAACACGACTCTCGCCTAACGAGAGGCCTATTGTATAACTTATTATTATTATTATTTACTCCATTCCATCTTGTCGAATGATTAGCTCTCGCGCAGCATTTTCTCTTTATACTTGTCGTTGCCTTATTCATACCCAGGATCCCTCCTGGAGGCTTTCTCCATCTGCAAGTATAGGAAGCGCAAGCGAGACCGAGCGAAATACGAAGCGTCAAATTATGAAAAATTGCTATCCTCACTTCTGCCATTAGAAAAAATGTCATGATTACTATATTCTTCTATAAATAGGTTGACTTACCAACCGCATTTACTTCCATTTGCTTCCGAACCTTGGTCTTCCTTCTTCTCTCGCGGTCTCGCAGTTCTCTGCAACCTCGAGCCTCTCGCCTACCAGTTTTCTTTCCCTTTCTGCCTTCATTCACAATGTCGGGTGAGACTGAGGGTCATACTAAGTGTGCGCAATACTTCATTGAACACAACTTCCCCCCTTACTGATTAACTGAGACGGAGTTTGACTTCATAATCGGGAACTATATTCCTCCTAAGTTCGCTGCGCGCAATCCAAGGAACGAAGACAGAGTCAACTTCCTACTGGAAGGGGAGCTGGACATACCGTTGGAGCATTTTGAGGTTGGGTTATGCCTCCCCCTCTGGCCGAAAATGCACTAGGCCCTCCGGTACTATGGAGTGCTCTCGACACAACTCAATCCTAATTCCGTCGCGCTCCTAGTGGCTTTTGCTTGATATATGCGAGTGTAAAGGATTGAGTTCAATCTTACCATCTTTCGGAAGATGTTCAACTTTCGGGACAAAAGTGTAATCGTCTTCTTCTCAGGGCAGACGATCAAGACCATCGGTGTCACAAACAAGAATCACAACCGGGCCCAGAAGTTCATCTTTGTGTTTGGGAACTTCGACAATGTTCCCCTCTCGACGGTCCAGTATGATGAGGCGACCTACAGGCCTCCGACACTTAGGGGGTACGAGAAGGCCATCCTCTCCTTCTTCGGGACCAAGAACTTCGATGTCAAGTTCTTGCGGCAAAATCTCGACTCCCTTCTGCCAGTTCCCGCCAGTGAAGGTACCATTCCACCTTGCCTATTTATCTTACTTCAAATTTTAAGACTAACCTTTAGTGCTTTCATAGGTGAGTAGGAGATCCCCCTCCACCAACCCTTCGACGAGGCCAGGGGTTCTGCCACCACCCTGGTCCTCACCCAGTCCATGGCTCTTGCTTGCCAGAATGAGCCGGGATCCTCCTCCCAGCCGAGCGCCTAGAAGCGAAAGCCCGACGCTCCCTCTTCCGCCTCTTCCAAGAAGTCTGAGCCATCTGTGACGGATAAGGGCAAGTCCATCGCCAAAACCCTAGCCAAAGCCCCGCTTGCCGTGGGTGAAAAGGATGTCGCAACACAGGTTGCCGCTTCCTCGAAGATGGTTCCCTCCAAACTTGTGCCGAGAGGGCATCCGAATTTTGGCCTGGGCAGGAAATAGCTGGATGAAGAGGGCTAATCTCTCCTATAGATGGACCTGGATGCAAACTGGGTCTCAATCTCATTGCTCCTTCTCTCATGGATGGAGCAGGAAACAAGCAACAATGAATCCTTTGCGCTTGGCTTCGGGCTCTACAGTGGAGTGGACACGAGCATATATGACCCCATGAAGCTGTTCGAGCCCAGCTGCGGGCGTTCGAGCTTGCGCATATGTCTACGCGTCGTAGCCTCATCCTTGATCGCAACCTGGGCAAGGCGCTCAAGACGCAGGATCTCTTCGCTACCGAGGTCGCCATCTTGAAGGCCGACCTGAAGGCCTCCCAGAAAATTCTCACCCTCCACCCACCGATTGAGTTATGTGAAACTTTATACGCCTTCCGCCTCATGACTTCCTGCCATTTAGCCTCATTTAGTTCTAACAAATTTCTTACAGGATTCCGCCTAAGCCCAGCTATCGCATGAGCGCGAGGCTGCTCTCAGGTACGAGATCACGTTGCTGAAGGCCAAACTTAAACAAGCGCAGGAGGCCAAGGAACCTGTTCTGCCACCGCCGGTTGAGAAGGTAAAATGCCACCAATTCTCAAACTATGAGATAAAGGTGATGATGCAGGAGAATACACGGGCGGTGGCCAAGTGCGTGATCCAGGTGTTGTGAGAATCTAGATTTTTGAACGAGGGTGGCGAGATGCTTACGCTGGGCAGGATCCCCCTTGGCTGTTTGATCCCATCCCCAAGCCTGCGGGAGAGGATGACCCCTCGGGTAAGGATGATGAAATAGTCATTGGCAAGAGAGACGAGTATACTGACGAATCATCCAGCGAGACATCCAGCTTCTCTTCCTGAGGACCTTCCGCCTTTTTGGTTTTAACTTGTAATTATTTATTTTATGAATTTCTGTAAGGGGTGAGATCACCCAAGCAAATGTAATAATTTTGGTAATATATGAATGATCTTACTTTTTGCCGAAATGGCTATTGTTTTTCATACGTTTCTCTACATCTCACATTTTATTATCTGCGCACGAATCCGCACATTTGCATAAGCTTAGGGTCTTAGGTGATGACCTCCACCCGTTCGATGAATAGACTAAGTAAACTTTTGTCGAGAGGGGACATGCCGAAAGGGACATGCCGAGAGAAGTGTAGCAAGAGGACGGTATCGAGATGGGTCTGGATTACCTCTCTTTGCTCAGGATAGGGGTTAGCTATCTGAAAACCTATTATCGAAGTGCTCCGTAATATTCATCATGAGTCCAACGACCCTGTCATCTAGGTGAGAGCCTGGAACTGGGAGCGGCTCTAGATCTAATTATTCCAAGCATTTTATGTCTTGCCACTGAGCGAGCCGTCGGCCTTGTCAGCTTGATGGGAGCCTAGTCAGTGGGTCTACTTGGGGTAGTTCAAATCAAGAACCTCTTTCCATTACTCCCTAAGCGAGCCTATGGCCCTGCCAACTAGTGAGAGCTTGACAACGGGTCTACTCGGGGCCGACTGCGCCTTCAATCCCTGTCAGCTAATGGGAACCTAGTTAGCGGGATCTACTAGGGGTCTTTCATACCACAATCTCTTTCCCTTACCCCCCAAGCGAGCCTACGACCCTGCCAGCTAGTGAGAGCCTGACAGCAGGTCTACTCGGGGTCGAGTGCGCCTTCCAGCCCTGCCATCTAATGGGAGACTGGTCAGCGGGTTCTACTCGGGGTCTTTTATACCACAATCTCTTTCCCTTACCCCCAAGCGAGCCTACGGCCCTGCCAGCTAGTGAGATCCTGACAGCGGGTCTACTCAGGGCCGAGTGCGCCTTCCAGCTCTGCCAGATAATGGGAGCCTGGTCAGCGGGATCTACTCGGGGTCTTTCATACCACCATCTATTTCCCTCCCTTACCCCCCCTGTGAGCCTACAGCCCTGCCAGCTAGTGAGAGCCTAACTGCGGGTCTACTCAGGGCCGAGTGTGCCTTCTAGCCCTTCCAGCTGATGGGATCCTAGACAGCGGGATCTACTCGGGGTCTTTCTTACCACAATCTCTTTCCATTACCCCCTAAGCGAGCCTACGGCCCAGCCAGCTAGTGAGAGCCTAACAGCAGGTTTATTCAGGGCCGAGTGTGCCTTCCAGCCTTACCAGCTGAAGGGAGCCTGGACAGCGGGATCTACTTGGGGTCTTTCATACCACGATCTCTTTCCCTTACACCCCAAGCGATCCTATGGCCTTGCCAGCTAGTGTTAGCCTAACAACAGGTCTACTCGGGGCTGAGTGCGCCTTCCAGCCCTACCAGCTGATGGGAGCCTAGACAGCGGGTTCTACTCAGGGTCTTTCATACCACAATCTCTTTCCCTTACCCCCCAAGAGAGCCATGACCCTGCCAGGTAGTGAGAGCCTGACAACGGGTCTACTCGGGGCAGAGTGCGCCTTCTAGCCCTGCTAGTTGATGGGAGCCTGGACAGTGGGATCTACTCGAGGTCTTTCATAACATTATCTCTTTCCCTTACCCCCCAAGCAAGCCTACGACTCTGCTAGCTAGTGAGAGCATGACAGCGAGTCTACTCGGGGCCGAGTGCGCCTTCCAGCCCTGCCAGTTGATGGGAGCCTGGATAGCGGGATCTACTCGGGGTCTTTCATGTCACAATCTCTTTCCCTTACCCCCCAAGCGAGCCTACATCCCTGCCAGTTAGTGAGAGCCTGATAGCGGGTCTACTCGGGGCCGAGTGTCCTTCTAGGCCAACCAGATGATGGGAGCCTGTACTGCGGGATCTACTCAGGGTCTTTCATAAAACAATCTCTTTACCTTACCCCCCAAGCAAGCCTACAACCCTATCAGCTAGTGAGAGCCTTACAATGGGTCTACTCAGGGCCGAGTGCTCCTTCCAGCCCTATTAGCTGATGGGATCCTGGACAGCGGGATCTACTCGAGGTCTTTCAAACCACAGACACATTCTAACCTGGAGAAAAGTAATTTTTAAAATATCAGACATACAATTTTACCCACCCTAAGGGTAGAAGCATTTTAGGTCGTCGCCACTCCAAGTGTGGCCGATGGACACCCCTTACATATTCTGGAGATGGTATCCCCCCGACCCCAGGGCATTCTCAACTATGTAGGGACCTTCCTATTTAGGATTAAGCTTTCCAACGGCTGTTGACCTTTCGGCGACATTGACCTTCTTCAAGACCAGAACTCCCTCTTTGAACTACTTTATTTTGACATGCTTATCGAAGTACTTGGCCATCCTTCGTTTAATCTCCTCTCTCCTGACGGTAGCCACGTCGCGGAGTTCCTCTATCATGTCTAGTGAGAGTCATAGCTCCCCTTCATTTTCTTCCCTCCATTCATCGTCTCCTTTGCTGGCGGCCACGACTAGCGGCGACTGAAACTCAAACTCCACGGGCAAGACCGCCTCGCACCCATGAGAAAGTTTGAAGGGGGTCTCTCCAGTGGCCGTATTGGGGGTTGTCCGTAGAGCCCACAAGGCAGAGGGGAGTTGCTCTACCCAACTCGCCCTCAAGTTCTCTACCTTCTTCTTAAGAAGGTTCACGATGATTTTGTTTGCCGCCTCCACCTGACCGTTGCTTCTTAGGTGATGGATGGAGGCAAACCTGAGGTCAATCCCCAAATGGGCACAAAAACGGATGAATTCTTCACTGGCAAACTGGGGCCCATTATTCGTGACAATGGATTGAGGCAACCCATGTCGGTAGATGATCTCCCCCCATACAAAATTTTTGATGACTTGGGAGGTCACCTTGGCTAATGCCTTGACCTCCAACCACTTTGAGAAATAATCAATCATGACTAGAAGGAACTTTCTCTGCCCGCTTGCCGGGGGGAAAACGTCCAACCCAATCCATTCCTCAGACGGCGAAATGCCATGGTGCCGTGATGCTTAGAAGCCTTTGGGTGGCCAAGAGTTGGAGGGGGGCATATAACTAACACTTTTGGCAGCTCCTTGCAAACTCCGCCATATCCTTCGTGATGGATGGCCAGAAGTACCCATGCCTGACCACCCTTGCTTCCAAAGTCTTGCCTCCTGAGTTACTGCCACATTTGCCAGAGTGTACTTCCTCCAGGATCCGCAGGATCTCCTCTTCTACCACGCATCGTTCTAGGAGCCCCGACAAAATCTTCCGATGCAACCCTCCTTCAAGCATTAAGAAGTGTGTCGACTTGTGCCTAAAGCCTTTCGCGTCTTTGGTCCACTCGGGAAGTTTACTAGTAGTTAGGAAAGCTACAAAGGGATCCATCCATGAGGGTCGCCAATCCACTTCCATCAACTCTCCCTCCTCGATCGCTGGGTGGAACAGATCGATCAAAGTTCCTCCACCCCGGGGTCCAAACTTAGCCAACCGATCGACTACTACACTCTCCTCCCTGGGGACATTCTGGATTGAGAATGTCTGGAATCTGCCAACAATCACCCTTACCTTGGACAAGTATTTCGTGAGGGTAGGCTCCCTAGCCTCATACTCACCCCTGATCTGCGACGCCACTACCAACGAATCCGTGAACACTTCCATGTCATGCACCCTGAGCACTTTGGCCAATCACAGCCCTGCTATGACAGCCTCGTATTCCGCCTAATTGTTGGTGATGGGGAAGTGCAAGACTACTTCCTGTTCTATAGTGACCCCCTGAGGGCTTACTAGCACTACCCCTCCCCCCATAGAATGCTTCACCGAGGCTCTGTCAACCAACATCTTCCAAGCATCCCGCGATAGTGGCTTCTCATCTTCTACCTCGGCGACGTAGTCATACAAAATTGGCCACCACTTGCGCCTTGATGGAGAGCCGCGACACAAAAGTGATATCAAACTCACTCAGCTCAATGGACCACTTGGCCAACCGCCCCGAGTACTCCACCCCTTCGAAAATATTACGTAGGGGGTGGTCCGTCACTATCTTGAACGAATGGTCCTGAAAGTACGACCTAAGCTTCCTGGCCGAGATGATCAAGGAGAAGGCCAAATTCTCTATGATGGGGTAACAAAGCTCAGCCTTCTTCAAGATTCTGCTGACGTAGTAGATGGGCACTGCTTCTTCCCTAACCAAAATAGAGCTTACATCCTCCGCCCCCATACCGAGATACAAGGCAAGATCCTCCGCCTACTTCGGGCTTTGAAGAAGCGGAGCTTGGGAGAGTTGACTCTTCAATGCCTGGAAAGCCTACTCGCATTCCTTCGTCCACTCGAACTTCTGGTTCCCCCGTAGCATCTTAAAGAAAGGTAAGAATTTCTCCCTGTCTCGAGAGAGAAACCTACTCAGCCCGATGAGCATGCTCGTCAAGCGCTGAACCTCTTTGGGGTTATGCAGCGACTCCAACTCCAGATGGCCTTCACTTTGTCTGGGTTAGGCTCTACCCCCGCAGGGGTAAGAAGATGTCCAAGGAACTTGACTCGGATTGCCCCGAAGACACACTTCTGGGGGTATAGGCATATCTTGTATTTCCGCAAGGTGGTAAATATTTCTTCCAATTCAAGAAGATGGGAGTCCACCTCCCTGCTGTTCAACATAATGTTGTCAACATAGACATCTAGGTTACTCCCCCGCTGATTTTGGAAAACCCAATCCATCATACGATGGTACGTTGCTCCCACATTCTTTAGCCCAAAGGGAATCATTTTATAGCGAAAGCATCCCTCCCTCGTGATGAAGGAGACATCTTTGATGTCGGGGGGATGCATTCAAATCTGATGATAACCTGAAAAAGCATCCAAAAAACTCATAGTAGAAAAACCAACGGCTGAATAAACCAACACGTCGATCCGAGGCAGGGGGTAGCAATCCTTAGGGTATGATTTATTTAATAAAGAAAAGTTCACACTCATTCTCCACCTCCCATCCCCTTTCTTTACCATTACCACGTTGGATACCCAGCCTGGATAGTGGATCTCCGAGACGAAACCTGCTTCAAGAAGGTTTTTGACCTCCTCGCGGATGGGCTCCTCAAGCTTGGTAGCGATGGTCCTCATCTTCTGGCAGATGGGACGCGTCCTGGGGTCCAGATTTAGATGGTGGCACGCAACGTCTGCATCGATGCCCATCATGTCCGCCGCGCTCCAATATAAGATGTCAACGTTACATTGGATTCACTCTCGCATCCTTTCCCGATCTTCAGAGCTAAAGTTGCCGCTGATCCGGACCCTCTCCGCCTTTCTTGCCCTTGTGAAGAACTCCATCTCAACGACTTCCTCTGCCGGCTCCAACCTGGACTGCTCTCCGCCGCTCCTCGGTTCCTCCTCCTGCCCGAACTCTTCCTCCTCGCCTATATCCTAAACCTCCATCACCTCCAGCTGACTTCCCTGCAGCTCCACTTCTCCGCCTCCCTAGGCCTCTACCCCAACTTCTCCTTTTCCCTGCTCCTTCTCTGCTGCCCTCTCTCCAACCTCACCTAGGCTCACCTCCCCCTCCTCTACAACCTCCTCCTGGGTCGCCATCTCATTCTCCAACTCCTTCGCCTCTGCCATCCATGATATGGTGTTGATGACAATCACATAGCACTGCCTCGCCACCTTCAGATCCCCCCTGATCCTGAATTGGACTCCTCCACTGCTGAACTTGAGACATTGGTGGAATGAGGAGGGGACACAATGAAAGGCGCTGATGAGAGGGTGCCCAAAGATGGCATTGTAACTGCTCAGTGCGTCAACAATGATGAACCAACAATTCCTCGACACCCTCCCAAGCATCACGTGCAGTCCCACCCCTCCCTCAAATTCCTTCCTCTCCCCCGAGAACCTGAACAACGGTCCATCCAAGGCCACAATCCTCCAAGCCTCTACCTTCATCTCATCGAACGCCTTCTTGAAGATTACGTTCATGGAGCTCCCATTGTCCACCAGAATCTTGAGACTGTGAAGTTTTCCACGGTCGTCTGGATCACCAAACCATCATTGAATGGGACTTCATAGTCGAGCATATCCTTAGACAAGAAGGTGATTTTTTCCTCCTGGGGGGGGGGGAGTCAGGGAGGTCGAGGCGACGCTCCTCCTATATTTGGTTTGAAAGCTCCCCTTGCAGGTGGCCTCAATCCCCACTCCCCCGTGGATCACTCTGATCCCTCCTCGGGCTCCCACATCTGCCCGGTCCTTGCACCTATCCTCTCCTACTCTTGGAAGAACTTCCTCGATCCTCATGGACGGCTGCTGCTGCACTTGCCCCTGGCTTCTCTCATCTCCAAAAACCCTGGGCAGGTGGCCGTCGCATTACCCTCCTCCAGATGAAAGTCACAGAAAGGAAACGCCACCTTGCCTTCTCTTCTCCTTCCTCCCCTAGCTCCTCTTACCTCTCTCCTTGCTCGGGCGATCGCCATCGCCAGCTGCTGCTGCAGGAGAGAGGCCCTCTGCCCCTTCCTCCAAGCCAGGGGATTAAACCTTCCCTGACCACGGAAGTTCTCTCCACCTTGGAATCCTCCCCCTGCCCCAAGGGGGGACCTTCTTGAGGCCTCTATGCCAACCAGTTGTTCGGCTCCCTATGCCCCCAACCTTGATGTTTCCCCTGGTGCTCCTGACCTTGGGGATTTTCTCTCCTCCTCTCCTCTCTTTGCTCTCTCTGCTCCCTCTGCTTCCCTGCTCCTGGCTCCTTCAAGTGATCCTCCACCAACTTGGCCAGCTTCCTGGCAAATGCCAGGTTGGCCGCTTCAATCTCTATCTTCTTCGCCGCCCTCTCAATCAGCTCTTCGAAAGAGAGGGGGGGACTCTTTTTCAGCTCCATGCTGAAGAACCCAGATCTCAACCCTAGGGTAAATGCGAGCATCAGCGTGTACCCCGGGACCTCCTGAACTAGAAGGATCTCCTCTTGGAACCGATCAACATAGTGTCCCAGCGTCTCCTACGGCTTTTGCTTGATGGCGAACAAGCTCTCCGCCCCTTCTTCCTCTTCTTTGATGCGGAGAACCTCAACAGGAACCCACGACGCAGAACTTCGAAGCAGTAAATGGAACTTGCAGGAAACTGGTGAAACCAGTCCCTGGCCTTCTCCTTTAGGGTAATGGCAAATACCCTACACCTGAAGGAATATGACATCTGCCTTAAGGAAATGACATCCTCAAATTATTACACATGCTGCACGAGGTCATACCTTCCCGTGTAGTAAGACATATCCGGCTCTCTGAAACCGTCAGGGACCGGGGCAGAGACAATCAGCTCACTAAAAGGGATCCCGACCATAACCTGGCGAGAGGGCATGTCTCGCGGCCTCGGCTCGCTAACCCTATCAGAACTAGCCTTCCCGGGAAGAGATCCCGCCCGAAAACATCCCTCTCGACACTCTCAGCCGGAATCTACTTCCTGGGACGCTGTCCGGGAGCGTTCTTGCCCAAAGGATCCACAACCTCTGGAACCTAAGGCGTTTCCCACTTGCTTCTCACAACGAATGCCAACTAGATGGTCTGAAAGACCTCCCTCCCGAAGTCTTCCAGCATCCCCATTGTCATCCCACTCATCGGAGGTGGAGAACCTCCCGAGCCTGCTCTTTCATCCTCGCCTCTAACCATGAGACTTAGCCCAAGATTTTCTTATATCAGCTACGGTCCATGCTCACCGCACTAGAAATGTTGGAACCAAAACTAGACCCAACGAGAGTTTGGACCCTGGGGTGTAGCTAACACCTATTTATCCCAAACTCAGACCCTTGACCAGTTGCCGAGAACTAAAGAGCTGACCCCGGGCTTCAACACGGAGGTCTCTCCACTAACACGGAAGATCTCAGAGCGCTTCCCCTCCTTAGCCAAGTGCTGAGCTAAGGATACCTACAAAAGCGCTACAAGACTTCAGGAAATGAGAAAGCTTGCTTTCTGAGGTACCCTGTGGGTCTATTTATAGATACTCAGTATCTGGTCTGCACACAACATAACTCCGCCATTCCAAAATACTATATGCAGCCCAAAGTGGTCTACTAACAACCAAACTCCGCTGTTCTGAGGAGCTAAATGCATACCTTCAGGGGAAACCAGGTAAATTTACCTCTTGGACCAATCTGGGCGGGAGGCTTCTCGCACACCTAGGCGGAAGCCCTTCCGTATGCCCTGTCGAAAGGCCAATATCCGACCGAGTGTGGGTTTTCCTACCCCACTCGCCTGCCCTTATAAGAGGCATGGCCAAGTCAAAAAGCGTTGAGAGCGTTGAGTGGAAAGGCTTCACTCAACACCTTGGGTCTAGAGAGTTCTGCCCACCCCAGGGACTTTTCGCCTACCCAGGCGGAAGCCTTCTCGCCTACCCTGGCGAGAGGCTCTTGAATCACCTCCCCTGTGGGAAAAAATCCACTCAGCGAATATGAGGTTGTACAGTAAGGTGACATAGAATGTGTCTCAAAGCTTATGTAATCATCGTACCGTTGTCTTACTTCCTCTTCCCCTCTCTCTTTTTTCTTCCTTTCCCTCTCTCTTTCTCCCTCTCTCCCTCTCTCCTTCTCCTCCCCCTCTTTTTGTTTCTATTCCCTCCCCCTCCCCCCTTTTTCCCCCTCATACAAGAGAGGAACCCGACACCCCCTCTAATCACAATCCCATCCATTCTTCTGCCTGATAACTTGCGTTCCGCCAGATAGCTTGGGTTCCACCATTCAGCCTCTTACCTTCCGCCAATCGACCTTAGGAAATCGATGAAGGTTCCGTTTGGGAGGACTTATTTTCACCGGTCAAGCGGTTACGACTGCATGGACCGGACCTTAACT
Organism: Platanthera zijinensis; assembly: GCA_039513925.1. Taxonomy (NCBI): domain Eukaryota; kingdom Viridiplantae; phylum Streptophyta; class Magnoliopsida; order Asparagales; family Orchidaceae; genus Platanthera; species Platanthera zijinensis. Next base: position 96,411,042 of record CM077080.1, on the reverse strand, counting down.
TGACCGGTGAAAATAAGTTCTCCCAAATGGAGCCGAAGCTTCCCTTGACATTGGAGCTGCAATTGACATTGGCCACCACCCATTCCGCTTTTGTCCAGGCAAAATTTGGCCTAGAACCGAATTTTTTGACCTGATTTTGTCATTTTTTCCTAACCTCAACCCGAATGAATGTTTCTTATCTTATCTACTTTTTAGAGAGGAAATAATTGGACTACATTTTTCTTGTGTTTTTTCATATCTAGGGTTCCTGAATAAATTTTTTTTTCCATCTAGGATGTGAATTTTCTCCAGCAATTTCAAGTTAAAAAGGAATATTGTTGGATTGTTGAATATATTGGCAATAGATTTTGTGAAAAAATCTTCATTTTTTCATTTGAAAGCATTATATTGTGGTTATTTAAACGTATAAAGTTGTGGACATTTTTTGATATATATTAAAATGAGTTTCAATGGATGTACGAAATTTTTGGAGTATAAAGATTATCATTAAAAATTTTCAATCAATGTTGGAGCACTTTTTATTACAAATAAGATTTTTTGTAGTAAGGAGGAATTGGTTGAATGAACGCATAATATTACAAATAATACTTTGAGCATGTCTTGATACTTGAACAAAACCCACTAAAATACCAACATGAAAATTGCTACAAAAAAGGTAGTGAAAACTAGAGATAGCTTTATAGAAAAGTCCGAATCAAATGTTATCTTATATCTTTTAGCATATCATCGATGTCACTGATGTGATCGGCGATGGCCATTGTGAATATATGATCATTAGTGCTGCAGTGAATATGAATGACACAATTGGACTCAAGTCCGACGTGTTATTTCCCAAGTGCTATATCAATATGAGATGTTGTATAATGATGTGTTTCAGATGGCCAGAAAGATTGAATTGTTGAATTCTATAGATTGACAAGTGGTTCGAGTGCCGGTAGAGAAGTGGATGTCGATGCCGGACAGAAGGTTTGTGGTTGCATCATGCTACAAATGATCAACTTGTGCTTTTCTCATTCGAGCTATTGTTTTCTTTCCTTCCACTACATTCCACTCCTCCTGAAACTCGGAAGTTTATTTACATTTGTTTTATAAATGAAAATCATTACATACAATTGTGATTGAGTGAAGAATGTCCACTTCTGTGGGTAGTTCATGTTTGGGCAAGGTATCATATAGAGATTGACGAACAATAAGACATAGCGTTCATAACGTGAATCTAAGATTAGAGTTATATGCATACTTGTTTTTTCTTAATTTAGTGACTACAAATATTAGTGACTACAAATATTGCTTCAACATAATTTCAAACTATACATTCACATCTTGCAAATTTTGGGTCTTTTAGAGCTATACAGAATGTTTCAAAGTGTGCGACAAAAATATTAAGTCACTCAACAATATTTATATATTATAGCTTCATAATCATTTTGGACGATGCTAATTATTAAAATAATTTCAGTAATTGATTGTGTTGGGAGAATTCATTTGGTGGGACATACAAATGAGATCGTTGTAATGAAAATATTTAGAAATTTGTGTTTGTAAAATATTTATGGATTTTATCTTAAATTTTGTTGGGTTTTTTATGGTTAGATAGTTTTGCGTTTGTAAAAAAAAACTATGAGCTGTTATCTTAAATTTTGTTGGCTTCTTTTAATTACATATTGTTGTATGTTTTTATGTAAAATTTAAACTTTGGTCTGCGAATATCTCGTGAGTTGCGAAAATTGCTTTGTTGGGATGCTGATGAGTCCTGTTGAAATCGAGAGCTGGCTTTGGTGGAGTTCGTACTCTTGGGGAAGGGGTGACCGCACATTTACTTCTCTTAACGAGCTTGAATGACTGAAGACTTAGAACTCAAAATTGACCCAAAGCTCCGGCACAGAGGTTCCACCACACACCCAGAAGATCTTAGAGCGCTTCCTCTCCTTAGCCAGTGCTGAGCTAAGGGCACCTCAGAAAGCGTTGTGAGATAAGAGAATAAGAAAACGGGAGAACTTCTATTTCTGAGGTACCCCATTGAGTCTATTTATAATTTTCTGAAAATGGTCTGTCAACAACGCAACTCCGCTGTTCTGAACGGATATATGCAACCAAAAAGATGTCTGCCAACATCGAAACTTTGCTGTTCGGGGGAGGTAAAAACATCACTAAGCGAGTGGTCCGTGAAGCGTCCACTTGACTGGGGCGACAAGTGCTCGATGAGGCTTTGAAAGTGAGGATAGATACAACTCTAGAGAGGGGGGGGGGGTGTGAATAGAGTATTCAAAAATTATGACACCCTACTCAACTCCCTTAGAGTTAATTTGCGGAATGAGTTTATAGATATTTGAAACCCTAGAGCCTAACACAAAGTGAAGTGCACAAGAGAAAGCTAACTGTAATTACAGTTGAGCTTTGGTCCTATCACAACAACTAACAATCCTAGTTATTTCTACTCACAGCCACAGTGTAATAATTAAATGAAGCAACACAGACGACACAAGAGGTTTATAGTGGTTCCCTTTAAATATGTACGTCCACTCTTCTACCACCCTGGTAGGAATCCACTACAGGTTTTTGTTCAGGAGCCCTGCCACCAACTGATCTGCTTCAGGTAGATCAAGTAGACCCTTTGAGCTTTTGATCAGGAGCTCAAAATCCAACACAGATTTTTGATCAGGTGCCCTGCCACCAAGGTTCACTTTTGAAGGGAGTAATAACCCTTTATACAGGAGGTTGAGAGAGTTAGAATGTCTTCTTTATTGTTAAAACAATATTAGAGAAGCAAGTGGATTGCACAGAGCTAGAAAGCTCTAAAGAATCAAGACTCCCCTGGCTTAGTGATATCCAGGAAGAAGTCTTGCTTCAGGGTGCAGGAACTCTTCTGAACTCTTGACAGAGAGCTGTCTTGAAGTTCTTGAAGGAGCAGCTTGAAGAAGACTCTTGATTTGTAATGGATGTTCTTCTTCAACAGCTTTTCTTTCTTCTTCTTCTTCTTCTAGAGACTCTGAGTGAATGTTCCTGGCAACAGGATGAACTCAGGATTGAAGAAGAGAGAGTTGAAGAAGGTTGATCTTCTCAGTTGAATGTAACAATATCTGAGAGCTGTATCTCTTCTTGTTGTGAATCTGTATATGAATATCTGTGTGTACCTCTCTTCTGTATGTCTCTGTCTTTTGAAAGCACTTTATATATTGGCCTCTGTAACGGCTCTAATCTTTGTTTGAATTTTTTCTTCTTCTGAGATCTGCGATCTGGGCTGCAAATAGCACAAAACAAAACATATCCTGCAGACAGACATCCTATAAAGGGATAACGCTTTCTAAGAAGCTGCATATCCAATCTGATAAAAGAATACTAGAGAAATTCACATCAGACTAAACTCTTTACGGCCGGATAAGACTTTTGTGTCTAACGGCTATAAAGGACAGCATGACAGATAAAGCAAAAAGATATTTCAACTAATAAGATAAAAAAATTTGTCAGAAAAAGCATGACTTATGCACAAAGGATGGAGCAAAGATTGCCTTAAGATGTATGCATAAAATCAATGAAATAATCTTTAATAAAATGTCAAATAAATAGGAAATAAATCATAGAACAGAAGGAGTACAAAATTACTAAAGGCAGACAAAAGATCGTCGAACGATCCACAAAGATCGTTGAACGAACCACAGAGATCGTCGAACTATCAAACAAATAGTCGAACGAAACAGATAGTCGAACTATCAAAGCAGATAGTCAAACTACCACAGCAGATAGTCGAACTATCAGAATAGATAGTCGAGCTATCAAATAGTTGAACTATCAAGGCAGATAGTCGAACTATCAAACAGAACAGATAGTCGAACTATCAAACAGATAGTCGAGCTATCAGATAGTTGAACTATCAAGGCAGATAGTCGAACTATCAAACAGAACAGATAGTAGAACTATCAAACAGATAGTCGAGCTATCAGATAGTTGAACTATCAAGACAGATAGTCAAACTATCAAGAAATCTGTCTGGTCAAAAGAAGTCGAGCAGGGTTCGACGATCGATGAGGCAGATACCACAGATTGTCGAGCTAACAAGAGTTGAACTAACTCAGAGATAGACGATCTGCTGACTGACGATAGTCGACAAACTGATATACGATCGTCGAACGATTGATAGACGATAGTCGAGCGGCGTTCGACCATAGTCGAACCAAAAACAACTTAACCAAATCTTCATTTGGAAAAGTGACAACTCTACAACTGAGGAAAAACTAATCTAACAACTAACCTTTGACTATAGATAAATCTTGGGTCAAGAAACTAATTGAGAAGACTAAACTCAAATCCAAACTAAGGTACCAACAATCTCCCCCTATTTGGGTTAAGTCTCTCAAAACAAAACTACATGAAATAAATATAACTCAGGAAAAGAAACATCTAAGCATCAAATTGCATTAAACAAACAGTCAAATAAACATACTGTCAATACATAAAACTTAAGCAGCATCAGAATCTGATTTAGATATAGAAGAACCAGGAAGAAAAGAAATTTTTCTGAATGGATCTAGAGCTTCCTTCTTTGATATCTTTAAATCTTGTTCTCCAATGATTTTAGATTCTCCTGCTCTTGACACTACTGCTTCTGGGTGCTTTTCCATATATTTAGAAGGATCAAAAACCTCAGGTCTGACCTGGAATTTATCTAGCTCCTTCTTTCTGAATTTAGACATAGCAGTTAAGCCTGTAATATCTTTACCTTCAGCTCTGGCCTGTCTGATCTGTGCTGATCCAACTAGTTCGAGAAATCTGGCCATCCTGAAATCAGGATTTAGCTCTTGTCTCTCATATTCATTATCATCAGTTGAATCTAAAGGTTTTATAGTTTTGAATTTTGTATAGAGTTCTAGCATACTTGCAGCTGGCTCTTTATTTTCTTGAATAACTAGAGAAGAAGGAGGAGCAAACTCTGCATATTTTTTACTTGATTTTTCAGAGTAAATAATCCTTTTTCCTTTTGAATCTGTTTTCTTTGTTTGAGCTGGCCTTTTGGATGGTATGCTTTTGCTTTCTTTTGGAGGTGATGCTTTTCTCTTGGGTGAAGGAGGAGGAGAAAAGGTTGGCTTCTGATATACTACCTCCTTCACTTGCTCTTTTGTATCAGCCTCTTGTATTTGATGTCCAGATTGAGATCTACCTTGATATCCTGGATTACTTCTTCTTTGATGTGCTTGAGACGGAGTGAATCTAGCAGAAGGGGTTGATGGATTGGTAGATACATTTCTAGAGGCTCCTACACTTGGAGGAGGAGGAGGAGGGCCTCTGGGATTCCACTTTGGAGCTGAACTATCATATCTTTTGCTTTTCTTTTTCTGCTTTTGTTGGTTTTTGGATAGTCCCATCCAATGTTGATATTCTTTAGATTTGGGATCTATCCCTTTTAGTATGTAATAGGGAACATCATGATCAGGATTAGGAGGAGGAGGAGGAGCAACAGCTTTCCTTTTTCTTTTTGCTGCTTTCTTCATCTTAGAACCTTCTGACTCATCAGAATCATCCTCATCATCAGAATGAGATGATTGAGGTTGATCATAGGGATCAAAAGCCTCTTGCTTAGCTTGTTCTTTGGCTTTCAATACAGCTTTCTCTCTTTCTTCTTCTAAGGCATCCTGTGCCAGAAGAGTATCAAGTCTAGTCCTGGGGTGTCATCCTAGAATGTAGATCTTTCTTCTTGATCATCTTGCACAGCTATCTGAGCTGGAGGAGTAGATACAGGATCTTGAACAGCAGGTTCTTGAGCTGGTTCTGGAGCTAGTTCTGGAGCAGGTTCTTGAGCAGCTTGAACTTCTTGAACTAGATCTGAAACCAAAGGGACACAAAGGTGTTCTAAATGGTATCAAAACATCCCTTCCAGGTATTCACAGGCTAACATGTCAGTTAACATGTCAAGGAATTGAGTAAATGAATTACCTTCAGGATTTTCTTCAGAATTTCCTAACTCCCACAAGTCATCTAGATAGGAGGTAATGACTCCTTCTAGGAATAAAGCAACTAAGGGAGTGGAGGCTTCTTCAAGACACACTTTGAAGGAAAATTCTACTTCCATTATGATATCAGATGGCCTCTGAACTGGTGCTGGTTCTGCAGATGATGTTGTAATGTCAACTGGAACTGCTGTTTCTTTTTGAATTTCAGCTTGGGGATCTGCAGGAAGAGTAACAAGGGGCAGTCCTGAGGCATCTTCCTCGAACATCTCCCCCTGCCTGATTTCAGTAGATACTGAAGTCAGGCCCCTAAACGAAGAGGTCTCAGCAGACTTGGAGAGGGCTATGATGGAGGATGACAGGGAAGAGATGGTAGAAACAAGAGGTGCAATTGCTTCTTCAATCATGGTTTTGATTGAAGGAGTAATTAGCTCCAGGATGTTTGCAATGAAAGCTGGAGTTATTTCAAATGATGTGGAAGGGGGAATCACAGTAGATGGACGATCATCAGGGATGATGGTCTCCTGATGAGATATATTGTGAACTTGTGATTGATGGGTGGATGTAGGAATATCAATATGATCTGAATGATAAATTGGTGACTGAGGTGGAGTGGGTAGATTCTCAGAAACCAACAAATCAAAACTAGGATGAGAAATCCTAGCAAGATGTGAAGGGAGTGGAGATGCTGGTGGTGATGCATGGAGAATAGTGGAGGAATCAAGTAGAAGAGAGACAGTGGATATAGATGGTAATGCAGAAGATGTGGATGACAATACAGATGAAGGAGTAATGGGGGGAATGGAGGAGCCTTCTTCATGTAGGTGGGGAGTGACTGGTACAATCCTGATGTTCTCAGATAAAACAGGAGCTACCCCAGCTGGTGAAGGCTTCTGAATGCTCCTTTTCCACTTAACAAATAAGGTGGGATCCATTTTCTTACTGGCATTGATGGAAGTTGCAACTGTACCCAACAGTTGAGGATATTTCTCTTTTAGGAAAATTCCTATTACCCTTCCAAGGGTTACTTCCTTCTTGCTGTTCTTCTTTCTTATCAAATCAAACATTATCCCTGCCCAATTTATCTCTTTCTTATTGATAATCACACTCATCAAGGCAAACTGCTGCCTGGTTATATTGTAATGAGCTGAGTGCTTACCTAACAGCACTTTTCCAACAAGTTCAGCTAAGAACTTAATCCTCAAAGGGAAGTTCACTTTCAGCAACTTTGTAGGAATGCCCTCAGCATGTCCTAGCTCGACGATCATTCTTCCATACTCTTGAGTATCTTGGTCATACTCCTCTTGTCCATTCAATAATCCAAAAATTTCAGTCAGTACGACAGGATTCAGGATTACCTCTTCGCCGCCTATTGTACCGGTCATGGATTCGTCGCTGGAAGATGAAGAGTAAACCCATTCTTTAATATCTGGAATGTTGATCTTGATCCTTGTTGACATCATCTTTTCCAGTCCTTGATCCTTGCAGAGCTGTAGCATCTTTATGATCTCCACATCGCAGGCGCTGAACGAGTCGAAATCCACACTGAAACCGGCGTCAAACTTCATCGTTGTCAGGAGAGCTGGAGCAATCGCCATCAATTTTGTCGGAGAAGACGAGAGAAGCGAAGAGCAGAAGGCGCGGGGCAGAGCTCAAGCAGAAAGACGGAATACGAAAAGACGAGCTCTGTCGACTACTAAAAAGACGATCTCTTAACCTAGGTCGACCATCGGTTTTATATTAAAACAGCAATCGTCGATCTATTTTAACAGATACTGGAGACGATAGTCGAACGGTCGTTCGACGATCGTTTACTGAAGCAGAGTAGTCGATCTATCGTTCGACTATTTCTGTCTTCACAAACAAACAAGCCGTCGTCACCCATAGGTCGATGATAGGCTCGACCTGTTCGACTATCGTCGAACGTCGTTCGACGATCTTCAAACAGATTTCAACAAGGTAGAAGTCACACTTAGTCTTTTCCATTTATCATGCCTAGTTGAACCAAAAAGAACAGATGCTTCTGTTCATCTAAGGGCTTGGTGAAAATATCACCTCTCTGAAGGTCAGTGGATATGAACTCAAGGCTGATCTTGTTCTTTTCCACACAATCTCTTAGGAAATGGTGCCTGATCTCAATGTGCTTGGTCCTAGAGTGGTGCACAGGATTTTGTGCAATGGAGATAGCACTGGTACTGTCACATATGATTTTTGTGTTCTTGTGTGTGTACCCATAATCAAAAAGTTGGTTTTGAATCCACAGGATCTGTGAACAACAACTAGCAGCTGCTATATATTCAGCCTCTGCAGTTGAAGTTGAGACAGAAGCCTGTTTCTTACAGAACTAAGAGACCAATCTCTATCCCAGGAACTGACAAGTTCCTGAGGTACTTTTCCTGTCAACTCTACAACCAGCATAGTCAGAATCAGAGTATCCAATTAACTCAAATTCTGATTCAGCTGGGTACCACAGTCCTAAATTTGGACATCCCTTTAGGTATCTCAAAATTCTCTTGAGAAGAATCAAATGAGATTCCTTGGGGTTTACCTGGAATCTAGCACATAGGCATGTGGCAAACATTATATCTGGTCTACTTGCAGCTAAATACAATAGGGAACCAACAATGGCCCTATAGTTTTTCTGATCAACTGGCTTACCCTGATCATCAGAATCTATAACTACATTAGTAGCCATGGGTGTATGCATTGCTGAAGCATCAGCCATCCCAAACTTCTTTACCAATTCCTTGGCATATTTGGATTGGGAGATGAAGATGCCATCAGCATCTTACTTTACTTGGAGACCAAGAAAGTAAGACAGCTCACCCATACTACTCATCTCAAACTTAGAATGCATCAGGTCAGAGAACTTTTTGTACAGTTTGGGATTAGTGGAGCCAAAAATAATATCATCCACATAGACTTGAACTAACATGATGGTGTCCTTGTGATGCTTAACGAAAAGGGTTCTATCAACTACTCCCCTAACAAAGTTGTGCTCTAACAGGAAACTAGCTAGAGTCTTATACCAGGCTCTGGGTGCTTGTTTAAGTCCATAAAGAGCTTTTTGCAACTTGTAAACAAATGAGGGTTGAGTTGAAGAGACAAACCCGGGAGGTTGTTCAACAAACACCTCTTCCTTTAGCTCACCATTTAGGAATGCACTCTTGACATCCATCTGAAAAACCTTAAACTTCATATAGGCTGCATAGGCTAGAAAGATCCTTATTGCCTCTAGCCTTGCAACAGGGGCAAAGGTTTGGTCATAGTCTATACCTTCCTCCTGTCTGTAGCCCTGAGCTACAAGCCTAGCTTTGTTTCTTACAATAATTCCATTTGCATCCAACTTATTTCTGAACACCCACTTGGTGCCTATGATCAGTTGGCCTTTAGGTCTTGGAACCAAAGTCCATACTTTACATCTTTCAAATTGATTAAACTCCTCTTGCATAGCAATGATCCAGTGGGGATCTAGCTCAGCATCTTTTATGGTGAGGGGCTCAATCTGTGAAAGGGAACAAGCATACATCACATCCTGTCTTAATTGATGTCTTGTTTGCACACCAGCTGATAAGTCACCAATCACTTGAGATGTAGGATGATCTCTAAGTGTGACAAGATCAGCAGGTGGGATGTGATCTTCAGCAACAGTTGGGATTAATTCCTCCCGAGGAATATGATCAACTGTTGGTGTTACAACAACTGCTTCCACAGTGTCTTCATCACTATCTTAATCAGTGATACGAAGAGTTGATAGATGGAGAATCTCTTGAGTGACATCTTTGCATGACTCAGGTACCTGCAATGAGCTTGAGGAAGGAGAAGTTTCCTTCTCCTTGTAAAACATCTTTGACTCATCAAAAGAAACATGCACAGACTCCTCTATTTTAGATGTTGATTTGTTAAAGACCCTATAAGCTTTGCTTACTTGGGAATATCCAAGAAAAATTCCCATTGAAGATTTTGCTTCAAACTTTCTAAGATATTCTTTGTTGTTATTGTGAATATACACTACACAACCAAAGACTCTAAAATAATTAATTTTAGGTTTCTTTCCTTTAAGCAACTCATAAGGAGTTTTACTCTTAAGCTTGTGTATAAGACATCTGTTCAAGACATAATTAGCTGTGCTAACAGCTTCTGCCCAATAAGAAAGAGGCATGTTAGCATCTGCCAATAATGTTCCAGCAGCTTCAATCAGGGTTCTATTCTTCCTTTCCACTACCCTATTTTTTTGGGGAGTTCTAGGAGCAGAGAAGCTATGTTTGATACCTTCTTTCTCACAGAATTCTTGCATGAGAAGAGACTCAAACTCAGTACCATGATCATTTCTGATCAAGTCCACATGAGTAGAATACTCAGTCTGCACACATAGCAGAAAGTCTGTAAGAACTTTGAAGTTATCAGCCTTAGTTCTCAAGAAGAACACCCAAGTGAACCTAGAGAAGTCATCTACAATCACTAAAGTGTAAAACTTCCCTCCTAGACTCTGTACATTTATTGGGCCAAAAAGGTCCAAATGTAATAAATACAGGATTCTAGGTGAATCACTTTTATTTACAGATTTAAAGGAGTTTTTGGTTTGCTTGTCTAATTGACAAGCCTTGCATAGGCTTTCCTTCTTGTAGGGGCAAGAAGGTAAACCTCTAACAAGGTTGTATTTAGATAACCTAGATATGTTCTTGAGGTTAACATGGCTAAGCCTCCTATGCCATAAGGTGTTATTATTTGTTACTTCATTAAACAGGCAGATTTCAGATTGAGTTGAATAAAAATCTATTAAATAAATATTACCCTGTCTAATACCTACTAACACAACATTACTATTTAAAGTAATATTACAGAGAGTGTTAGTGAAAGATACCTGATATCCTGCATCACATAACTGACTTACTGAGATAAGGTTGTGCTTCAGTCCAGTTACATATGCAACCCTTTTGAATGTTACTGCTCCAATGGTAGTCCTACCATATCCTTTAGTTTGACCACAGCTGGAATCCCCAAAGATCACCTTTGGTCTAAGCTTGGTCTTGTATCTTGACAGATTTTCTTTGTTTCCTGTCATGTGTTTGGAACAGCCACTATCCAAATACCATTTATCTTTAGTAATTGGATAGGTCTTCACCTGCAAATTAAACAGTTAGACATTGTGGACCCAGACAACCTTGGGTCCATTATTCTTCACATAATTAAAGCTTGAAATAAAAGAATAAGCAGGTTTGGGTTTATATCCTAAGGGATAGGATCTCCTAGGTGGAATGCTCCATACAGTTGATGGGTCAATAAACCTAGGGTTTCTATTTACATAAGGATTTCTAAGGTTCAGGTGATTATTTTGAAAATCATATTAAGATCGTCGATCACCGTTCGACGATCGATGCTCAGATCGTCGAGCATAGTTCGACCATTGAGCCTTCGATTGTCGAGCATAGTTCGACGACTTTTGTAATTCCTTAAAATTTTGCTTTCTCTTTTCTCTCTTAGCTTTATTTATGGCTTTGTTAACTAGATTTACTTGCTCAGTATTCTTTATTCCATCAGCTGAAATAAAGTTTACTGGAGTTGAAAGATGATTTTTAAGAACCAAGGGGGGTTCACTTAATGAGGCTCCTAAGCCTAGCTAATTATTGCCTGACCTAGTGTTTGTCATGCTAGTGATCTCTAGCAGCTTAAGGCTTCTACCATTTAGAGATTCTTCTAATCTTTTTGACTTAGCTAGTTCATTTTTAAGAAATTTTATTTTTTCACTAGACTTAGTGAGTTCTGCTTCTAACCTAGCATTTTCAATGGAGAGGATTTCTTATTCTGCTATCCTATTTCTAAGCTCCTTAATTTCTTTTTCTGAACTAATTAAATCTAAACAAAGGGATTTAAATTTAGATTTAAATTCAGCAGAAGAAAAATCATAAGAAGATAATACCTGATCTTCTGTAGGCATTTCTTCATCATCATCAGAACTCTCTGCAGCTGAGTGATTGCTGCAGGCATCAATTGCCATAAGGCAAATTTCCTTTGCCTTCTTCTCTTCCTCATCTTCACTGGAGCTTGAGGAGGAAGATTCCTCATCTGAATCACTCCAGGTCTCAGCAACAAATCCTTTCTCCTTCTTCTTATTTTTGTAGGAGGAGGACTTGGAGTGTTTCTTCTGATGTTCTTTTTCTTTCCTCTTATCCTTGTTCTTTTCCTCTGGACACTCTGGTAGAATGTGTCCAGGTTTCCTGCAACCATAACAGATAATTTCTTTAGCAGGAGATCTATCATACCTTGGTTTATCTTCATATCTTGAAGACTTCTTTCTGAAGTCCTTTCTGCCCATCTTGAGAAACCTTTTGGCCAAGAGATCCATCAGCTCCTCATTGGATTGGCTTCCTTCAGAAGCATCAGCAGCTTTGAGAGAAAGAGTTTGCTATTTCCTTGTTGGAGTGGGAGTCTTAGCTTCAGCTTCAGCTTCCCTGGACTTTAGAACTTGCTCAAAAGATTTGAGCTTTCCAAGGAGGGCTTCAGTTGAGATCTCAGTAGTACTTCTGGCCTCCTTGATGGGATAGATCCTAAGATCCCATGTGCTGGGGAAGCACATCAGTATCTTATCATTGTCCTCTATCAATGTTATCTCCTTATCAAGAGTTCTCAGCTCATTGATGATAGAGCTGAGCCTGGTGTACATAGCTTCGACTGATTCAGCTTCAGTCTTCTTGAAGTTTTCATATTGAGATATAAGGTTGGACCTTCTGTCCTTCCTCTCATCAGCTGAACCAGCTACAATCTGGTTCAGTGAGTCCCACATGGCTTTTACAGAAGTGCAATCAGCCACTTTCTGAAAGGTTTCATCAGACATAGTCTGAGCCAGAATATTCATTGCTTTAGCATCAGCTACTTTTGCTTTCTTGTATGCATCATTGTAATCTGGAGGTGGCACTGCACTCAGATTTGTAGATGTTGTAGCAGTGGCTGCAGTAGGTGGTGTTGGAGGTCTTGTCAAAATAGAAGAAAAAAATATCTTCATCAATAGAATTCATATATAACTTGATTCTTTCCTTCCAGATGCTAAACTTAGCTAAATTGCAAACTTGAGGTCTGGTGCTAGAATAATCCTTGTACTAGGCCATGAAGTGAATGTCTATAAACTTGGTATCTATCAGGATCTTGTGACTCAGGTATTAGCCTATACAGTCAGTCAACCTCCCTCTGATACTAATTGAAAGTAAGGATAGATACAACTCTAGAGGGGGGGGGGGTGAATAGAGTATTCAAAAATTATGACACCCTACTCAACTCCCTTAGAGTTAATTTGCGGAATCAGTTTATAGATATTTGAACCCTAGAGCCTAACACAAAGTGGAGTGCACAAGAGAAAGCTAACTGTAATTACAGTTGAGCTTTGGTCCTATCACAACAACAAACAATCCTAGTAATTTCTACTCACAACCACAGTGCAATAATTAAATGAAGCAACACAGACGACACAAGAGGTTTATAGTGGTTCCCTCTAAATAGATACGTCCACTCTTCTACCACCCTGGTAGGAATCTACTATAGGTTTTTGTTCAGATGCCCTGCCACCAACTGATTTGCTTTAGGTAGATCAAGTAGACCCTTTGAGCTTTTGATCAGGAGCTCAAAATCCAACACAGGTTTTTGATCAGGTGCCCTGTGTCACAACCCGCATTTTCTCCGAATTAAGAATTATCAGAGTAAGAGAAAACACGCGTCATGATGCCACGTCAAGCAGGGGATAACTGCTGACGCTAAGGCAAATCCAACTACAATCTTTATGCAAGAAAATCATGTGCTTAATGAATAGAAAATCAGTTATCTTTAGAGTCCGTATCCCTCGGCTCAGTGGATCATCTAGTCCACAAAAGAAAACTATATTTAAACGCTGCGGAAAAATACTTTAATTAGGTTTTACACCCTAAAGAGCGCATAAGGGTCCCAAGAGAACCACTCATGCTATGCAAGACACTACACTTACTTTATATAATATATATGAGAAAACGATTTTTCATACGTGATTTGGAAAGTAGTGTTTAAGTTTATAAAAACATGCTGATCATGAGCTTCATTTATAATAGTATTTATAGTTTAAAAATAACTAGCAACCTAGCATAAAACCTTCTCAAAGCAAGTAGACTATCTCCAGAAAAATAAATGGTAGCAGCAATAGTATATATCTAGTACAAGGTAAAAACTACTAGTGGGCGCCAACAACCTGACACGAACCCACCAGCACACATACATGTCTGTAAGAAAGTACTGAAAACAACCTCACAAACAAGGTAAACAAAACTCCAAAGTCCGGGAGTCCACCGACAACAACACCTCCAACTAGCCACCAGACCGGCTACAGCTCAGAACCTGGGGTATTCCAAAAGAAAACAGAATACCTCAGCAAGCAAAAATCAAGGTACAACTGCATGAAAGAGTCAACCAAAAGGACAAAATAACAGAAAACATGCAGTAGAAAGAGTCACAACTATCCAAAACAGGACAACAAGAAATGCACAACGTGCAAAGAAACAGCAACGAACCAGCCCAGGAACAACATCCTGCAGGGCCTACTAGGCTACCAAGAGCCAGAATGCTGCAACACTACCAAAGAAGAAACTTCTAACACCCTAAACTGCGGGAAGTGATAGTAGCAAAAACAACAACGAGGAACCGGATCGAAGGCAAACGCAGTCCCCCAATCCACCATGTCCAAGTCAAAAGCTCGAGGGTCAACACGTGAAAACACAAGGGACCTTCCACCCGACATGCCCAGCCCGTACCTGGAGCAAGAAATCCATGGGTGGCCTTGGCTATATCACTCAACTCTACCCCCATAAAGAGCTACAACCACCACTACTATCCACGACCCACGATTCGGCCTTTAGGAAAATAAAGAAAACGGCCGACAAGAAAAACCCAGAAATACAACTGGAAAAAAAATCCACTCGGAAACGAAATACAAGGTAAAGGAAGAGTGTTGAAATAAACCAACACGACTAGGCGTTGAGTGAAACCCACTCAGTGCCTACCTAAACTTTGGCCTTGAGTGAGCTAGCCTCACTCGCCGCCAAAATTATACCACTACCCACAAGCCCACTAAAGAATACGGAGCTCGACGACAGTCGAACGACCAAGGCAGAAGATCCAGAACTCAAGTAATTGCCTGCCACTTGAGTATCTAAACTCCCGCACTCGAAATCACCTAAATTCGTCTATCAAAAGAAATTATACAAAGCGCACGATCAGTGACGCACGATCAGTGGTCGTGCGCACTCATCGGCTGATGATCGTGCGAAACGAACCTGGAAACCTGACAGAAAACCTAGCAACTGCGCACGATCAGTGTCGCACGATCAGTGGTCGTGCGCACTGATGTCAGCGCTCGTGCGATTGCCCGAGACAGAACTTTGGAAACTGAAATTTATACGCGCACGAACAGAGGCACACGACCAGTGGTCGTGCGCCCTAAAGGTTGATGACCGTGCGCGGCAAACCTGTACCGTTTGGAATTTCCCGAACGACACCGGAACGCGCACACGACTCACGCCACTGCAGTAGCAGTAGACAACTATCACGTCTCACGCTACTACCATATAAACTATGCCTAACCATTCGAATAATACCATAACGAAGGAAATTGGCAACCACACCCCCCTCCTAACTCTCCCTCTCGGCTACGCCCGAACCAGAGCATCAATCAAAATTAAAGGAAAACAACGGCTTCGCGCCGACAATTTGGATTCCAAACATCACAACCTAGGGGGGGTTTCAGTAGGAAGAACTAAGCCCTACAGTTAGCAAGAAAACGAGAACAACAAGGCCTCTAACCTGGGCTAACCGGGATTTCAATTTCATCAAATAAAATAAAAGAAAACACTTGGCAAGGGCAAGAATACCACTTGCCTCAAATCTCAGCGAAGCTTTGGACTGCTTTCCTCCTCTTCGCACGGATCAAGACGGCCGCAACACCTAGAACAAAACTCGGCCATTAATGGCGGAAAACTTCCAAAACTGAAAATTCCAAACCTTCCAAAACTCCACGAAAATCGAATTTCTTACCGCAGGAATGAAGGTCTCGACGAGAGCAATCCGTATCCACTCTCGGAATCGAATTCCGTCCACAAACGCTCCGGGAATCGGCGTCCGAAGGGAAGGCTCGGCGGTTATTTCTCTCGTACAAGGGCGGCGGTTTCTTACGTGAGGAAGATGAAGATCGGCCCTATTCATTCTAAATATATATATATATATAATTATATAATTATATTATTAATTACAAAATTACATAAAGCACCAAATTGACGCGAAAACCGATTCACCTCGGAATTCGACGAAATTCGCACCGTAGCTAAATACCCACGCTACGAACACAACGGCGAAGTCGAAATTAACTTTCGACGAACAGAACTCGAGTTATGCCCAAACAAAGCCAAACACAAACATCCCCCCGAGAGGCCACACCGGGTCACCAAAACGACTCGGTTTGCTAGGGAGATCTTGCCAACTGGCTACCAAACAGGGCACTCAGTTCTAAGGAGCTAAACCGTACTCCACACATGGCACAAGCCACGGAAACGCGTCATCGTAATGCCAAACGAGAATAAAAATAATCGCTGAAAAGACGGGGCGTTACAGTCACTCCCCCTAAAAGAAAGTTTCGTCCCGAAACTTTACGCACAACCCTCCTACAAAAGAAGGAAAAAGTAACAAACGGAAGTTACAAAGGGAAACATACCGATCAAATCAGAGAAACAGGTGAGGGTACGCCCTCCTCATGGCCGACTCTAGCTCCCAAGTCGCGCTCTCCAAATCCTGATTTTTCCATAGAATTTTCACCATCGGTATGGACTTCTTTCGCAGCACACGCTCCTGAGAATCCAAAATACGAACTGGCACTTCAACGAAAGAGAGGTTGGGCTCTAACTGGGGCACAACATCCAAGAGTTGCCCACTGCTGCGCACACACTTCCGCAATTGGCTAACATGAAAAACATTATGAACACCAGGGAAGTTCGCTGGCAAATCCAATCTATATGCAGACTCACCAATCCGCTCCAAGACCTCAAACGGGCCCACATACCTTGGGTCCAATTTCCGATTTTTACCAAATCTCTTTACACCAACCATTGGAGAAACCTTGAGGTATACAAGATCCCCTACTGAAAATTCCAAAGCAGACCTACGCCGATTGGCGTTCTTTTCATACCTCTCCTGGGCTAAACGAAGCTTCTCCCGAATAAGCTTCACGGCGACTTCCATCTCTTCTAGAGCATCAGGACCCAACAAAGGCTTCTCACCAGCCTCAGCCCAAAACAACGGAGTCCTACAGCGCCTCCCATACAAGGCTTCGAACGGAGCCATCTGCAAGCTTTCCTGATAACTGTTATTGTAAGCAAATTCCATGAGTCGCAGACGCTCATCCCACGCTCCACCGTGGTCTAAAATATAGCACCGGATCATATCCTCAACAATCTGATTGACCCGCTCCGTCTGTCCATTGGTCTGAGGGTGGTAAGCAGTAGAATACCTCAGATCCGTACCCAAACCCTCCTGCAGACTCTGCCAAAAACGAGAAGTAAACCGGGAGTCTCGATCAGAAATGATGCTAACTAGCACACCGTGGAGTCGGATGACTTCATTCAAGTACAACTCTGCTATCTTCTTCATCGGGTAATCAATCTTATAAGGCACGAAGTGAGCACACTTCGTCAATCTATCCACTATAACCCAAACAGAATCTAATCCTCTCGGGGATTTTGGCAAACCCGTAATGAAGTCCATAGATATACTCTCCCACTTCCAAGTCGGGATATCTAGCGGAGTCAACTTACCACCAGGCCTTCCATGATCGGCCTTCACACGCTTGCAAGTGTGACACTCAGCAACATAACGAGCTATATCTCCTTTCATACCATACCACCAAGCAATTTGCTTTAAGTCACGGTACATCTTCGTAGATCCTGGATGGTAGGCAACGCTGGAACCATGAGCCTCACTGCAAATCATACTCTTAATGTCCCCAACAGCGGGAACGCAAAACCTGCCGCGGTACTTCAAAGTACCCGCATCATCAATAGAAAAATCTGGCAACTCTCCCTTCTCTGTCCTGGTAAAAAGGTGCAACAGATCCGGATCGTCCTTCTGATGCAATCTAGTCAAAGAAATCCAGGACGGCTCTTCCACTGACAAGCTACTCTGTAAACTATAGCATCCCACTGAAATATCCATAAGGAGGAACTCCTCGACTAATCGATCGGCGGAGAGGTTAAAGATCTTTCCCGTCTTTCGGCTCAGGGCGTCGGCCACCACATTGGCCTTGCCCGGATGATACTGGATTTCCACATCATAATCCGCCACATACTCAAGCCACCGCCGCTGACGCAGATTCAACTCCTTCTGCGTGAACACGTACTTCAGGCTCTTATGGTCAGTAAAAATCTTGCACTGAGCCCCATAAAGTAAGTGCCTCCACAACTTCAACGCATAGATAACCGCTGCAAACTCAAGGTCATGCGTAGGATAATTCCGCTCATGAGTTTTCAACTGCCTTGACCCATAAGCAATTACCTTTCCATCCTGCATTAATACGCATCCCAGACCTATATGCGAAGCATCCACATACACATCATAATCCACGCCCTCAGTAGGAAGGGTCAGAACGGGAGCAGTACACAATCTCCTCTTTAACTCCTGAAAAGCTTCTTCGCACTTCTCGCTCCAAACAAAAGCCACATTCTTCTGAGTCAGCTTGGTCAATGGTGCGGCTAGAGAAGAGAAACCCTCCACGAATCTCCTGTAATAGCCAGCCAACCCTAAGAAACTTCTGATCTCTTTAGGAGTATTCGGCCTACTCCAATCCGTCACTGCTGCAATCTTTTCTGGGTCAACCGAGATCCCATCCTTGTTCACCACGTGGCCTAAAAAAGAAACCTGAGGCAACCAAAATTCGCACTTGCTCAACTTGGCGAATAACTTGTGGTTCCTCAACTCTGATAGGACCAAATGCAAATGCTGCTCGTGCTCCTCAGCACTGCGAGAATAAACCAACACGTCATCAATGAAGACCACAACGAACTTGTCTAGGAAATCCTTGAACACCCTGTTCATCATATCCATGAAGGCTGATGGTGCGTTGGTCAAACCAAACGACATCACCAAAAACTCAAAGTGCCCATGCCTCGACCTAAACGCAGTCCGTGGAATATCTGCCTCACGGATCCTGAGCTGATGATAGCCCGAACGAAGATCGATCTTGGAGAACACCGAGCTACCACGCAACTGGTCAAATAAATCATCGATCCTCGGTAGAGGGTACCTGTTCTTGATAGTGACCTTGTTCAACTCTCTATAGTCGATGCAAAGCCGCATCGACCCATCTTTCTTCTTTACGAACAAAACAGGAGCACCCCAAGGCGACGAACTCTGCCTGATAAAACCTTTAGCCAACAACTCATCTAACTGAATTCGCAACTCCTCTAACTCACGAGGGGCCATCCGGTACGGCGCCTTAACAATAGGACGCGTACCCGGCTCCAAATCAATAACAAACTCCACATCCCGCTCAGGAGGGATACCAGGAAGATCATCAGGAAAAACATCGGCGAAACCACGAACAATAGGAATCTCCTCCAAGCGTGGCACGCTAACAACGGTTCCAACCACCGAGACTAAACAAACACAACAATCAGAAAGAAACAATCTCTGAACACATACCGCAGAGAGAACAGGAGAATCCTGACACGGATCAGCATACACGCTGCCGGGCTGACCGTCGTCCCTGATGAAGTCCAAGCGCTTTCCCTTGCACTGAATGACCGCATCATACCGAGAGAGCCAGTCCATGCCCAAAATGACATCGAAGTCCTCTAGATCAATCATCTTCAGATCCGCCTTCGCAAGAAAATCTCCCAACAAAACCGGGCAATCCAAAATACCCAAATCTGACAACACAGATTCACCAGAGGGAAACTTGACACGGAAGGAATCCCGAACACGATCTAGAGACAACCGATGACGCTCCACAAAGGCTCTAGCCACGAACGAGTGGGTAGCGCCGGAGTCAAACAGGACACGCGCCCAACGGTTCTTCACCTTAAATTTCCCTATAGGAACGCACAAAGCTAAGGAACTAGCACAACAGTACCGCAAACAATCTAGCAACTAAACTACCAGGCTAGAAAGAAAAACAACCAACTACTAACCTGAGATCACCTGGGTCGAAGTCTGAGCCTCCTCGGAAGAAATCACGTTCAGCTTCCCTTTTCCCTTGTCCACATGCTGAGGTGGAGGTAATGCCTGCAATGGAACTGCAGGAAGAGCTGACTGGACCTGAGGACACCTCGACTTAACGTGACCCTTCTGCCCACACTGATAGCAGACTCTAACCCTGGACCAACACTGGGCTGCATCATGCCCGGATCGCTTGCAAACTGAACAGGAGACATCTCTCCCAGGAGCACCCTGAATAGCATGAACCTGCTCCTTCTTCTGAGCTGCCGCCTTCTTGAAACACCTCTCAACAGGATGGCCTGACCGGCCACAAAAACTGCACACCACCCTGCTCCTCTTTCCCGGAACAGCATCGGGTACCAGGGGTTTCTTCTCCTCTACCAACTTCCTCTTATCCTTCCTCAGCTGCTGGCCTCTGCTCTTCGCCGTCTCAATGGCCTCAACCTTAAGAGCAGCCTCTACAACTCCAGCATAAGTCACTGACCCATAAGCACTGGCCAACTGCTGCACCTCACTCCTCAAACCACCGAGAAATCGCTTAACTCGATCAGCCTCCACGCTGACCAATCCAGGGGCAAAACGGCTCAACTTACTAAACTCTATCTCATACTCACCCACCGTGAGCTGCCTTTGCTTCAGATAGAGGAAATCATTCATGAGGCGGTCACGCTCGACCGAGGGTAAGAACTTCCTCAACAGCATCTCCTTGAACACTTCCCAAGAACATCCAGCCACTAAGCTCTCCTTCTCTCTCAGCCACCAACTCTTAGCCAATCCTTTAAGCTGATAGGCGGCTATCATCACCCTCTGATCATCTGCAATCCCTGAGTACGAGAACATCTCCTCCATGGAGATCAGCCAGTCGTCTATCACCATGAAATCTGCCTTCCCATCATAAGTGGGAGGGCTCAGCCTCTGAAACTGCGAGATGAAGGCCATCTCTGCTGGCACCACCACTGGAGGTCTCAAGGGTGCAGGAGGAGGAGGAACAGCTAACCCCCCTGCAGGAACTTGCGCACCCTGAGCCTGCCCTGCCACAACTGCCACCAAAGTCTGAATCTGGGCTTGCACTTCCTCCAACTGCCTCCCCATAGCTACGCTACTCTGGCGCAGACCCTCGATCACCGCATCGTTCTGAGCTCCAGAAGATTCACCCTCAGACAGGGGAGTCGATCGGGTCGCAGGACGCCTAGCCATCCTAAAAAAAAATCAATACAACGCAAATCAGAACCAAATCCCACGACTAGAACCGACTACCAGTACAGACAATACATATGTAGATATAGACTTAAAGCTGCCAAACTTGCTCTGAGAGTTTATCTTCTTCACAATAATTAGATGATATGCCCTATCCTAGGATGGTTAACCACCACCTCACTAACTCTTGTGCCTAGATCGGATGCATGAACTTATGTTAGTTTGAAAACTTATGTGTGTACATATGTCATCCTGCAAATCTTTAGCTCGGCGCGTTGTGCTTATGCAATGATATGATATGCATGATTGTGCTATGCATTCTAGAAAGGCCCTAATGCATGATATGAGCGGCGTACACATGAAAATGTTATGCATCCCATACTACATAACATTTCCATGCAACGAAAAAGAAACGTGCTAGTCGCAGTCATGTGGTGAGGTTATGCATCCCATACTACATAACCCTCACATGTAGCCCCTATGGTGGATCCATATACGAACACATATTATGCATCCCATACTACATAATATGCCCCGTATACTTCATGTTATGCTATGAGTGTAGTGTTCGTGCTTTTGCCAAGACGTGCTGATGACATATCGGTGTGTGAATGACATGATGCTGAACTACTAACAGCATCCAAGGAAGGTTGCCCAACTAACTTGTCAAGCAACCTCCCTCTAATACCAACTGTCACAACCCGCATTTTCTCCGAATTAAGAATTATAAGAGTAAGAGAAAACACGCGTCATGATGCCACGTCAAGCAGGGGATAACTGCTGACGCTCAGGCAAATCCAACTACAATCTTTATGCAAGAAAATCATGTGCTTAATGAATAGAAAATCAGTTATCTTTAGAGTCCGTATCCCTCGGCTCAGTGGATCATCTAGTCCACAAAAGAAAACTATATTTAAACGCTGCGGAAAAATACTTTAATTAGGTTTTACACCCTAAAGAGCGCATAAGGGTCCCAAGAGAACCACTCATGCTATGCAAGACACTACACTTACTTTATATAATATATATGAGAAAACGATTTTTCATACGTGATTTGGAAAGTAGTGTTTAAGTTTATAAAAACATGCTGATCATGAGCTTCATTTATAATAGTATTTATAGTTTAAAAATAACTAGCAACCTAGCATAAAACCTTCTCAAAGCAAGTAGACTATCTCCAGAAAAATAAATGGTAGCAGCAATAGTATATATCTAGTACAAGGTAAAAACTACTAGTGGGCGCCAACAACCTGACACGAACCCACCAGCACACATACATGTCTGTAAGAAAGTACTGAAAACAACCTCACAAACAAGGTAAACAAAACTCCAAAGTCCGGGAGTCCACCGACAACAACACCTCCAACTAGCCACCAGACCGGCTACAGCTCAGAACCTGGGGTATTCCAAAAGAAAACAGAATACCTCAGCAAGCAAAAATCAAGGTACAACTGCATGAAAGAGTCAACCAAAAGGACAAAATAACAGAAAACATGCAGTAGAAAGAGTCACAACTGTCCAAAACAGGACAACAAGAAATGCACAACGTGCAAAGAAACAGCAACGAACCAGCCCAGGAACAACATCCTGCAGGGCCTACTAGGCTACCAAGAGCCAGAATGCTGCAACACTACCAAAGAAGAAACTTCTAACACCCTAAACTGCGGGAAGTGATAGTAGCAAAAACAACAACGAGGAACCGGATCGAAGGCAAACGCAGTCCCCCAATCCACCATGTCCAAGTCAAAAGCTCGAGGGTCAACACGTGAAAACACAAGGGACCTTCCACCCGACATGCCCAGCCCGTACCTGGAGCAAGAAATCCATGGGTGGCCTTGGCTATATCACTCAACTCCACCCCCATAAAGAGCTACAACCACCACTACTATCCACGACCCACGATTCGGCCTTTAGGAAAATAAAGAAAACGGCCGACAAGAAAAACCCAGAAATACAACTGGAAAAAAAATCCACTCGGAAACGAAATACAAGGTAAAGGAAGAGTGTTGAAATAAACCAACACGACTAGGCGTTGAGTGAAACCCACTCAGTGCCTACCTAAACTTTGGCCTTGAGTGAGCTAGCCTCACTCGCCGCCAAAATTATACCACTACCCACAAGCCCACTAAAGAATACGGAGCTCGACGACAGTCGAACGACGAAGGCAGAAGATCCAGAACTCAAGTAATTGCCTGCCACTTGAGTATCTAAACTCCCGCACTCGAAATCACCTAAATTCGTCTATCAAAAGAAATTATACAAAGCGCACGATCAGTGACGCACGATCAGTGGTCGTGCGCACTCATCGGCTGATGATCGTGCGAAACGAACCTGGAAACCTGACAGAAAACCTAGCAACTGCGCACGATCAGTGTCGCACGATCAGTGGTCGTGCGCACTGATGTCAGCGCTCGTGCGATTGCCCGAGACAGAACTTTGGAAACTGAAATTTATACGCGCACGAACAGAGGCACACGACCAGTGGTCGTGCGCCCTAAAGGTTGATGACCGTGCGCGGCAAACCTGTACCGTTTGGAATTTCCCGAACGACACCGGAACGCGCACACGACTCACGCCACTGCAGTAGCAGTAGACAACTATCACGTCTCACGCTACTACCATATAAACTATGCCTAACCATTCGAATAATACCATAACGAAGGAAATTGGCAACCACACCCCCCTCCTAACTCTCCCTCTCGGCTACGCCCGAACCAGAGCATCAATCAAAATTAAAGGAAAACAACGGCTTCGCGCCGACAATTTGGATTCCAAACATCACAACCTAGGGGGGGTTTCAGTAGGAAGAACTAAGCCCTACAGTTAGCAAGAAAACGAGAACAACAAGGCCTCTAACCTGGGCTAACCGGGATTTCAATTTCATCAAATAAAATAAAAGAAAACACTTGGCAAGGGCAAGAATACCACTTGCCTCAAATCTCAGCGAAGCTTTGGACTGCTTTCCTCCTCTTCGCACGGATCAAGATGGCCGCAACACCTAGAACAAAACTCGGCCATTAATGGCGGAAAACTTCCAAAACTGAAAATTCCAAACCTTCCAAAACTCCACGAAAATCGAATTTCTTACCGCAGGAATGAAGGTCTCGACGAGAGCAATCCGTATCCACTCTCGGAATCGAATTCCGTCCACAAACGCTCCGGGAATCGGCGTCCGAAGGGAAGGCTCGGCGGTTATTTCTCTCGTACAAGGGCGGCGGTTTCTTACGTGAGGAAGATGAAGATAGGCCCTATTCATTCTAAATATATATATATATATATAATTATATAATTATATTATTAATTACAAAATTACATAAAGCACCAAATTGACGCGAAAACCGATTCACCTCGGAATTCGACGAAATTCGCACCGTAGCTAAATACCCACGCTACGAACACAACGGCGAAGTCGAAATTAACTTTCGACGAACAGAACTCGAGTTATGCCCAAACAAAGCCAAACACAAACATCCCCCCGAGAGGCCACACCGGGTCACCAAAACGACTCGGTTTGCTAGGGAGATCTTGCCAACAGGCTACCAAACAGGGCACTCAGTTCTAAGGAGCTAAACCGTACTCCACACATGGCACAAGCCACGGAAACGCGTCATCGTAACGCCAAACGAGAATAAAAATAATCGCTGAAAAGACGGGGCGTTACACCCTGCCACAAAGGTTCACTTTTGAAGGGAGTAATAACCCTTTATACAGGAGGTTGAGAGAGTTAGAATGTCTTCTCTATTGTTAAAACAATATTAAAGAAGCAAGTGGATTGCACAGAGCTAGAAAGCTCTAAAGAATCAAGGCTCCCCCTAGCTTAGTGATATCCAGGAAGAAGTCTTGCTTCAGGGTGCAGGAACTCTTCTGAACTCTTGACAGAGAGCTGTCTTGAAGTTCTTGAAGGAGCAGCTTGAAGAAGACTCTTGATTCTTAATGGATGTTCTTCTTCAACATCTTTTCTTTCTTCTTCTTCTTCTTCTAGAGACTCTGAGTGAATGTTCCTGGTAACAGGATGAACTCAGGATTGAAGAAGAGAGAGTTGAAGAAGGTTGATCTTCTTAGTTGAATGCAACAATATCTGAGAGCTGTATCTCTTCTTATTGTGAATATGTATATGAATATCTGTGTGTATCTCTCTTCTGTATGTCTCTGTCCTTTGAAAGCACTTTATATATTGGCCTCTGTAACGACTCTAATCTTTGTTTGAATTTTGTCTTCTTCTGAGATCTGCGATCTGGGCTGCAAATAGCACAAAACAAAACATATCCTGCAGACAGACATCCTATAAAGGGATAACGCTTTCTAAGAAGCTGCATATCCAATCTGATAATAGAATACTAGAGAAAGTCACATCAGACTAAACTCTTTACGGTCGGAGAAGACTTTTGTGTCTAACGGCTATAAAGGACAGCATGACAGATAAAGCAAAAAGATATTTCAACTAATAAGATAAAAAACTTTGTCAGAAAAAGCTTGACTTATGCACGAAGGATGGGGCAAAGATTGCCTTGAGATGTATGCATAAAATCAATAAAATAATCTTTAATAAAATGCCAAATAAATAGGAAATAAATCATAGAATAGAAGGAGTACAAAATTACTAAAGACAGACAAAAGATCGTCGAACGAACCACATAGATCGTCGAACTATCAAACAGATAGTTGAACGAAACAGATAGTCGAACTATCAAAGCAGATAGTCGAACTACCACAGCAGATAGTCGAACTATCAGAACAGATAGTCGAGCTATCAAATAGTTGAACTATCAAAGCAGATAGTCGAGCTATCAAACAGAACAGATAGTCGAACTATCAAACAGATAGTCGAGCTATCAGATAGTTGAACTATCAAGGCAGATAGTCGAACTATCAAATAGAACAGATAGTCGAACTATCAAACAGATAGTCGAGCTATCAGATAGTTAAATTATCAAGGCAGATAGTCGAACTATCAAGAAATCTGTCTGGTCAAAAGAAGTTGAGCGGGGTTCGACGATCGACGAGGCAGATAATACAGATTGTCGAGCTAACAAGAGTTGAACTAACTCAGAGATAGACGATCTGCTGACTGATGATAGTCGACCAAATGATATACGATCGTCGAACGGTTGATAGACGATAGTCGAGCGGCGTTCGACCATAGTCGAACCAAAAACAACTTAACCAAATCTTCATCTGGAAAAGTGACAACTCTACAACTGAGGAAAAACTATTCTAACAACTAACCTTTGACCATAGATAAATCTTGGGTCAAGAAACTAATTGAGAAGACTAAACTCAAATCCAAACTAGGGTACCAACAGGCTTGCACTCGCCACCTTCACATGGCCTGGGGCGAGTGCGGGCCTGTCCTGCCCCACTCAAGTATTACTACGGAGAGCGAGGGGCAAGTGTGAGCCCGCTTACTCCACTCGCCCTACACCTGTTTTACCCCCAATCTGGGCGAGTCGAGCAACCCGAATGCACTCGCCACCCCTAGCTGACTTGCCTGAGATTCGAACTGTGCCAAATGGCTGGGCTGACTCCTGTCGATCCCGTTCGTCGGATATGGGGTTTTACACAATCCTCCCTCTTTGCGAGGTTTACCCAAGCTTGGAAAGAATCATTCAACCCTAAGAGATTCGCCGAGTGCGGCAGGAGCTGGCGGGAATCTTATGGTGGGATCCACAAGCTACTATGTATATGCCCGCCTGCTTGGAAGAGAGTAGCCAATCCCCCCACTATTTTGCCTTTTGCCATCATGCCTGATTCAAAGGAGTTCCAAGAGAGGCTCAATCGCGCCGGGGCGCTCAAATCCTCCCGCGCTACCGAGCTGAGCTCCTAGCTCTCAAATCCGTCGCCTTGCGAGTCACCAAAACATAAGCTTGCCAAAAAGGCCAAACCTGATTCCAAAGTCGGCAAGGCCATTCTAGATGATCTGGCCTCTACTTTGGATCGTGGACTCGCCTCTTCCTCCAAGACGGCCACCGAACCCAAAGAGAAGGAGATTGAAGGCATCTCCGCTGATCCTAGTACTCACCTAGGCGATGCAGACACCCTCCGATGCGAGTCAATTCCTCTCAGATAGACTCGCGCCTCCAAACTACCACCGACTCCCGCGCGAAGAGCCCGACGCCCACCTTTGGGACCACTAAGCTGGGGTCGTTGCCGTCAAACTTACCGGCTCATTCACACCCTCAGGTTCCTACCCCCGATCCTGCACTTGTGGGGGGAGGTGTTAGGGACATCCCCATCTCGATTTTTGATCTGGTGATCTCCCCAAGCTCCTATCTTCCGGGTCGCGGAAAGACCCTTTTCTCTCCTCTCGTTTGGCCTCTCCAAGGACAACCAAGCTCTTCTTGACAGCCACACCTCCAGGGGAAATCCGCCTCGCACAGTTAGTTGAAGCATTCGCCATATTTAGAACCACAGGACTTTTATTTGGATTGGCTATCATCGCAGGACTTCCTAGTTAATATGAAGTCGAAGAATCCTCCGACCCGGGACTCTACTCGCCACCTCCCTTCCCCAATGCACTGGAAGGCTTCCTGGACGCCTCCATAGAGCCCGTAGAGATGAGGATGCGAACTGTCGGGATCCTCAAGAAGTATGGCCTCGTGCTGCGCGAGATCCAAGAGGAGAGGGCTGTTGACGGGCAGCGACTACACGTGCTTGAGCAGAACTACGTGCTGCTGGAGGACGATGTGAGGTGTGTCTCAGCTAGCGGGATGAGTTCCCCAGGACCACTCATGGATCAGATACATGAGAATCTGCGCTTCATACATCAGGACTTGGAATTGGTCAGCGAGTTTAACAACCGTCACCGACCATCGAGGATGGGGGAACGAGGCGGGGGTAGATGGAAATGGCACCCGAGCTGAGCCTACTAGCACTCGCTCCTTGGACCCCTTAGCTCTCGCATCCTGTGAACTTTTCACTTATAATATATATTTTCTTTTTCTTTTTTCTATGAACACTCACACTACTGTACATAACAATCTCGACAATGTTTAATAATCAGGTGCTTGTTGATCTCGTGCATAATTTATTTTAGATTTGGCTCGCCTGGGGATAGAATAGATCGCGAGAACTCGCGGGATGGGGTTGCGAGCTGGGCAAGATAGGCGGCTCGACAAGCGTTAGTTTATTTTTTATAAATAGTCCCCCTTACCTACCCTCAGACCATCGCCTTTATTGCTGACACATACCCCCCTTAGTCATACTTCTCACCACTCACACTCGCACAAGGATCTACTAAAATGGGCAAGACGCAGCTGATGCTGATGGGAGGTCTAAGTGTGCAAAGAAGTTTTCAAAGTACCCCTTCTTCGACGGGAATACCTCGGAGGAGGAGTACCTTGCGTTCATGGCGAATTATGTCCCTTCGGGGTTCATTGCGTGCCGGCCTAGGAGGGGGAAGCGATTAACACTTTCCTCCCTGACGATCTCGCTATCCCCATCTCGCATTTTGAGGTGGGGTTGCGCTTGCCCTTCTGACCCGAGGTCCGCCAGGTGCTAAAATACCTTGGGGCTATCCCTGCGCAGATGAACCCCAACGCGATCGCCATGCTTATGGCTTTCGCAAGCTTCCTTCGAAAGGAACAGATTGAGTTCAATCTCACCGTCTTCCAAAAGCTCTTTATATACCGCGCCACTAACGATGGGGTCTCCTTCTTTGCAGGCTCGCAGTTCAAGGTGCGCAAGATGGCCAACAAGAACAATAACTGGTTCACAAAGTTCGTATTCATCAAGGGCGATCTCCGCAACATTCCCTACGCGCCAATCCAGTGGGGAGAGGAGACATACCGGCCGCTAACCCTGACGCGTGACGACACCAACCTTCACCAGTTCTTCCTCCACAAAGACTTTAAGGTCGCCTTCCTGCAAAGGGACCTCGACTCGCTCCCTCCAGTCCTTCCCGGCGAAGGTATATTCTATATTTTCCTTATCGTGGGCTCGCCGAGACTTTTGATGATAAGATTATTTTTGCAGGGGAGCGGGTGATCCGAGAGAACACGCCTTTCGCAAACTCAATGATGCATCCTTACCCACTCACGCGGGAGAGGGCAGCTGCAGTGGCTTGCCGAATGGAGCATGAATCCTCCAGGAATTCCTCCATCCAGAAGCAGCCTGATCTCACCAGCTCCAGCTCGCCTCGCCTACCATCGCCGCCAAAGAGACTTAAAATAGTGCTGGTCTCTAGAGAAAATCCAATCTTGCTCGACTCTCCAGAGAAGGAGCGAGGCGACAATGACCTCCCCGCCTCCCCAGCTGCCGAGGGGCTCATTGCCCATGAGCCGGGCCTGCCGAAGGATCATCGGAACTTCGGTCTCAGTGGGAATTTAAAGGACTAGGTTCGCGAGCCGATGGTCTAGTGGGATGAGAATGCCCACAAGGTTTCCATCTCCTCCCTCCTCCCTTCTTGGTCCGAGCGCTGCCTGTTGGGTACATTGGAAATTGTGTACCTGATTTGGAGAAGCCTCACTTAACTCAATGATATACATTAGTTTGTATTTGATGGTATATTGAGTTTACTTGTGCAGTCTAAAGAATGCAGAGAATGTTCAAAGTTCAAAAGTGTCGAGACACTTTTAATGTATTGACACCTTTGAAGGAGCTGTGTCGAGACTAGAAGCAAGGCTGTTTTGACACACATGAATTATGTCGACACACAGAATTTGAGTCGACATCAGCTGTGTTGACACTCAGGACAAGTGTCAACACACTTAGACTTGAAGTGTTGACATTAGCAGAAGCAACTGTGTCGACACCCAGGACTTGGGTCGACATCAGTTATAAATGGAGAAGCTGTGTCGACACACATGACTTGTGTCGATACATTCTACAAAAGCTGTGTCGAGACTGAATAAAGAGCCGTTTCGATAGTTTCTGAAGTATGTCGACAACATCAAAGGAATTGTGTCGACACCCTGGAAATTGTGTCGACACATAATTCATCTGTGTTGACACATATTATACTTGTGTCTCAACACTATCAGCTGAGTTAAATACTCTAAGTAACAATCTCAAGATCGGGGACTTGACAACAGTTAGAACTGTCAAAGTTGTCAGAACTGTCAAAGCTGTCAAAGGTATCAGAACTGTTAGATGTCGGTTATCAACCGGATCAGCCGATAACCTCTGACGGGATCTATATAAGAAGTTGTTCTATCAGAGAACAATGAGAATAAAAAACGAGAGATAACTAACAAAAAAACAAGCCTAGAGAAGGAAAGCTAAGCTTTCAGAATCTGATCAACAATCAGAAGAGTTGGAAGAAGAAGAACTTCAAAAGTCGACAGTATCTTATCAGATCTGTCATGGATTACATATTCAAATCAGTAAGGAGAAAGAAGTTTGATCGTGGATCGACTCTAATTTCTCAAGAAGATCAACCTTAATTTTCTATTTTCAAGAAGCTTTGAATAAGCTAAGTAAGGTTGGATCAGATCCTTTGCAGTAAGGATCATAAGAAGATAGATCATTCAAGATCTGGTCAGAAAGCCTTCACCTCTCTCTCTCTCTATCTGGGTGAAGATATTACAAAATACCATATCAATTTTATGTAAGATCTATTCATAGATCTGAGTGTAGGAGAGTAATTTCTCAGTGTTCAGGCCTGCAATTATAAGGAATAAGGTAGGGCTTGATTGCCTGAGTGGTAGGAGTGATGACTCACTTTGAGATAGGGTTCTTGGGAAGAATCTGAGCTATAAGATCTTGAGGATCTGAGTTGTAGGACTTACATAAGTCTGAGTTGTAGGAACCATTCAGGGTTCTTAGTTGTAAGATCTGAGGATCTGAAAAAGAGGAAGGAAGTTGGGCCAAATCTAGTATACTGCTTGATAGGCGAAGGGGGAAAGTGGATGTAGCCATAAATTGGGGAACCACTATAAATCTGTATGTTCTGTGCTGTGTATGCTGTGTTTTTTGTGTTTTGTTGATTATCAGTGCTGAGATTGCTGTAGTATAACTTAGTAGTAATGTGTTAAGGATTAACTGCCTAAGTTTATTGAATTGAACCAATTCACCCCCTCTAGGTGTTTAGTGGTTCTTGAAATCAATTCTTTCAAGTGATATCAGAGGGAGGCTGCTCAAAAAAGACTTAACAATCTGAGCTGATCTCCAAGGCAGTTATTAGAAAGCTAAGATGGGTTCAGGAGAAAATCACAAAGAACTTGGATCCATGAAGCTTCCTATTTATAGAAAGGAAACTTTTGGAATATGGAAAGAGAGGGTCATATTATTCATGGAAGCATCTGATCCTAGAATTTACATCACAGTTCAAGAAGGGCCTTTCATCCCTATGAAGATATCAGTTCTAGATGCAAATCTGAAAACTCCAAAGAGTTATTCTGAGATGACCAAAGATGAGATCATCTTAGGCACTTTAGTCAAGAGGGCATAAAACATAATTGTTAGTGCCATAGATGATTCTATATTTTAGAATTTAGTCCATTGCAAAACATCTAAGGAGATGTGGGACACATTGATTGTCTATATGGAGGGGACAGAAGAAGGAAATCTATGCTCAATCAAGAGAATGAGAGTTTCAGGAAAGCCAAGACAGATAGCATAGCTGAGTGCTATAACTAGTTCTTCAGAATTGTCAATGAGCTAAGGACCTATGGTAGATTCTTTAGCACATATGAACTGAATGACAAGTTTCTCAGATCATTAACCAAAGACTGGGACACAAAAATCTGTGCTATCAGAGAAGTAGCCAGGCTTGCAGATACTCCTCCACCAACCTTGTTTGGAAAATTACTGTCTTATGAAATGCAACTAACATCCAGAAAGGAAGAGGAGAAAAGCAGTAGGTCTTTGGTCAAAGATAAATCAGAGGCCTTCAAAGCTGAAGCCACAAGGAAGGGCAGGAGAAAGACTCCTCCCAGGAAAATTGATGGAACTAACTAAGAAAGTTCAGATTCCAGCACATCAGATTGTCACAACTCTGATGAAGATTTTGCTGCCTTTTCTAGGTAATTCCAGAGATTCTTGAAGAAAAAGAACTGGAGAAGAAGGCCATCCACTTCTTCTTACCCCAAGGATGACTACTATAAGGGCAAGAAGAAATCCTCTAAAGAGGAAAGGTATGGTTCTAAACCTGGTAAACAAACTTCTTCCAAAGTGGTTTGTTATTGTTGCAGCAAGCTAGAACATGTTATAGCAGATTATCCTGTCAAAAGGAAGGAGACTGGTAAAAAGAAGACAAACCAGTAAAAGGGCAAGAAGGAGTAATCCTTTGTTGCTAAGAAGCAAAAGAGCTTGACTAACTCTTCTTTATCAGAGTCAGAAAAATAAGATGAAGCTGAAGCCTACATTGGGCTGTTTTCAACTGAAGAAGATTCTGTAGAGACAGAATTCTTGCAGATGCTGGATGCTATTAATAGAGAAAAGACAACCAATGCATAGGGCTGATGGCTATAGTTGAGGAAGGACACAACCAGGAGAAGCCTTGTCCTAGTAAGGTACACTCTTCAA
Organism: Platanthera zijinensis; assembly: GCA_039513925.1. NCBI lineage: Eukaryota > Viridiplantae > Streptophyta > Magnoliopsida > Asparagales > Orchidaceae > Platanthera > Platanthera zijinensis. The sequence continues at coordinate 96,378,226 of CM077080.1, read as the reverse complement.
CTTCAGTGTCTGAGTATGTTACTAGTCTAGAATCAGAAGCATCTACATCAAGAGATGAAGATGGCTTTGAATCAGAAGGAGACATCAATTAACTGATTGATGATAATGGTGAGCTCCTACAAGCACTAAAAGGGAGCAGGCTCTTAGTCAAACAGCAGGCAAAGGAGATTGCCTCTCTGAAGTTGGCTGCATCAGACTCAGCAAAAGTGCTGGATCTGAAATTGAAAGAGATTAGTAAACAGAAAAACATAACTGTTATTTAGATGAGCACAATTACATTCAAGAATGACCACATTAGGAATCTTGAAGGTAGACTCCAAAAGGAGAGGGAGCTAGTAGAAAAGTTCTCAAAGCCTAGTTCTGTGCTACCCTTGATAGATTCCTTCACTTCCCAAAAGGGTAAGAAGGGATTAGGCTTCAAAGAAAGAACAAGAGCTGCCAATTCCAAAAGGAAATGCAAAGCTCCAGTTCAGCCACTAGCCTCCAATTCCTTTTAAAAAAGTGGTTCAACCATCTAACAGGTATGACCATGAAAGTATCTATGGTCACTGTGAGCATGGTGATAAGAATGACAAGGGTGCTAGTGCCTATAGGGAAGCCCATGAGGAAACCCAAATGGCCCATCATGGACCATTTGTGTTTGGTGTACTAGCCCCAACACTCAAGCAAAATGCAGTTGATCATTCACAAAGCCTGCCAGTCCACTATCAGACTAAAAGAAAGTCTGTCAGCAGACCTGACTTGGGTATATCTGAAACAATCAAGAGCTTGCACTCTGAAAAGAAGGCAACTGCTGATAGGGTTCAAAACATCCCAAGAACCTCAACTGCCAGACAAATCCTTAAGCAAGCTATGGCTGGAAGATTAAAGAAAAAGGCTGCTGTACTAGATGGTTTAAGAGCTGTTGACAGAAATGCTGGTAGGCCAGTCCTTAAAAGAAGGTACAATGTTCATGAGTGCTGGTGCTGTGGCAAAGTGAGCCACTATGCCATAGATTGCTGGAATAATGAGAGTGTCTAGTGAAATTATGTTAGCTTACCTGTCTGAAAAACTAAAGGTAGACATGTTCAGTTTTAGTCTGACCTGCACCCAGGACCCAATAAAAGTTGGGGTCTTAAGGATAAATAATTTATTTGATGCAGGTGAGTCCAAGTGGCTAAACCCCTACATAGTACTTGGACAGTGGATGTTCCAAACACATGACTAGAACAAAGAGTATGCTAAAAGAGTACACTCCAATTGAGTATGGACCCAAAGTTATCTTTGGTGGTGTTAGAAACGAATAAGAACAAACCAGAAGTGGTAAAACAAAAATTTTATTATCTAAAAAAGGTATCTATTACAAAGGTATGACCTCCCTTTTATAAAATAGAGGAGAGAAGAGAGAATACAAATTAGAGATGTGAGACTAAAAAATTGCAGGACTAAGCGGCCTATACAAAAAACAAACCGCACAAGCTGCGTGGTTAGATGAGAAGTGCTAACCGCTTGGCTACCACCAGAGAGAGAGAAGCCGCTATGGGAGACCACTAGACCGCTTGGACTCCAGACAGCAATAACCCAACAACCAAACCGCTGAAGGGAAACTGCCAGACCGCGCGGTCTTCAATCCGCCAATCCGCCCGATCACTAACTCCAACACTCCCCCTCAAGCTGGAGCATATATATCGATCATGCCCAGCTTGTCGCAAATATGAAGAAATGAGGTGGATACTGGCTTGGTGAAGATGTCAACCAACTCCTTATCAGAAGTGACGAAGGGAGTGCAAATTTGTTCCTTCAAAATCTCTTCACGAATGAAATGACAGTCGACCTCAATGTGCTTGGTTCTTTCATGAAAGACCGGATTTTTGGAGATGTATATGACAGCCTTGTTATCACAGAACATAGGTAGAGGATAGTTGTAGACCTCTCCTAAATCCATCATGAGTGCCCGTAACCACTTTAACTCACAAGTGGTCGATGCTATACTACGATACTCTGCTTCTGCACTGGACCTGGAAACAACAGACTTCTTGTTGCTCTTCCAGCTCACCAGATTTCCCCAAACAAAGGTGCAAAAACCCGAAGTTGACTTGCGATCTTCATTGTCATCAGCATAACTCGCATCTGAGTATGCTTCAATCCTCAGATGACCATTCTTCTGAAAGAGTAATCCTTTCCCAGGTGCTTTCTTGACATACTCCAAGATCCGTAAGGTGGACTGTAGATGGCACTCCCTAGGCGCTTGCATGAATTGACTCACCTTGCCCACAACATAGGAAATGTTGGGTCTGGTCACTGTGAGATATATGAGCTTACCAACCAGACGCTTGTACCATGTAATATCTGAAAGAGGAGGCGAATCATCTGTCCAGGTTTGTCTTCTCCAGTTGCCATGCGGCATCGGGCAGGTTTGGCTCCAGTCATTCCTGCCTCTTTTAATAGATCAAGAGCATACTTATGTTGGGAAAGGACTAAGGAGTTGGGCTTTCGAGAGATTTCGATCCCTAGAAAGTACTTAGAAGAGCCCATATCTTTCATGATCAGATGTTAACAAAGATGCTGCTTTGTCAAGGCTACCCCTTCTTGGTCATCGCTAGTGAGAAGAATATCATCGACGTACACAGTAAGAACCACCAGTCTCAAGGAAGTTTTGCGAATGAATAGCGAGTGATCGGCAGAGCTTCGTGCAAAACCAATGGTCGCCACGATGCCGCTAAACTTGTCAAACCTGGCTCGAGGGCTCTGCTTAAGGCCATAGATTGCCTTCTTCAGCCTGCATAATCGTGTATCCCCCTGAGCAACATACCCAGGAGGTTGCTCCATGTAGACGACCTCATGAAGATCACCATAAAGGAAGACATTCTTGACATCCAGCTGGGAAATCGACCAATCTCTATTGACAGCCACATAGAGTAGGACCCGGATAGTGCTGAGACGAGCCACGGGAGAGAAGGTGTCAAAGTAATCAACTCCATAGGTCTGAGTAAAGCCCTTAGCAACAAGGTGGGCCTTATAACGATCCACAGTGCTGTCCGGGACAAATTTGACCATAAAGACCCAGCGACAGCCAACAACATCAGTACCGAAGGGAGGAGGAACAAGAGTCCAGGTACTCCGCTCAGTTAGGGTCGCCATTTCCTCATCCATGGCAATCTTCCAATAAGAAATAGCAAGAGCCTCCTGATAGGAACGGGGTGTGGCAGTGGCAGAGATAGCCAGTGCAAAGGCCCTGCGAGAAGAGGTAAGGCGATCATATGAAACAACAGCAGCAAGGGGGTGTAGAGTACACGTCCGCACCCCTTTGCGAAGAGCTACAGGAAGATCCAGGTCGGCGGGTCCCTCGGCATCCGGAGTATCCGTGGCAGAGAGAGATAGCTCGGGAGTAGAGAGTGACGATGACGGAGATGAGGGAGACAGTGGCAAAGAAGAGGGAGAGAGAGGCGGAGCGAGAGGAGTGGTTAGAGACGGTGTAGGGGTTGAGATCTCAGTAGGAGATGAGGGAACGAAGGAAAAAACAGGAGTATAAGAAGCTGGGGGGAGAGGAGTCATCCGAGAAGTAGGAGGCATTCTCGAAGAAGGTGACGTCAGCAGAGACGATCTGCTTACGAAGAACGGGGTCAAAGCAACAATAGCCTTTCTGAGTGGTGGAGTAGCCCAGAAAGACACATTTGGTGGAGCGAGGGGAGATCTTATCACGGGTGGCAGATGGGGCCTGCACAAAGGCAGTGCACCCAAAGATTCAGAGAGGGAGAGGAAAAGGCTCCTTGCCCATATACAGAATGGAGAATGGGGTTTTCTCGTGGAGAACTGTGGAGGGAATGCCATTGATGAGGTAGCAGGCAAGGAGAATTGCATAGCCCTAATAGGAGGGAGGAACATGCATCTGGGTCATCAAGGTACGAGCGACATCGAGGAGATGACGGTTTTTGCGTTCTGCCACCCCATTTTGCTGGGATGTATAAACACAGCTAGTCTGATGAATAATGCCATGTTGCACACAGAAAGTGGTAAACGCATGACTAAGATATTTTTTAGCATTGTCTTAGCGAAAAGTTTTAATACAAACACCAAACTGAGTTTTAATTAACTGATAAAAAGAGATCCATACATTCAAAAGTTCAGAGCGATCTCGTAAGAGATACACCCAAGTACATCTATAAAAATCATCAATAAAAGTAACAAAATAAGAACTACCCCGACCAATGGTGAGGGTAGGTGCAGGTCCCCAGACATCGGAGTGGACTAGATCAAACAGATGGGTAGAGCCCCGACCTTGCTTCGGCGGGAAGGAGGAATGGTGGTGCTTGCCAAGCTGACAAGCGATATAGTTGAGAGGAGTACTTGAAGGAGGGAGGTGGGGCAGAAGTTGATGTAGAAGTCGTGGAGGAGGATGACCAAGGCGGAGATGCCACTGGAGAAGATCCGTACAAGAAGAGGAGAAGGCAGACAAGGCGGAAATGTTGTCGAGGAAGTAGAGGCCGGCGCTCTCAGTCCTAGTAGCAATCGTCCGTTGGGAGCTCGGATCCTGAAAAGAACAAGAAGTCGGATTAAACGTCACAGAGCACTGAAGCTGCTTACATAAAGAGGTAACCGACAATAAGTTGCACGAAAATTTGGGCACATAGAGAGTGTCCACTAGGCAAAGAGACAGAGTAACATGAACCTGTAACACCCCAAAACTTAGAAGGGGAAACGACGGCATCGTTTCGGCCAAATTTGGGTTTTGGGGGGGGGGGGGGTAGGCACACGGCCTGTGACACGGCCGTATCACAAGCCGTGTAGCGCCTGGGTCGTCGAGCCATGTTGCGCCTGGGTTGTCGAACCGTGTTGATCGACGATCGGCGAGAAGGCACACAGCCTTGGACATGGGCGTGTCCCTGGCCGTGTCCTTCTCGGGCTGTTAGCAGGATTTATTCTGCTAGGCGTGACATGGGTCACGACACGGCCGTGTCGGGGATGACACGGGCGTGTCAAAGGCCGTGTCCTTGGCCGTGTTTTTGGCCGTGTCCTTCTCTGACTGGGAAAATTGGTCGGTAGGGGGCGTGACACGGGTCTCGACACGGGCATGTCAATGGCGACACGGCCGTGTCGGAGGCCGTGTCAAAGGCCGTGTCGAAGGCTGTGTGCTGGTTTTCGAATCAGTCGAGACGGAGAATGGCTAACACGGCCATGCACACGGCCGTGTTGCAACCCGTGTTCGGCCCAGATTTTCTATTTTGGGTTCCGATCGTGGCCGTTCGTTCTTTTCTTTGGAAGATCCAATGATGGGGAGCCTCCCTGGGTGGTTTAAGGCCAGGAATAGGGTTTCAAACCCTCATTTTCCATTTGGCTTTATCTCTCTTGATTCTAGAGAGAAGGGAGAGCAAGGAGGAGGAAGGAGGCCAAGATCCGGCCGCCGGCGAAGCTTCGGAGGTCCGTTTCGCGAGCGGAGTTCAGATCCGCGAAGGTGGGAGCGTTGCGGTGGTTTTCAACCGAGCAAATCTTCTCCATGGCTAGGAAGAGGGGACGGAAGGTAACGACACTTCTCCTCACGGTTTTTAGGATTTAGGATGCATGAATAGCATCCCCTTCCTTTCGTATTTTTGAGCACCGAATCTCTCAAATGAGAGGGATTCGTGTAGCCTAGGTTCAAGAGGAACCTCCGGGTTGAGTACGTTCATCCCGGCATGCTTGCATTAGAGATCCGCTCCGTTAGCGGATTAGGCATTGTGGGTGAAGCCGTGGTCGCGACCGTTAGTCCGACCCGGTGATGTTGCATAGCGAGATTTGAGGATTCAGTAGAAATCTGTTGCGGCAATACGTCGTTGTATGTATGCGTTTTCCCCCTTATATTTGAGTGAGTACTCGTAGTCGGAACCGGACGAGGTTAGCTCTGCTTTGTGCGGTAGATGATTTCCTTGGAGCACGGGAAAGATACGGTGCGAGTGGCGATTGGGGTGGGGAAACCTTTGTTGTGCTGTGCCAAGGCGCGGCTATGTCTCCGTGGTCGGCTGGCTATCCCGTGACGTGCAAGTCATGTGGGGAAAGTGTCCCAACGAGACTAGCCCCTTGTGTGAGACTGACGAGAATGCCGAGCGGAGGGCAAGCCCGGGCAATGTAGCCATGAGCGGGTGGGGTCCAGCAATGCTTCTTAGAATCGGTCAGTGTGAGGCGGAACCCTGACGAGCGAAGTCAAATTGTGCGGGCAAGCCCTGGGGTTATGACCCTTGTGCGGGTGGGGCCTTTGCAAGGTTCCGTGTGACGGCGTGTGTGCCGTTAGGGACATGGTGGTTCCCTTTTGTTTGCGGCTTTAAGCCAATGGGGAAACAGAAGTACCCGGTGTTTGATGTTGTGCTAGATACATACGAGCTAGGGTGCCTTGGGTGAAACCCGGGTTGCATTCATGTTGCATAGTAGGCCCCTTTCACCTTGTACAAAACATAGAAAACATGTATGCTGTATGAGACATCCAAGCCTGTTTTACCGCTTTAATATATATACTCTTTTGGTATACGAAGTGCTAACTTGCAGATGGAGTGGTGCCCCGGGGTCCGTTAGGGATGGCCGGGAGGAGATGTGTTTGTTACACAGTAGAGGTCAGCCTTTGCTGACCCACGTTACTTCAAATCCTCACAGGGCAAGGATAGCATGCAGGAGCTAGCACGCCGGGCGAAAAGCCCTAAGCCTCATGAAGTGTTGCTGCGCCTGACTATTTTCTTTACCTTGCTTTGCTACTGTTGTTTGACTATGTCCGGCTTGCATGCCGAGGTAGCCTAGGGGTGCTTGGCACTTTTTATTTTTGGACTTATATTGTGTAAGGCCTTAAGGCCCTTTGATACTCTTTTGTTAAGTGGATAACTTCTATCGGTTAATGTTCTGTTTCCGCTGTGTTTGTCTGGAGTTTTGAGATTGGGTAGTTTTCATATCATCTTTTAATACTAAAGCTGTGGCGTCCGTATGTTGTGGGGCCCCGGCCAGACCCATATTATATGGTCTTTACAGGGGAGGTGTTACAATTTAGTATCAGAGGGAGGTTCGCGTTCCAATGAGAAGTTTCGCGGTCGAAAGTATAAGTCGAGTCGCGTATAAGAAGTTATCCACATAGGAGTATCGCGGGACCATGAGTGTCCTTGTGTTCGAGTCTTGCAATTAGAGACTGATTTGCATTTTCTTGCTTGTGTTTAGAGTGCAAGCAACGAGGCTGGGACCTCGAGGCCAAGAGAAGAGCTCTCGGCAAGTAGTGCGACTGCGCAAGGTCCGCTAGGGATGGGGGTCACACCGGCCGACTTCTGCCATATGCTTGCAGAAGCGATGGTGGCGGCCCAAGCTGCAGCGACAGCACAGGTAGCAGCTCCCGTTGCTCAAGTAGCAACTCCTGCTACCCCTGTCACGGCAGCGACTGTGCCGGTTGAGGAGGCCAGGCGGGCGGAGCCGCAGGCTGAGAGAGTGGTTGTCGGGCAGGGGGACCGGCAGATGAAGTACTTTCTGAGTTTCCACCCTCCAACCTTCAAGGGAATCGACATGCCCACAGATGCAGAGGATTGGTGGGCTAGAATTCAGGAGCTTCTGAGGGCGGCAGAGGCGCCAGAAGAGAAAAAAGCAGAGTTCGCAGCCTTTATGTTGGAGGGAGATGCCAAGTTATGGTGGGTGAGCCACAGTGGCCGACAATTTCTAGGACGCACACCGTCCATCGAGGAATTTGGGAATGCCTTCCTGAAGAAGTACATTCCCGCCTCAACGAGGCTAGCCCTCCAGAGGCAGTTTCTACATCTGGTGCAGCGAGACAAGTCAGTGGATGAGTATGTTCAGGAATTTACTCGCTTGGGTCGTTATGCAGGGACGACCATGGCAGACGATGAAGAGAGGGACAATCTCTTCTATCATGGATTGAGGGAGAATCTAAGACAACCCCTCATATCGATGAAACGTGCGGGTTTCAACAAATTGGTGGAGGCGGCCCGAATTTTGGAGAGTGATATGGAGCGATCCCAGCGTCGCAAGGGTTTCACACCCAAGCAGGGGGAGGAGAAGAAGCCTGCTCAGTCCCATGGAAAGACGGAAGGGAGCCGATGGAAGAAGAAGCCTTCCCCATATAAGTCGGGCGAGAAAAGTAATTGGACGTCCGGAGGGTCACGCTCTAAGGGACTGCAGACGTGTTACAGTTGTGGCAATCCAGGCCATATAGCAAGATTTTGTACCTAAGGGGGCGCTGAGCAAGAGCCAAGGCAGGAGCAGACCGTACGCTCCGGACCCAGTACAGCAGAGAAGGGGAAAATGGCGGAGTCGAGTGCTTCCCGGTTTCAACCAGTGCAGCTAAGGGCCTACAACCTTGGGAAGCAGGAAGCAATCCGCCAAATCGATGTGGTGACAGGTATGAGAGTTCAACCTGCATCGTAGATTTCTTCCTTTCAAGCCTTTTTATGTTTGTTGCTTGTGTGTAGGCTTTGTAGTGGTATCTGGGTACCCCGCTAGAGTACTTTTTGATACGGGAGCGTCGCACTCCTTCCTTGCAGAAAGTTTCACCCGGAGGATTGGAGTTGAGTCCTTTGCAACGGACTCAGAGTTGAAAGTGCGCATGCCCAATGGGTCGTCTATGACAACCAGGGCTAAAGGGCGGATTTGTTGGAGTCTTGAGGGAGTCGACTTCATATTGGTAGCGGCGATCTTGCCGTTGTCCGAGTTCGATGTGATTTTGGGGATGGATTGGCTAGCGGAGCAGCGTGCCAGTATCGACTGTTTGTCCAAGGTGGTAACCCTGAGGGGCGTGGGGCAAGCAGAAGTCAAGTTTGAGGGCAGTGGCCCTTAAGATGAAAACATTTCCAAACAATCCCGGAACACGCACACGACCTTTGTACCTACAGCGAAAACAGACGAGCCACCGAAACGGGCATACCACAATCTCCATACACAGAAAAAACACCAAGTAGGGCAAAAGAAATATAACTATGAAATCACACAGAAAACGGTTCAAAAGTGCACCTTAACATGGAAAGGGCATAATAACAAATATGAACAATTATGGCTTTAAAGTGTAGTGCATCAATGAGAAAACTAGCCCAGATGAGTCCAAAAATAAGTATATAAATGGGACTCATCAACGCTCCCCACTAATCGGACGGCGGGAGCAGGCCTCCACGGGCGCCCGGCGAACTTGGCGGCAAGTTTGCCGGCGAGGGAGGGCCGCCGAAGGCGGCCGGGGAGAAGCAGCTGCTCTCCTTGCCCGCACGCCGACGGCCGAGGGAGGGGGCGGCCGCCCCCTTGGCCACCGGTGGCCAAGGCGAGGGGCGGCCGGGGCTTCCGCCCGTTTGGCCATCAGCGGACAAGGAGGGGGGCGGCCTGGTCGGCCGTCCCCCTTGGCCGCACGGGCGGCCGGGCGAGGGGGCGGCCGACTGGCCGCCCCCTTGGCCACCGACGGCCATGACAGGGGGGGGGGTCAGCCTCCCCCCTTTGCCGCACTTTTCATCCGTGTAGATTTCCATGGCGCCGAAGAGGAATGCAAGGGTAATGATTCTCTACTTGAGCATGTGAAGCTCTTCTTCTTTTGCATAGGTAAGACCTTCTCCCGCGAGTATGCGGCGAGTTTGCGGTGTTCTTTGGGGTTGATATGTAAAGGCCCCCTTGTTTGCATTTAGAGTCCGAAATCGAGAAACGGACATAGACATGGTGTATGAAGCCTACCCGGACAAGTTGGTCTAGATCGGTGATGTTTTACTATGCATGATTAGCCAGAAAAGACTCCGTGCCTTTGGTTTTTTTCGGGTTTTTACGTGGTAGATTGCAGCAGGGATCCTTGGGGATTAACCCCAAGGCGCACCCGAAAAACTGGGCGGAAACACATTTTTGCCATCTTGGTGGCCTGAGAGCCAACCTTGAACATAACTGGGTTATGTTCTTGTAAGATCGAATTTGGGATCCAGGAGAAGCTTGGCTAGCGCGTACATCTTAAAGTGACTAGGTAGAGTGAGAACCGGGCAAGTGGAAATGGACCCAGGCTATATGGTTTGGTGACAAATACCTTAAAAAGGGACTGGCCACTTGCATAGTCGTGCGAGCCTTAGGCTTAGGTCGGAAAGTCTAAATGCTCACAAGATTTGTCGTCCAAGGGATGGTTTTGAGACCGTGGTTTTGACTGGGTTCACCGAGTTAGTGCCCTGAAAGCATGGGGTATGTGGCCGTGTGAGCCTGCACTTGTGATGTTGTGTTTTTTCACTATATTGCTTGTTACGCTAACAAGTGCAGGGAAGGGGCTTTGCCGCCCCGAGTTTGGGGGCAGAAGCGTTATAATTTGGTCGGCTTTAGCTGACCGTTATTCTTGTTTGCCATCATTGCGGTGAATTGTGCTTGCAGGTGCCGCGGAGCCGAGTGGCAAATAGCTGGCCAAAGCCCAAGTTGCTGAGCCGGCCCTGGAAGGCCTTGTTTGTTTACTTATTTAATTCATGTGTGGCCGACCTGCGAGCCGAAGTTTATAAGACACTGTTTTAAATTTAGTGAATAATTGTAAGGCCAAAAGGCCAGTACTTTAAGTACTTTGTATTTCATTCCTGCTAGGTTTTGTTAGTGGGCATTCATGCTTATGGCTGGGTTCTTAATTTTGCAACTTAATAAATTATTTCCACTAGGTGCTCTGTGTAGGATGTTATGATTAGAAGGATGGTCTCATCTAGTAACCCATCGGTCTGTCCGTGGTATATGGCGTCGGGTCCTGACCGGACCTACTTCTATATGCTATGTGATGGATAGGGGTGTTACAATTTGGTATCAGACTACCGGTTTCGGTCAGACTTAAATGAATTCGTGGACGAATTCACTTTAAGGGGTTGTGAGCACATGTGTGTGCGTCACCATTATAACATGAAAAGAACCCATGAATGTCCACTTAGGAATGAAAATACACATGTTTAAGGAACCTGCGTGTTCCTATAATTGCTTTTTGCAATGTTGTTAGGTCGCTTGTCAGTGTTTTGTACGACTATAGGTGACTAGGAGTGGTGCAAGGCTGTTAGAACGTCCAGTTTTTGAGGTAAGTAGCGCACCAAATGATGCGCCAAAAACACCTCCTTCAGCTGAGACCATACGATTGGTAGAGGAGGTAGTGTTTGCGATAATTAATGCGCAGCTTGCGAGACAGGTGCAGCAACCTGCCCCTGCTGTGGAGCAGGTACCGCTCCAAGCGGCGGAGCCAAGGAGAGTGGAGAAGGTTGTAGTGGAGCCAGAGTTGCCTAGGAGAGAAATGAAGAAATAGCTCAAGAACGTTATGGGCTTCAATACTCCAGTGTTCTCGGGGACGGGAACCCCAACCCAAGCAGAGGATTGGCTCTCCAGAGTTAAGAGAGTGTTAATAGCTACTGAGACGGAAGAGTGGCAGAAGACCACAATTGCCACATTCTTGTTGGATTGTGACGCAAGATTATGGTGGGAAGGCTTGGAGATACACCATCTGAGGGGTAGGCAGCTTACTGACGTCTCGATAGAGGAATTTTCGAGACTGTCCTTGGCTCGATACCTCCCCTAAGCTCAAAGGATTGCTATGGAAAATGAGTTCTAGAAGCTGGTACAAGGTGAGAGTAGCGTGGATGAATATCTCCACGAGTTTTCTCGCTTAGGTCGGTATGCAAGTGCTACCTTTGCTGATGAGGAGCGAAAGACAAACCGATTCTACGAAGGTCTAAGGGATGATTTGAGACTACTACTCTCGGGGCGATGACACAGGGTTTCCTGACCATGGTCAACACGGGCCGATCTTTGGAAAAATACATGAAGAATGTGCAGGCAAAGAAAGACTCCGGTTTTAGGAAGTCAGAATTCAAGGTTCCGTGTTCAAAATCCAGTTTCTGCAGGTTTATTAAGAAGGCTAGGACATCGGGTCCAGCCCCTTCTTCGGGTGCCTCGGGGGCAACTACCAACCGAACCCCGTACGCTTGCTTCACTTGTGGGATGCCGGGGCATTTTGCCCGTGACTGTTGGAGCGGACGTCCGAAGTCCGAGAGTAAGCAGGGAGTAACTTACGAGTAAAATGGGCAAAGCGGTGGAGTCAACCGCAACCCATTATGCTCCGACTCAACCAAGAGTCTACAATCTGGGCCAGCGGGAGGCCATCAAACAGGCGGATGTGGTGACAAGCTTTGTTCTGATTTGCGATAGTCCGGCAAGGGCACTATTTGATACGGGAGCTTCACACTCCTTTTTGTCCGAAGGTTGCATATCGCGCATTGAAGTCCCTTCTTCGATGGTGAAGGACAAATTGGATGTGTTACTGCCGAATTGGGTCAGTAACATTCAAGAAGGTTGCCTATGTGGAAGGACTGAAGCACAATTTAATCAGCATCAATTAATTTTGTGATGAAGGCTACCAGGTGACATTCAACAAGTCCTCATGCAAAATCAGATCAGAGAACAACACAACTGTGTTGATAGGTAAAAGGAAATGCAACATCTATCTTGTAGATTTTCATTCAACTAAGGTAGATATCTGCTTGTTCAACTCTGTTAGTAAACCAAATGAACTATGGCATAAGAGATTAGGACATATAAACCTTAGAACCATTGTTAGGCTATCCAAGGACAACCTTGTTAGAGGACTACCTTCTAGCCCCTACAAGAAGGAAGGACTTTGCAGGGCTTGTGAGTTAGGCAAGCAAACTAAAAATAGCTTCAAGTCACTTAATAAGAGTGATTCACCTAGGATCTTGTATCTGTTACACATGGATCTTTTTGGACCCATTACAGTACAAAGCCTGGGAGGGAAATCTTACACTTTAGTAGTTGTAGATGACTTCTCTAGATTCACATGGGTGTTCTTTTTGAGGAAAAAGTCTGATAACCTTAAGTGTTTGACAGAGTTTCTCAAATGCATACAGATTGAGTTCAATACTCACATTGCCCTGATTAGAAGTGATCATGGGACAGAGTTTGATTCTCTTCTTATGCAAGAGTTCTGTATGGTGAAGGGATCAAGCACACTTTCTCAGCTCCTAGAACTCCTCAACAAAATAGGGTAGCTGAAAGGAAAAAAAAGAACCCTTATTGAATCTGCTACTATATTGTTGACAGATGCTCACCTTCCTCTATCCTTTTGGGCAGAGGTAGTGAACACCTCAAACTATGTGTTGAATAGAAGTTTGATACATAAGCTAAAGGGCAAGACTCACTATGAATTACTCAAAGGGAAGAAACCTAAAGTAGATTATTTCAAAATGTTTGGTTGCATTTGTTACAAATACAATAATGACAAGAAGTACATAGCAAAATTTCAAGCCAAAGCTGATGAAGGAGTGTTTCTGGGATACTCCATGATCAGTAAAGCTTATAGGGTGTATAACAAAACTTCTCTTAAAATTGAAGAATCTGTACATGTATCTTTTGATGAAACTAACATGTCTTATAAGGAGAAGAATACTTCTACCATAGAACCTTTGCAGGTACATTCTCTTTCAGAAAATTTTGACAGGTTACACATTATAGAAAAGGATACAACACATTCACCAATCCAACAAAGAGGTGAAAGTAGTGAAGATGAAGAGGATACTCAACATCTTGGTACTTAACATCTTGGTGAGAATTATCTTGAAGAGCCAGTTGTTGTTCCACAAGAGGAAACAACAACACAGGTTGGTGAACAATCAACACCCCCTGTTGATATAGTAACTTTAAGAGATCATCCAATCTCCCAAGTGATTGGAGACATCTCAACTGGTGTGCAAACCAGAAATCAGGTCAACCAAAACCTGATGCACACCTGCTTTCTATCTAAAATTGAGCCTTAATCCATACAAGATGCAGAACAAGATCCACACTGGATCATTGCAATGCAAGAGGATTTACATTAATTTGAAAGGAACAAAGTTTGGGAGCTAGTGCAAAGGCCAAAGGATCACTCCATTGTTGGAACAAAATGGGTGTTCAGGAACAAACTGGATGATCAAGGAATTATTTTCAGGAACAAGGCAAGGCTAGTTGCACAAGGATACTCACAAGAAGAAGGAATAGATTATGACCAGACCTTTGCACCAGTTGCAAGGTTATAGGCCATAAGAATATTCCTAGCTTATGCAGCTCACAAGGGATTCAAGGTCTATCAAATGAATGTAAAGAGTGCATTTCTCAATGGAGATATCAAAGAAGAAGTCTATGTTAGACAACCCCTAGGTTTTATCTATCCAACTCATCCTGATTATATTTTTAAATTGCATAAAGCATTATATGGTCTCAAGCAAGCTCCTAGATCATGGTATGAGACCTTAGCATGCTTTCTTTTGAAAAATTATTTTATAAGGGGTAGAGTAGACCAAACTCTTTTTATTAGAACCCATAAGTCAAATTCCCTACTAGTGCAGATTTATGTAGATGACATTATCTTTGGATCTACTGATTCAAATTTGTGCAAAAGGTTTTCCAACCTAATGCATTCTAAATTTGAAATGAGTAGCATGGGTGAGCTTTCCTTCTTTCTAGGATTGCAAGTTAAATAGCATGCTGATGGCATATTCATTTCTTAAACCAAGTATGCAAAAGAACTGGTTAAGAAATTTTGTATGTCTGAAGCATCATGTATAAAAACACCTATGCCTACTAATGATGTATTAGATGCTGATGAACATGGGAAACCTGTTGATCAGACAACACATAGAGCAATGATTGGCTCTTTATTGTACCTTACAGCTAGTAGACCTGACATAATATTTGCTACATGCATATGTGCTAGATTCCAAGTAAGCCCTAGAGAGTCACACCTAACATTAGTAAAAAGGATTCTTAGGTATGTGAAAAGTTGTCCAAATCTAGGTCTCTGGTATCCAAAAGACTCAGGATTTGAATTAACTGGATTTTTAGATGCTGATTATGCTGGATGTAGAGTAGACAAGAAAAGCACCAGTGGAGCTTGCCAGTTTCTTGGTGACAGACTTGTCTCCTGGTTTTGTAAGAAACAAACATCTGTGTCCACATCAAATGCTGAAGCTGAATACATGGCAGCAGGAAGTTGTTGCTCACAGATTTTGTGGATTTAAAATCAGCTCCTAGACTATGGTTACAACCTAGATAAGTCAAAAATATTTTGTGATAACACCAGTGCTATTTCTATAGCACAAAATACAGTCCTCCATAGTAGGACAAAACAAATAGAGATTAGGCATAACTTTTTAAGAGATAATGTTGAGAAGAGTATAATTGAACTTCAATATATCCCAACTTTTTTGCAAAGGGGAGATATTTTCACCAAACCATTGGATGAAAAGAAACACACATTCTTCCTGAATCAGTTAGGAATGTTAGATGGAGGAAGCTTAAATTAAGATCCAAGATTTTAAAACCTTAAAATTGACCAAGACTAGGCTAAAAACTTGATTTTTCTAGTGTCTATAGGTTATTTCTGATCTCTGAACTGCACTCGACATTTTTCCCAAAGATCGTCGAACGGAGATCGACGTTCTTAAAAATCGTCGACCGGAGTTCAGCGTTTTCCAGATAGTGCTAGGCTATCTCTTCCCGGTTAAAGATCGTCGAACGGAGCTCGACGCTCTCCAATATCGTCGAATGGAGATCGACAATGTTGAAGACCTTTCATATTCCTTTAGAAGCCCAGATCGTCGAATGGAGTTCAACGATCTTTCCTTTTAAGAGTCGAACCCTGATATAAAATTCATTTTTTCGGTCGTCGTTATCTTTTGCGCATTCATACTTTCTGCAGAGCTTTTCTTTCCCTCCAAAAATCTTTGCACTTGGTCTTGTTTGTTCGTTTTTGCAGGTAATAATGGCCATCCCTATTGCAGTCTTAGCAGCGATGAAGTTCGACACCGGCTTCGACATCGACATGGATTCATTCGAAGGCAGTGATCAAATCTTCAAGGATATTCTGGAACTGTTCAAGGAACAACAGTTGGTTCCTATCATGTCCACAAGAATGAAATTGGCTGCAGATGAAATTAAGGAATGGGTGTATACTGTATATAACTTGGATCACAACACAGTGATTGGAACAATATCAAAAACACAGGTATCCCTAACTCCTGCTCTCCTAACAGAAGTCTTCCACTTGAGTACTGGGCATGATTCTGTAGAGTTATCTGGAGAGGAATTTGCTAGTATGCTGGATAGAATGGGTCACTCAGCAGCAAACCCTAATAAGGTTCTTAAGAAAAATATGTCAATGGAGTATATATTCTTAGCAGATGTTGTGGGAAAGGTACTGCTGGAAAAGCATTCTGCTCATGATACCATCTCTAGGTATCAATTCTGTTTAATGGGTGCTTTAGTTGATAAGAAGTATTTGAATTGGGGAGAGATATTCTTTGATTTAATTAAGAAAAAGATAAACAAGAACTTTGTTAATTTTGGGAGGATTCTAGGACTGTTTCTGCATAACAGATGCCCTCAACTACTTGTTTGCAATGGCATGCACATCAATGCCTCCAAGAGACTATCTTGTGCCCTCTTTGGAAAGTGGGACAGGCAAATTGCCAAACCCAGCAGGGCTCCTGTAGTGGTTTCAACTTCAGGCACAAGGACTGTACAAGTCACTTCCCCTCAGGCAACTGCCCTCTTGGAAGAATTGCCTTCCTCCTCCTCATCTCCACCATCTTCACCCATTGTTTCTTCAACCATCCCTACATCCACCATCACCACTTCAATTTCATCCCCCATCACCATTTCATCTCCAATCTCAACTCCTTCACCACCACCAGCAACTACTGAAGACCATTTCCATCCTCTACACTATTATCCACACCTTGACATTGATTCATCCATTCACATTCCATCATTCAATCTACTAGATGATTCCTACATGGATGATTCCCATTCCTCACCTCTTGAGCCCCCATCATCTTCCACCTCTTATCAATAATTACTTCAAGACATTCTTGCTCAACCATCCTTCACTCCATCCATTTCCATTCCAGTGACTTCCATCACCACCATTCCCATTTCTCAACCATCCATACTACCATCCACATCTTCCCTCAACATAACTGCAGCTCTTCCTACATCAACCTCTGTCACATTCTCCTCTACCTCTACTCAAGCATCCCTTGAGCAAGTAGATCTTCCAGTTCTAGCAGATAAGCTCTATGAGATGTTAGCTCCTAGGCATGCACTCTTGCTGGAGACCTCCAAGACTCCACTCCTTAAGTCTATACAGGACTTATCTGCCAGGATCTCCTCTTTCTATCCTCCTCAGGCAATCCCTTCTGTAGGGTGCATTGATCCAGTATATACTGAATCCAGGCAGGGGGAGATGCCACATGAAGAAGAAATGCTGCCTGTTTCAGAAGAAGTTATGACAATTCTTGCCAGAGATTCCAGCCCCAGCTCCAGCTCTAGCAGTTGACCTCAGGTAACAGTTGTCAGTATTTGATGTACTTTACTTCAGTTGTCTTCCAGCTCAAGAAGCTGAAGACCTTACTAAAGCCATTGTGCCTATTTTCAGTTGTGATCCCAGTTTGATATCTTCATATATCAACTCTATAAAGGCTGTGGAAAGTGTTACTTCTACTGATGTTGTGAATGCTGATTATGTTGCTGATGAATTTAGTTGTGATATTGCTGATGATTTGTTGATAACAGAGGCTAATGATTCAGAGCCTGCTGTTCATGTTGATGAGCTTGCTGTTACTACTGCTATTGTTTCAGAACCTATTGCTGTAATTTTTGTTTCTACCAATATTGTTATTTCTGCAAGTACTGCTTCTGTCACTGTTGTTGTTGCTGCTTCAACTAAACAATCCAAACAACAGAAAGAGTATATCAAAAGGATTGATGAATTGTATGACAATCCTCAGAGCTAAGACAGTGACAAGTTCAGAACTGATTCTGATGACTCCTCTGCAATCATTGCAAGGAAGAGGAAATCCAAAAGTAAAGCTTTGAAGAGAGTTCCTCCAGAGAAAGTAAAGGATGATAATGACATTCCCGATTATATTCTGCATGACTGTCCTATAACTGAACCTTGGATGCAATTCTCAAGGAATCAGTTGAAGGCAATGAAGAAGAAGAGAAAGTATGACAAAGGATCATCTCACCATAATCCTCCTCCTCCTCCTCCTTCACCAGATGCAGGAACTAGTGGAGGTTCTGCTTCACAGACCTCATATGCTGCAACTCAAAGCTCCTCTCAGACTCAAGACAGATCACAATCCAGAGGATATCAACAATGAGGCTACCAATCCAGGAGAGGCCAGTATAGAGGAAATCAAAGAGGTTATAGAGTTTATTCAAGAGGACAATCAAGACAACATCCTTATCACAGGGAAGGACAAGGCCCCATTGATTCAACTTCTGGTCCTTTCCCTTACAAACTTAAAGAAATTGTTACTTCAAGAGCTCCTCCTGCTGATACAATCAATAGATATGAACCTCCTGTTCCCTTTGAAGATCCATAAAAAAATCCCCTTTCTTGGACAACAAGGATGAAAGAATTGGTTGTCTTAGATCAAATAAAGAAGGCAAGAGAACAAGGGAGAGATACCTCAAACATCACCACTTTATCTGAGAAAAGAAAGAAAGAACTTGAAAGATACTCCTCCAGAAAATTCTTTGATCCAGAGAGTTACTTGAAGCTGCACCCAGAGGCTGTTGTTCCCAGACCTAAACCTCAAACCTCCCTAGGTGCTGCTGATGACAGAAGATCCAAGAAGGAAGCTCAAGATCCCAACAGAGAAATCTTATTCAAAAAGAGAGAAGAAAAGGACTGATTGTTTAAGCTGAATGATATATATCTATCTCTGACAATCTGTTGTGATTATTTCTGCTTCTGCAATGCTGCATTTCATTATTCTGCTATGTTGTATTTGCTTTTGTTTCTGCTTATATGCTTTTTAATTCCTATGTCATGTAAATAGTAATCCTAACCCAAATAGGGGGAGATTGTTGAAACACCCTATTACTGATTTGGGTAAGGATCACTATGTCCTTAGGAATATGTCTTGACCTCATTGTATAATTTTAAAGGTCAACTAGAATAGGTCTAAGGCTTAGAACTTAGGTTTGAAAGCTGCCCCCAAGACCCTCTAGTACGTTCAGAATACAAGTACAGAAGTCTAAGGCAATTATCGTCGAGCTCAGATCGACGAGGCGTCGAACTCAGTTCGACTATCTCTGAGCTCGGTTCAACGAGTCGTCGAACTCGGTTCGACGATCTCCGAGCTCAGATCGACGTTTCTGTCTCTAGCCAAAATCCAGATCTATGAGCTCAGGTCAACGATAGTCGAGCTCAGATCGACGATTTCTGTCTAGAGTCTAATTTCAGTCTCTGAGGTCAGGACGACGATAGTCGAGCTCAGATCGACGACTTTTCTTGAGAGATCTACGATTTCAGAATTCAAATTCAGTCAGTTATGGAATTCAATCTGATTCATATCCAGCATTTATTTCAAAGGATTTTGTAGCCGTTTCAATCAATCTAGAGCAAGTTTCAAGGAAGACTAAATGGAATGTCTCTTCATTGCCTGTGACTTTGTCTTCAAGCTGTTCTTCTATAGCTTTGAAAGCAATTGTCTTCTCCTTCCTTGTTGCTGGAGAAGCTATCTTTTGCTCTTCTTCTCTACTCTTGAAAAGCAACTCATAAGACTTGAGCTTGCCCAATAGAGCTTCAGTGGTGATCTCATTTAAGCTTCTGACATCCTTGATTGGCTAGATCCTTGAATCCCATGTGCTGGGGAAGCACATTAAGATCTTATCATTGTATTCAGTCAATGAGATCTCCTTGTCCAAGGTCTTTAGTTCACTAACAATTAGACTGAGTCTGTTGTACATGTCAGCAACTGACTCAGTTTCTCCCTTCTTGAAATTATCATACTGGGTTATGAGATGGGATCTTCTATCATTTCTTTCATCAGCTGATCCTGATACAGGCTCAGATAGCTTGTCCCAAATTTCTTTTGCTGAGTTGCATTCAGCCACTTTTTGAAATATGTCATCAGACATAGTCTGAGCCAATATGTTCATTGCCTTGGCATCAACAACTTTCCACTTTTTGATTTCTGCATCTGTTCCTGAGGGGGGTGGAACAACACTTGTATTGTAGTTGCTGGAGGTCTTGGACACACTGTCAAAACAGAATTAAAGATGTCCTCATCAATAAAATTCATGTATAATTTAATCCTTGCCTTCCAAAGTGCAAACTTAGAAAGATTACACACTGGAGGTATGGTGCTTGCATAATCTTTGTTCTGTGCCATGGTTTTATATGAAAATAAATATAATAAAAGTAATAACCCTCTATTAAAGATTGATCTTATCAGAGATCTTTTGATTCAGGTGTTAGCCTGTAGGAACAACCAATCTGATGAGGATTTAGTTGTTGAATAACCAACCTCCCTCTGATACCAATTGAAAGTGAGGGTAAGATCTACCTTTACTCTAGAGGGGGGGGGGTGAATAGAGTATATTAAAATAATTTTCCAAATTAAAAATTATTCAGCAGTGGAAGACTTGATTTATATATATGTGTATTGTGCTTGCAGTAAGTAAAAACTAAGTAAGCAAGAAACAAATCACAGCACACAACAAATTAAACACAGCAACCAGAAGACACAAGGATCTATAGTGGTTCTCCAATCAACCTGGGTACATCCACTCTTCTACCACCCTAGGTAGAAATCCACTGTAGGAATAGTTGATCAGGTGTCCTGGGCACCAATGAGCTTTTGATAAGGTGCTCAAAAACCAAATCAGATTTTTTGATCAGGTGTCTTGCCACCACTGAGTTTTGACAAGGTCTCAGAAACCAACCACAAAACTTTTGAAGGGAGTTTTTAGTAACCCTTTTACAGCAGAATAAAAGAAAAAGAAAGAGTTTATGTTCTTCTCTGTCAACAGTCAAAGAGAAGACTAGTGGATTGTTGTTGTCAAAGCTCCCCCTGAGATTTGTAGTTGTTTAGGAAGAGAAGCTTTGCACGGGGTGATAGGCCTTCAGTATGTTTGAGATCTCAAGCAAAAAATGATTTAAACAAAGGCTGAAATGTGATGTGTCTGGAGTTCTTGATTAATGAAGCCTTGAAAACATGAATCAGAAGAGATCTTGAAAGAATAGAGGAATTCTTTTCTGTGTGGTGATCTCCTTCACTATTGTATTCCTTGTGTTATGTACGAATTCTAACTTGTAATCCTGTAGTACTTGTGTCTTAAAATCTATTCCTTAGAATAATAATAATCATCATGCTATCTCAATCTCTGAGATGATATATTGAAATTCAGTCTTTTAGATAGCCGTTAGCCAGTCATAAATGACTTCCTTAAATCGTATCTATCTCTGGAGGAAAGTCCTAAGAGACATTCCATTTAGTCTTCCTTAAACTTGCTCCAGATTGATTGAAACAGCTACAAAATCCTTTGAAATAAATGCTGGATATGAATCAGATTGAATTCCATAACTGACTGAATTTGAATTATGAAATCGTCGATCTCTCAAGAAAAGTCGTTGATCTGAGCTCGACTATCGTCGACCTGAGCTCAGAGACTGGAATTAGACTTGAGACAGAAATCGTCGACCTGAGCTCAAAGATCTGGATTTTGGCTAGAGACAGAAACGTCGATCTGAGCTCGGAGATCGTTGAACCGAGTTCGACGACTCGTTACACTGAGCTCAGAGATAGTCGAACTGAGTTCGACGCCTCGTCGATCTGAGATCGACGATAATTGCCTTAGACTTCAGTACTTGTATTCTTAACTAGAGGATCTTGGGGGCATCTTTCAAACCTAAGTTCTAAGCCTTAGACCTATTCTAGTTGACCTTTAAAACTATACAATGACGTCAAGACATATTCTAAGGACATAGTGATCCTTACCCAAATTAGTAATAGGGTGTTCCAACAGGCACTATTCGATACGGGAGCTTCACACTCCTTTTTTCCGAAGGTTGCATATCGTGCATTAGAGTACCTTCTTCGATGGTGAAGGACAAATTGGATGTGTTACTGCCGAATGGGTGTTCTATGCGTACGGACAGAGTATGTGTCGTACAGATCCGTATTGGAAGTCAAGAGTTTGACTTACTAGTTTCGTTACTGCCGCTAGTAGATTTCGACATCATTTTCGATATGGACTGGCTTTCGGAGCAGAAGGCATACATAGATTGTAACCGTAAAGAAGTCAAGCTGGGTGCTGGGAGGGAGATAACATTTGAGGTACTGAAGGGGTCGAGCAAGACTCTAATGTCTACTCTTCAGGTGGTCAAGGCAGTTCGTGTTGGTGCAGAGCTGTTCTTCACGTTAGTGGTGGCTGTAAAGCCTAAGCCCACTTTGGGTAGTATCCTAGTAGTATGCGAGTACCCCGACATGTTCCCGGACAATCTTCCCGGAGCCCCACCTCAGTGGGAGATCGATTTCACAATTGAGTTGGTGCTAGGTGCCAAACCTATGTCACGCTCTCCTTATAGGTTGATGCCTAAGGAGATGACAGAGCTAAAGGTTCAACTAGAGGAGTTGTTTGAGTAGGGCTATGTGCGTCCAAGTTCGTCACCTCTGAGCGCACCGATCCTTTTCATTAAGAAGAAGGACGGAAGTTTGCGGCTCTGTATCGACTATACAGAGCTGAATAAGCTAACGGAAAAGAACAAGTACCCGATCCCATGGGTTGATGATCTTTTTGATAAGTTAGTTGGGTCATCAGTGTACTCAAAATTGGATCTGAAGTCCGGTTACTCTCAGCTGAGGATAAGGGAGAGTGATATCCCAAAGACAGCATTCAACACAAGGTATGTGCATTTCGAGTTTACGGTCATGCCGTTCGGGTATACTAATGCACCATCAGTGTTCATGGACCTGATGAACAGGACATTCAAAGAGTACTTAGACCATTTTGTGATCGTCTTTATTGATGAAATATTGGTGTACTCGCAGTGCGAAGAAGATCACTTCAAGCATCTGCATTTGGTTTTGAAGACGCTGAGGAGGAACAAACTATACGCAAAGTTCTCCAAATGTGAGTTCTGGTTATCCTTAGTAGCATTCCTTGGTCACATAGTCAGTCGTGAAGGGATTGCGATGGATCCGGCGAAGATAGTTGCGTTACAGGAGTGGCCTGTGTTGTCTTCGGTAGCGGAAGTCCGGAGTTTTTTGGGGCTTGCCGGCTATTACAGGCGCTTCGTAGAGAAATTCTCGCGGATAACGTTACCTCTCACGATGTTGACAAGGAAAGATCAGAAGTTTGTTTGTACGTGCGAGTGCGCACAAGCTTTTGAAGAGTTGAAGAGTCGGTTGACCACGATGCCAGTGCTAAGTTCGCCGAGTGGGACCAAAGACTTTGAGATCTACAACAATGCTTCGGACAGTGGTTTGGGTTGTGTGCTGCTATAGCATGGAAGTGTTATTGCGTATGGCTTGCGTCAGCTGAAAGTGCACGAGAGGAATTATCCGGTCCACGACTTGGAGTTGGCGTCCGTGATTTTTGCGCTAAAGCTGTGGAGGCACTATTTGTACGGCATAAAGGTCGATATTTATACCGACCACAAGAGCCTGAAATACCTGTTGGATAAGAAGGATCTGAATATTAGGCAGCGAAGATGGATGGAGTTCCTGGGGGACTATACATTCAAAATTCATTACGTCCCTGAGAAAGGCAATGCAGTTGTGGATGCGTTGAGTCGCAGAGCTCCCGCGCAAGCCAACTGGTTGTCGATTCATGATGAGCAGTTGATTCGGGAGTTGGAGGCATTAGATATATCTTGTGTTGACAAGCAGACTAGCATCGAAGCATTATTGAATTGGACGGAAGTTCAGTATGACCTGGCTGATCGGATTCGGTAGGCTATGGATTTGGATAGCAACATGAAGGAAATCATGAATGCAGCTTTGGATGGGTCAAATTCCCAATTTACATTTGAATATGGACTGCTAAGGAAGGACAGTCATTTGTGCGTCTCAAATGTGAGTAATTTATGGGTGGAGGTGATGTACGAGGCTCATCATACCAAGTACTCAATTCACCCAGGGATCACGAAGATGTACCGAGATCTGAAGAAGTTGTTCTGGTGGCCAGGACTCAAGAAGGATGTGGCACTATATGTGGCTAAGTGTCAGACTTGTGCCTTAGTGAAGGCAGAGTGCCAAAACCCAGGGGTTTCTTGAAGTCTTTGCCTATTCCGTAGTGGAAGTTCGATGACATTTCGTTGGACTTTGTGCATGGTTTGCCAAGGTTGCAGAAGGGAAACGACGCCATCTGGGTGATCGTAGATCGGTTGACAAAAGCGTAGCACTTCATTCTACATAGGAAGGATGATTCGATGGAGAAACTGGCAAAGCTTTTTGTGAATAACATTATTAGACTGTACGGTGTGCCCCGCATCATCGTGAGCGATAGAGATGGGCATTTTACATCCAATGACTGGAGGTTGGTGCAGCAAGTGCTGGGAACTAAGTTGAAGTTCAGCACAGCCTTTCATCTGCGACGGATGGGTAGACCGAGAGGGTCAACAAGACAATGGAGGACATGCTTCGCACGTGCGTCTTGGAATTCGGAAAGCAGTGGGAAGACCATCTGTATTGGGGGGAGTTTGCGTAAAACAACAACTACCAAGCGAGCATCCAAATGGCGCCCTTTGAGGCCCTGTATGGTAGAAAATGTCGCACGTCATTGTCATGGTTAGAAACGGGTGAGGCGAGGTTGTAAAAAAAGCAAGAGGTTGAAAGCGCCACTTTATTGGTACGAACCATTCGAGAGCATTTGCTGATCACTCAGGATAGACAAGCTAAATACTATAATGTCAAGCATCGGAACATGGAGTTCGCCGTTAGCGATTGGGAGTGTTTGAAGATAAAGCCATTCAAGGGTGATTCATGGGTACGGTGCTTGAAGAAGCTAAGCTCGAGGTACCTTGGACCATTTGAGGTTCTGGAGAGGATTGGCGAAGCGGCTTATCGTCTAAAGCTATCGGTGGAGTTGGGTGGTCTACACGATGTATTCCAAATATCAGTGTTGCGGAAGGTGGTGCAAGAGCCTTCACAGGTGATCACGGTTGATCAAATACCGGTGGACGAAGGGTTGACGACAAGGGTCAAGCCCGTTCGTATTGAGGACTCTGAAGTCAAGCGACTTCGTAACAAGGAGATTAGGATGGTTAAGGTCTGTTGGGACAATTGCGGTTGGGAGGAGCTCTCCTGGGAGCGAGAGCAGACCATGCTGGAGGAGTACCCAGAGTTATTCCACTCAGGTACCGCTTTTGGTTTTGTGTATCTTTTCCTTTCGGTAATTTCGTGGACGAAATTATTTTAAGAGGGAGAGAGCTGTAACGCCCCGAAACTCAAAAGAGGGATGGGTGGCATTTTGAGCCAAGTCTGGGATTTGGTAGAGGCGACACGGCCTGGGACACGGGCGTGTCCCAGGGGCGTGTCGTGCTCAGGTTCGACGATGGCCGTATGGTCGACGGAATTGAAGTCGATGATTGTCGAACAGCGAACACGGCCTGAGACACGGGCGTGTCCTACTTGGGTTTATAGTCGAGTTGTGTCTGGGGAGAGACATGGCCTGAGCCCAGGCGTGTTCGGGTCCGATACGGGTGTGTAAAATTTGACACGGGCGTGTCGAATACCCGTGTTCTCCTCGGGTTGGTGCTGGACCTGTGTCGCTGGAGGAACATGCCCAGCTACACTATAGTGTATTGGATGACATGAGCGTGTCAAGTCTGGCATGGGTGTGTCGAGTGCCCGTATTCTTTTCGAGACGCGACGGTTTCGGCGGCGAATGAGGTACACGGCCTTGGACACGGGCGTATCACAAGCCGTGTTCGGCCCAGGAAGTTTATTTTCAGGGCGAATTGTGGTCGTTCGTTTCCTTATTTTGGGATCCGATGGTTCAGGCTTTTCCCATCTTAGGGTTAAGGCCGGTTTTGGGGTGGAAAGCCCTCATTCTCTTGAGTTCTATCTCTTTCTAACTTCTAGAGAGATGGGAGAGCAAGGAGGAGGAAGGAGGCTAGATCAGGTCACCGGAGGAGATTCGGAGTGCCTAATCGCAAACCGAGTCCAGATCTATGGAGGCGACATCATCGCGGTGTTTTTCATCCATGTAGATTTCCATGGCGCCGAAGAGGAATGCTAGGGTAACGATTCTCTACTTAAGCATGTGAAGCTCTTCTTCTTTGTCATAGGGAAGGCCCGCTCCCGCGATTGTGCAGCGAGTTTGCGGTGTTCCTTGGGGTTTATATGTAAAGTCCCCCTTGTTTGCATTTAGATTCGAAATTGAGAAACGGACATAGGCATGGTGTGTGAAACTTACCCGGAAAAGTTGGTCTGGATCGGTGATGTTTTACTATGCATGATTAGCCGGAGAAGACTCCGTGCCTTTGGTTGTTTTTGGGTTTCTACGTGGTAGATTGCAGCAGGGATCCTTGGGGATTAACCCCAAGGCACACCCGGAAAACTGGGCGGAAACGCATTTCTGCCATCTTGGTGGCCTGGGAGCCAACCTTGAACATAACTGGGTTATGTGCTTGTATATCGAATTTGGGTTCCGGGAGAAGTTTGGCCTGCGCGTACATCTTAAAGTGACTAGGCGGAGTGAGCAACGGGCAAGTGGAAACGGACCCGGGCTATGTGGTTTAGTGACAGATACCTGAAAAAGGGACTGGCCATTGACATAGTCGTGCGAGCCTTAGGCTTAGGTCGGAAAGGCTAAATGCTCACGAAATTTGTAGTCCAAGGGATGGTGGTGAGACCGCGGTTTTGACCACGTTCACCGAGTTAGTGCCCTGAGAGCATGGGGTGTGTGGTCGTATGAGCCTGCACCTGTGATGTTGTGTTTATTCACTATATTGCTTGTTACGCTAACAAGTGTAGGGAAGGGGCTTTGCCGCCCCGAGTTTGGGGGCGAAATCGTTATAAATTGGTCGGCTTTAGATGACCGTTATTCTTGTTTGCCACCGTTGCAGTGAATTGTGCTTGAAGGTGCTGCGGATCCGAGTTGCAAATAGCGGGCCAAAGCCCAAGTTGCTGAGCCGGCCCTCGAAGGCCTTGTTTGTTTACTTGTTTAATTCATGTGTGGTCGGCCTACGAGCCGAAGTTTGTAAGACACTGTTTTAAATTTAGTGAACTATTGTAAGGCCATAAGGCCAGTACTTTAAGTACTTTGTATTTCATTCCTGCTAGGTTTTGTTTGTAGGCATTCATGCTTGTGGCTTGGTTCTTACTTTTGCAACTTAATAAATTGCTTCCGCTAGGTGCTCTGTGTAGGACGTTATGATTGGAAGGATGGTCTCATCTAGTAACCTGCCGGTCTGTCCGTGGTATATGGCGTTGGGACCCGGCCAGACCTACTGCTATAAGCTATGTGACGGATAGGGGTGTTACAGCCCATACTTCAATATCTAAGGCGAATGGAAAACATCGCATTCAAGTTTTTCAATAGTTATAGTCTGTGCCAGTGAACAAGGGAGGTCTACTAATACCTTGCCCCTTAGAAATTGCGTAATCATTATGCATCATTACTCCCGGTGGTGAACCGATTTTGAGTAAGCTTCCTTTGATACAAATTGTTGGATCGTGAGGTGCCCTTAGAGGGAGGGGGGTGAATAAGGGTTAACACTAAATTTTTCTTTTAGTTCATTTTTCTGAGTGAAATAATAATAGAAATCAAAAACAAATTTTTCCTAATAAATTATGAATACTTAGTAAATCAGAAAAACACAAATTACTATAGTTTATTTAAAAATGTTACAAACAAAGTATAAAGATTCTCTATAAAGCTAGAGATCAAGGCTTTGAAAAATAATCTCCTTTTGATTTCACCGGTCCTTCTACCAAGAACCGGCCGACTATAGCGTATCTCTCCCTATATCTTGTTACTAGCCTTCCCCTAGATCCCATCACAATCTATTCGCAGCACATAAGGCGGAGAGAACTCCCTAAGTCACACAAGGACCTAGACACCACGCACAAAGCTGTGATTTCCTCCTAAGCCACACATGGATCTAGACGTCATGCACAAGATGAACATTTCCTCTATCGATTACAATGAATAAATTTCAGAATGAAAACTCCCTCTAAATGAAACACTGAAGGTGTTGACGAATGCTTGCTATGGTTGCTTGAGATGCTGCGTATAAATCATCGCTCCTTCGTTCCTGAACCTTCATGGGAAGATGAAGTTTTTCTAGATGCTTGAGCTCTCTATACAGGATGCACGGGAAGGAACACTCCAAAATCTGAAAGTCGTAATCTCCACACAAAAATGAGCCGTATATATATTTTGGCGATATCGTTGGCAATACTGGATATCACCTGCCCGCGATATCCTATCTGGCTGCCACATGTCCCATAGATTCAAAACTTCTGCGAGGTGAATCGATCGTGGCCAATGGTGCGCTATCGCTTGAGCGATATCGAAATCGCCGAGCGATATCGAGGTTAACTGAATGCCGTGGAGATCATGTGGTAATTGTTCCGTGAGCTATCGCCGGGTGGCGATACTGGATTTTGCCAGGTGATATCACCTTAAATTTTCGTTGCAATCCCGAATCCAAGTCAAAAATGATTTGAGTGTTAGACCTGTAATATCTACACATCATAAACACACGATAATCAAATACAAATGAGATTTGTTATTGTTGAAGTTGGTGACCGGGCGGTCTGGCGGTCTGTCTTGGCGGGTCGAAGACCGGGCGGTCTGGCTGTTTCCCTTCAGCAGGTTGGTTGATGTGTTGTTGCTGTCTGGTAGCCGAGCGGTCTAGCTGTTTGTCTCAGCCGGCTTGGAGACCGGGCGGTCTAGCAGTTTCCACTAGCGATCTCTCTTTCTCTCTGGTAGTAGTCGTGTGGTTAGCCCTTCTGTCTAACCGCGCGTCTTGTGCGGTTTGTTCTGTAAAGTCCGCCTAGTCCTGTAATTTTTTAGTCTCACATCTCTTATTTATATTCTCTCATCTCTCCTCTATTCTATATAAGGGAGGACATACCTTTGTAATAAATACCTTTTTTTGATAATAAAGTTTCAGTTTAAACCGTTTCCGGCTTGTTTTAGTTTGATTCTAACATGGTATCAGAGGACTCGATTTTCTCCGCCTGATTCTATGCGCCCTCTATGACCGCGCGACCTGTCCGCGCGGCTTGCTTCTTCTTCTCGCGACCTGTTCTCGCGGCTTGTTTCTTCCGGTCTGTGCCCTATTCGCACGGCATCTTTCTCTCCTTTTCGTTTCCCTTTGTGTGCGCGACCTCTTGTTTCTCCTTTTCTCGCCGCGACATGTGCTTAGTCTCCGCGCCCTGCGTTCTAGCTGCTCCTCTTTTCTAGTCGCCCCGGCCTGTTGTTGCGACCTGTTTGCCTTGTTCGCCGTTTTTGCCTCCCAGCGGACTTCTCTCTGTTCGCGTGGTGTCTCTTTCTTCTATTCACGCGGGCTGTTTTCTAGTCGCTCGACTTCTTTCCCTCTGCTTGTTTCTACAGCTTGGTCGTGGCTTTTCTGGCCGCTGGTGTGCTGTCATCGTCACCGCTGCAGCTCTCTTTTTTTCTAACCGCTGCGATTTCTCTCTGTTCGCGCGAGTTCTTTCTTGTTTTGGCGGCATCTCTGCCCTTCTTCCTTAGCCGCTCTCTCTCTTAGTTCTCGCGACCTGTCTCTAAGTCGCAGCGGCCTGATCTCCTCTGTGCGGCTATTCCTTTAGCTGCTCCTGCTTGTTAGTCGCCGCGACCTACGATTTAGTCGCGCGGCTTGTGCTTCCCTCTTCTTCACCTTTGCCTTGCTCTGCACCTTGGTCGTGGCCCTTCTTGCTGCTGGTGTGCTGTCACCGTGATCACTGTAGTTTTTGGTTCCTCCCTTCATGGCTTTCATATACTCCTCAAAGACGTTCGCCTCGGTGGTCACGTCTTCTGGTAGTGCCCACGTTGTTACTCAAGGAAAATGGCTGATCGACACCGGTGCTACTAATCATATGACCGGTAATCTCCAGTGTTTTTTTCTCCTAGAAACACATGATCGGTTGCCCCCGGTTGTTCTCGTTGACGGCTCTTCATCATCGGTCCATGGGACGGGGATAGTTCATGTCACTTCGTCTCTTCTCTTGGCAGATACTCTCTACGTGCCCATGTTCCCGTGCAACTTATTATCTGTTACCTCTCTGTGCAAGCAATTACAATGTTCCGTCACATTTACTTCTACTTCTTGCTCTTTTCAGGATCCGGACTCCCAACAGACGATTGCTACTAGGACTGAGAGTGGCGGCCTATACTTCTTGGACAACATTTCCGCTTTCTCCACCTTCTCCTCCACCTCCATAGATCTTCTCCAATGGCATCTCCGTCTTGGTCATGCTCCTCCACGTCTTCTTCGTCAAATTCTGCCCCAACTTCCTCCACAAAGTCCTCCGCTCAACTATGAGGCCTGTCAGCTTGGCAAGCATCACCGCTCCTCCTTTCCCCCAAAACACGTTCGTGGATCTACCCGTCCTTTTGATCTCATCCACTCCGATGTTTTGGGTCCTTCTCCTACTCTTGCCGTTGGTCGGGGTAGTTCATATTTTGTCACGTTCATTGATGATTTCTCTCACTGTACGTGGGTGTATCTCTTAAAAGATCGCTTTGAATTATTCTCTGTATGGACGTCTTTCTATCTCATAATCAAAACTCAGTTTAATGTTTCTATTAAAGTTTTTCGATCTGATAATGCCAAAGAATATATCAGTCATGACTTTTCTACCTTCTGCATGCAAAATGGGATTATTCATCAAACTAGTTGTGTCTATACTTCACAACAAAATTGTGTTGCAGAACGCAAAAATCGTCACCTCCTCGATGTCGCTCGCACCTTGATGACCCAGATGCATGTTCCTCGCTCCTATTGGGGCTATGATGTTCTCCTTGCCTGCTACCTTATCAATCGCATTCCATCCACGGTTCTACACGGAAAAACCCCATTCTCCATTCTGTATCCGGGCAAGGAACCGTTTCCTCTCCCTCTCCAAATATTTGGATGCACTGCCTTTGTGCATGCCCCTTCTGCCACCCGTGATAAGCTCTCCACTCGCTCCACCAAATGTGTCTTTCTGGGGTATTCCACCACTCAAAAAGGCTATTATTGCTTTGATCCCGTCCTTCATAAGCAGTTCGTCTATGCTGACGTCACCTTCTTCGAGAATACCTCCTACTTCTCAGCTGACTCCTCTCCTCTTCTCCCAGCTTCTGATTCTCCTGCTGTTCCCTTCGTTCCCTCGTCTCCTACTGTGATCTCCACCCCTACATCGTCTCCGTCCACTCCTCTCACTCCGCCTCTTTCTCCCTTTTCTCCGCCACCATCTCCCTCATCTCCGCCGTCGTCGCTCTCTACTCCCGGGCCAGCTCTCTCTACCACGGATGCTCCGGATGCCGAGGGACCCGCTGACCTGGATCTTCCTATAGCTCTTCGCAAAGGGGTGCAGACGTGTACCCTACACCCCCTTGCTGCTGTTGTTTCATATGATCGTCTTACCCCTTCTCGCAGGACTTTTGCACTGGCTATCTCTGCCACTGCTACACCCTGCTCCTACCAAGAGGCCCTTGCTATTCCTCATTGGAAGATGGCCATGGATGATGAAATGGCGACCCTAACTGAGCGGGGTACCTGGATTCTTGTTCCTCCTCCCTTGGGCACTGATGTTGTTGGCTGTCGTTGGATCTTTGTGGTCAAATTTTGCCCAGACGGCATTATGGATCGTTATAAGGCTCGCCTTGTTGCTAAGGGATTTACTCAGACCTATGGGGTTGATTACTTTGACACCTTCTCCCCCGTGGCTCGTCTAAGCACTATCTGGGTCCTTCTCTCTGTGGCAGTAAATAGGGATTGGCCGATTTCCCAGCTTGATGTCAAGAATTCCTTCCTTTATGGTGATATTCAGGAGGCTGTCTATATGGAGAAACCTCTTGGGTATGTTGCTCAGGGGGAGACACGAGTATGCCGGCTGAAGAAGGCTATCTATGGCATTAAGCAGAGACCTCGAGCTTGGTTTGACAAGTTCAGTGGCATCGTGGCGGCCGTTGGTTTTGTGCGAAGCTCTGCGGATCACTCTCTCTTTATTCGCAAAACCCCCTCAGGGCTGGTTGTTCTTGATGTCTACGTCGATGATATTCTTCTCACTAGCGATGACCAGGAAGGGATAGCCCTGACAAAGCGACATCTTCGTCAACATCTGGTCACGAAAGATATGGTCTCTCCAAATTACTTTCTGGGGATCGAAATCTCTCGGAAGCCCGACTCATTAGTTCTCTCCCAGCGTAAATATGCCCTTGAACTTTTAAAAGAGGCAGGATTAACTAGAGCAAAACCTGCCAGATGCCCCATGGCAACTGGAGAAGACAAAACCTGGACAGATGATTCGTCTCCTCTTTCAGATAGTTCGCGGTATAGGCGTCTGGTTGGTAAGCTCATATATCTCACAGTGACCAAGCCCGACATTTCCTATGCTGTGGGCAAGGTGAGTCAATTCATGCAAGCACCTAGGGAGTGCCATCTACAGTCCACCTTGCGGAACTTGGAGTATGTCAAAGCAGCGCCTGGGAAAGGATTACTTTTTAAGAAGAATGGTCATCTGAGGGTTGAAGCATACTCAGATGCAAGTTATGTTGATGACAAAGGGGATCGCAAGTCAACCTCAGGTTTTTGCACCTTTGTTGGGGGAAATCAAGGGAGCTGGAAGAGCAAGAAGCAGTCTGTTGTCTCCAGGTCCAGTGCAGAAGCTGAGTATCGCAGTATGGCGTCGACCACTTGTGAGTTAAAATGGCTACGGGCTCTCATGCTAGATTTAGGAGAGGTCTACAACCATCCTCTACCTATGTTCTGTGATAACAAGGCTGTCATATACATCTCCAAAAATCCGGTCTTCCATGAAAGAACCAAGCACATTGAGGTCGACTGTCATTTCATTCGTGAAGAGATCTTAAAGGAACAAATTTTCACTCCCTTTGTCACTTCTGATAAAGAGCTGGCTGACATCTTCACCAAGCCAGTTTCTGCCTCGTTTTTTTATATTTGTGACAAGCTGGGCATGATCGATATATATTCTCCAGCTTGAGGGGGAGTGTTGAAGTTGGTGACCGGGCGGTCTGGCAGTCTGTCTTGGCGGGTTGAAGACCGGGCGGTCTGGCGATTTCTCTTCAGCAGGTTGGTTGATGTGTTGTTGTTGTCTGATAGCTGAGCGGTCTAGCCGTTTGTCTTAGCCGGCTTGGAGACCGGGCGGTCTAGCGGGTTCCACTGGCGATCTCTCTTTCTCTCTGGTAGTATCCGTGCGGTTAGCCCTTCTATCTAACCGCGCGGCTTGTGCGGTTTGTTCTGTATAGTCCGCCTACTCCTGTAATTTTTTAGTTCCACATCTCTTATTTGTATTCTCTCATCTCTCCTCCATTCTATATAATAGAGGGCATACCTTTGTAATAGATACCTTTTTCTGATAATAAAGTTTCAGTTTAAACCGTTTCCGGTTTGTTTTAGTTCGATTCTAACAGTTATTAGCAAACCAAGAAGCGTGGAACGTACGCTCTAATAGTTTTTAGGTCAAGACGAGCATTAACATTATCCTTAGTCTTACCTTTTACATCCATAACCGTGTTAAATGTATTGTCAAATACATTTTTTTCAATGTGCATCATAACAAGGTTATGTCGTATGAAATTTATTTTTCAATATGGTATTCCCCAAAAGATAATGCTACCACAACTTCGAGTTGATGACCAATTATGTGATTCACCAAACCCTTCGATTATTTCTTTATCTTCAGTCTTACCAAAATGAATGTTTGGTAATAATGCTACCACAACTTCGAGTTGATGACCAGTTAATTGAATAGGAGATGCATCTATCTCAATTCTTCCCTTAGTGAAGTCATCCCTTTGGTTTCTATTTGAATGATCTAATGGAAAAAATTTACGATGACAATAAAAAAAACATGGTTTTCGACCATGTTTAAGTCTAAACGACTTGATATGATTCATGCAATATGGATATGCTAGTTTCCATGAGTACTCCAACCCGACAACATTTCATATGCAGGAAAATTACCGATAGTCCACATTAGTGCTGCTCTCATCTGAAAGTTCTGTTTTTTTGTTATATCATAAGTCTCAACCCCAACATTCCATAATATCTTCAATTCATCTATCAAAGGTTGTAAATAAACATCCAAGCTCCTACCTGGACTCTCCGGGCCAAGCACGAGTAAGTTAAGACACATATATGGTCTATCCATACACATCCATGGTGGTAAATTTATGGTGTGATAAACACTGGCCAACATGAGTATGGTCTAGATCCTTGATTATGTGGATTAATCCCATTAGTTGATAGTGCAAGCCTAACATTTCATTAATGGCCAACATGAGAATGGTGTAACATTGAGACCTCTTATTTTACATCCTATTTTACATCATTTCTTTCCGTGGAGAAAGTGAAAGATACAAAAAATAGAGAGGGAGATAGAGTGAGAAGGTGAGGATCACATATTCAACTATTGGTCTCTAATCTAGTAAAATTTAGATTCATAATTTAAAAACTACACATGTAAGTTACTTCTATTTAATGACAAAAGTTGGAATTTTGAATGTTAGCATATACTAGATTAGTATTATAGCCAAAATAATTTGAACTAATTAAGTACTATATGGCGCAAGAACGAAAGTGAATGAGCTTTTTATTCCCCCTCCAAAAATCAAATATATGGTGAAATACATGCAGAATCAAATTCGTTTACTTTGTTAAGCTGGGGAACTTGGTGGAGATAGGCATTGAAACCTGAAATGCTCCCCTAGGAGTCCCGAAATGACCTCCGAGGAGATCATCATCGAAACCTGCACTAAAATAACATAACATTAGTGGTCTTCTGAGAAAACGTCTGGTGATGAGAACTAGGGGCCCACTTGAATACGTGTCAGAGTCAAGCTCAATTAAATATAGCTTCAATGAGTCTCACTAGCTAATAATGTTTCTTTGAATTGACATCCTTCACATGGAGTATTTTTGTGAAAAGAAAACGCGAGCTTGGGGTGCTAGTTGGGAATAATAATTAGGTGCGCGTAGCATTCCTTATTGTAGGAGCGAGTGAAATCGGGGACATACAGTTGTAGATCCAGTGACTAAAAAATTCAAAGTTAAAAAAAATAACACACGAGATTAAGCAGATCGGACGGCAACCAATCCCCCCCCCCCCCCCCCACACACACATTCCCAAAAAAAATTGAGAGAATTTTCTGTGCGTGGAACGCACAAGAGAATTATGCGGGACCTTTTTTTAGTTCAAAAATACAGTTGGATTTTCATTGATTGTAAAATCCAGTTGAAATTTAGTTCGAAAAATGGACTGGATTTTTAGTTCAAAAAAACATTTTTTTTACAGTTGGATTTTCACCCCAAAACATAATCATATGAGTACTTAAAATGAGCGTAAAAATGCATAGTTCAATATTTCGTGATTTATTTTGTGAAAAAATAGAAGACATGGGAGAAATTTAAATTTTCCCCACGATTCTCCTCGTGCGTTCCACACACAAAAAATTTAGGCATACTTAGCTAGTTGGAGGACGGAGTAGCTATGCTCTATAGTCCTGAGTTGCCATATGTGCGTGGGTTCCAAGGAATATTGGGAGGTGTTGGATTCTAACTACTTTGCTAGAAAAATATTGGGTGGCCATGTATATTAATATAGTAATACTGTGTGGCACTGTGGCCTGGGATATGAATAAAACCCTATAAATTAATATTTCACAATCATAAAAAATACTTTTCCCTCAAGAGACTTGGTATAGAGCTAATAATGAAGCCCGTTTATTTGGCTGAATGCTTACATTTCATTAAATAATACATTAATCACCGGCGATAAGAAGAATTGCAATCACAAGAATCAAAAGTACTTGGCATGAGATAATTCTTCGTCCTCCCTCACTCATAACTGCTCTCCTCTCTCCCTTACCTCTCTCTCTCTCTCTCTCTCTCTCTCTCTCTCTCTCTCTCTCTCTCCCCCTGGGCTGCATGCATTACTCAGTAGTCGTAACTACTATTACTATTTGCTTAATCATCTCAACTACTCAACGAGCAGACGCAGGTTATTCCTCCCTTTCCTTCTCCTCAATTCTCCTTTTTTCAGCCTTATTGTTTTTTTTCAAATCATGTACGCATTAATTCATGTACTCAATGAATTAATCAACTGTGAAAAAAACTACCAGGATTATATTTTTCAGGTGAATATAATATTGATTTCAAAGGTATGCTACATCTTTCTCGAAGGCTTCTGGGACAGAGGCAACAAATTATTAGCCCAACGCCACCCCGAGGAAAAGATAATGTACGACAATGGTTTACAGTTGCACCAAAACCTTCACCGAAGTGACGGAAAACAATCACCGATGTTCTTGTAGAAAAAGAGAGAAATGGATAATACTGACAGTTTTTTTTATTGTAATTTTATAATATCCTTCATATATATATATATATATATATATATATATATATATATATATATATATATATATATATATAACACATAAAAAATTATAGCAATAATATTAATGAATTTCTTGATTTCTAAAATTAATTGTTGATGGGATTCCCCTTGATAGTTTTACTTTCAAGACAACCTAAACACCTAGAGGGGGGGGGGGGGTGAATAAGTTCTACTTCTTTATAAAAACTTCTAGGCAGAATTCAATTTAATGGCTAACACAATAATCACAGCAATCACAGAAAATAAAACATTACAGATTGCACAATGATTTATAGTGGTTCCCCAAGGTCTGGGTACATCCACTTTCCCCCTTCACCTATCTAGCAGTATGCTAGATTCGGCCAAACTTCCACTAATCTCAGATCAACAGATCCTACAACTCAGAACCCAACTGGTTCCTACAACTCAGGCACAACAGCCCTACCTCAGCCTTGCCCCAAGGCCTACAACTCAGAGAAGACCCTTCTCCTACACTCAGGCAAACAGCCCTACCACTCAGAGTTCAACACTCCTACACTCAGCCTTTATAACACAGGCTTACAACTCAGATCTGTGTAAACAGATCCTACAGAAATATAGAAAATATTATTTAACTGTCTTGCCTGAATTGAGAGAGAAAAGGCCAAGACAATTCTTGATCAGCTGATGAAATCAACTGTATCTGAGCTTTCTTCAAAGCTTCTTGAATATGAACTTAGCTGAGTTGATTTCCAAACAGCTTCTTGAGAATCCACTGGTGGATTCTTTCTTCTTCTTCAAATTCTGGCTTGATCTCTCTCTATCCAGCACTTTGAACGATTCTTCTGAATTCTGATTAGAACTCTTCTTTGATCTATCCTTAGATAGTCTTCTTAGATCTCCCGGAGAAGATCTTCTTAAGTGCCTAGCACTTTCTTGAAATGAATTGGATTGTAATCCTTCTCAACTTTTTGATTCTTATCAATGTTTTCAAAAGTTACTTTCTCCTTCTGAATCTGTCTATTTATAGATTTTCTTCATGCTAACCGGCTGATCCGGTTTCTAACCGTTTTCTGACAAGTCTGACAGCTTCAGTTAACCGGTGGCAACCCACAGCTGTCAAGTCTTCAAACAAGTCCTGTGCTTTAGTCTTGAACCACAAGTTGTCGAGACAATCTGTCAGAAAGTGTCGAGACCATCTGTCTATCTGTGTCGACACAACTGACTTTGGTGTCGACACAGTCTTCAGTGATGTCGACTAAGCTGCCTTTGAGTCGACACAGCTTCTTCTGAAAATAACTTGGTCTTGACTCTTCAGTGTGTCGACACAAGTCCTGTGTGTCGACACAGTTGTTGTAGAATCATAACTTAGTAAGTGTCGACTTAGCCTTCAGGTGTCGACACAGTCTTCTTCTAACACTGCTATAATGTGTCGACTCAATCACAATGTGTCGACACATTCTGCTGGTGTAGACAAACCTGAGGTCGACTATATTCTTCTGTGTCGACACATTTTCCCAATGTTGAGGTCGACGCTTTTCTTCTGTGTCGACACAAATTCCCAGTGTTGTGTCGACTCTTTTCTTCTGTGTCGACACAAATTCCCAGTGTTGTGTCGACTTACTTCTTCTGTGTCGACACTTTTTCCCAGTGTAGTTGTAGACTAACTGCTATGTGTCGACACTGCTTCCTCTATGTCGACACTTTTTCCCAGTGTAGTTGTAGACTAACTGCTATGTGTCGACACTGCTTCCCAGTGTTGTGTCGACTATTTTCTTCTATGTGTCGACACTGCTTCCTCTGTGTCGACACTTGGACTTAGAATTTTTCTGCATACTTTATCAATTCTTCACCTGCACATGTCAACTCAAAAACAACATCAAATACACCTTGATGTATATCATTGAGCTAGGTTGGGCTTCTTCAAATCAGGTACACATTTTCCAATGTACCCAACAATCTCCCCCTATTTGGAGAAGTCATAACCCTTATAGCCAATGATATACACCATTTATAAACAGTACTAAATTGATGATATATGACATAACAGGAATACTTAATATAAACAAAACATAAAAAACAATCCATCACAGAATGAACATTATAATATGCCAATCAACATTTTGTTTATAACTGGGTAATGTTTGATTACATTGTTTTACATTTAATGATCACATCACAACATTACAAAAACACTATGAAGGAACTAAAAAACATAATCAGGATTGATCAGGCTCTCTTATGATAATCCCTTTGCCAGATTGAATTGTAGCTGTCACAGGAGCTTCTGATTCTTCAGCTATCTTCTTTCCTTTTAGATCAGCTTTCTTCTGAGCTTCTTCCTTGATCCTTTGCCTTTCAAAATAGTGAAAAGGCTTTGGGAAGTACTTGCTTGGCTCCTTAGCATCTGATGGCAGCCTTCCCAGCTTAGCTTTCCTTCTGAATTGTACTATTGCTTCCTGTCTTGCCTCATACTTCTGCCATTCTATCTCATTGTACCACTTCCCTCTTTCATGAACTTTGTCTTGTACAGCCTTCCATGCAGTGAGTATTATGTTCCTTGAAGTAGGACTCCACTGCTCATAATCTGGCTTGAGTGCAGCCTGCTCTCTAAATCTCTTCTTTGCTAATAGAACATCTTGCTGTTCTTTCAGGAAGGCCTCTGGCATCTCAACTTTCTCAATCACAATATTATGCACATCCTTTGGAGGACTATACATATCCTGCACTTGCTTATCCAGAATTTCAAAATCAGAAGGGGGGTAAATAACTTGGGCAACCTCAGGTTGGTTGTCTTCAAGTAGTCCTACTTGAATGCCTGATTCAGCCATCATATCATCATCACACAAGGGTGGACATCCCAAGGTGGCTCTTATACTATTTGTCACCCATTTAGAGTGCTCTTAGCCTGCATGAATCAATAACCTCTCCCCCTTTATGACTTCTCTTGTCATATGATCTCTAAGATCATCCTTCTGAAACCTTATCTGTCCATCTAGATAATTTATACCTTCTTTGAAAAATGGTTTCAATTTTTGCAGCTTGGTTGATATTTCCTGTTGGCAGGTGGAGATAGCAGTTTGTACTGAGGCAATGACATCTTGAAATTGCTTATTAAACTCTTCCTTTTCTTTTGTTTTATCTGCAGGCAGGCCTGGAACAATCTTTTTCACTTCCTCTATTATCTCATGATGAGATTCAGTTAAATTATCATTCATTCTTAACTGATTTTCCAATACATAGCTTTGCTTCAGGGCAACATCATCTACCTTTTTAGTAATAGCCTCCTGTTGTTGAGCTAGATAAACCACAGCATGG
This sequence comes from Platanthera zijinensis, assembly GCA_039513925.1. NCBI lineage: Eukaryota > Viridiplantae > Streptophyta > Magnoliopsida > Asparagales > Orchidaceae > Platanthera > Platanthera zijinensis. The sequence continues at coordinate 96,338,624 of CM077080.1, read as the reverse complement.
CCTCCCTTTTGGAAGCAATCTGTCATTTCTGTCTTATGCAGGTTGACTTGAAACTGGATGGACTTGATATCCTGAGCTAAGTCAAACTGCAGAGACTTGCTATTTTCATCAACATACTTTTCCAGAGCCATTCTTTGTTCATCCAATTTCACCTGTAGATCTACCATAAATTTGTTATGATCAAAGGCAGGAGATGCTTGTTGAGGTGTTGTCTGTAAAGCCTGCTTATAATTCTTGCTTCTTCTCTTAAATACAACAAGTTTTCTTTTCTTGGCCATCCTGGCTTCTTCAGTTTCAGTATCAGACGAAGTATCTAGGTGAATTCTTTCTTGAGGAGGATGAAGTGTATCTGTCCCAGTGACCTGTTGCTCAGTCTCAACATCCACTGGCTCCCCCTCAACCTGTGGCTCAACTTCAGCTTCCTGATCAATGTCCATACCTATGGACTTCTCAATTTCTGGTTCTCCTCCTACTTTATCTGTAGTAGTATCAGCATCAGGGAATAACTCCTCCAGAGTAAATTCCAGTTGAGCTGTAACTTCAGCAGTAGTTAAATCTTGAGATAAGTCTAACTGTGCTTCCTCTTGCACTTGTACTGACAACAGCTCCCCCTGAACCTGTGCAGTAATAAGAATATGAGCAATGTCTTTTATAGTAAAATACATTAGCTCCCCCTACACTTGTACCTGATCAGGAGTAGATACATTTTGAGCTGGAGAGTGAACTGGCTCCCCCTGTAGCTGTGCAGGTGTTGACACTTGCTGTAGTATAGTTGAGTCAGGCTGTTCTTCAACCTGTGTCCTGAGTGGGTCTTCTTGTTGTTGTTCAGTGTCTTGAGTTTGAGAAGGGGATTTCACAGGGGTGTCTGGCCTGCTCTCTTCAGGCACATCCTTGGACAACACCCTATCCCACCTAGAGAACAGTCTCATATCCATCCTTCTCATATGATTGATCTTAGTCCCTGGCAGTTGCTGCATCACTTCAGGGATCACTCCAATGAGATATAAGCTCATGATTCTAGCCATGTTGGGCTTCTTGATTCCTTCTTTGATCTTGTCAAAGAGTACTCTTGACCAATCAGTAGGAATTGTAAAAACAATCCTGGTCATAAGGCTGAACATATAGACAGAAATCCTATCATGTCCACCTGTCTTGCAGAGGATTACTTTCCCAACAACTTCAGACAAGAATTTCCCTTGTTGATTCATACCCTTCCTGTTGAAAGCAGCTCCAATCTTCATACTCGAGTCCAGTCCACACCATTGAAGGGCTTCCCTTGTCTTAGAACTAGGAACTTCCTCTTCATTCTCAACTACTTGTAATTGAAGGATCTTTCTTAAAGTTCTTGGAGTAATCTTCACCTTAGTCCCTTGAACATTGGACTTAATCTTGAGGCCTTTTGAGTGGACTGATGCAGAGATAAAGAACTCGTGCACCTCCTTCTTCCAGATTTTAGTTGGCTCTGAGATTAGAAATTCTAACCCTGACTCGGAGAGGAGGGTGATAACCCCTTGAACATCTGGCGGCGCATCTGCAAAGGCCTGGCGCACCAACTCATACCCCTCATTGACGTTGTCTTCCATCCTTGGCGCCATCGATTCGTCGAGAAAGCTTGAGAGAAGAGAGAAAGATAGACTGTCGACACAGGGTTTTAGTCTCGAAAACCTTGGAAGCGTGTCGACAGAAAGCGTTTTTCACCTATTTATACCTTCTGTTGAAAGAAGTTCAAAAAGGCGCCAAACACAGACTAAATGTGTCGACACAGACGGAATGTGTCGACACAAACTTCTATTGTCTCGACATTACTTCAGCCTACTATGTGTCGACACCAATTTGTGGTTATGTCAACACCTTGGATACATAGTAGAAAGACAAAAATTCTGTGTCGACTCTAAGGATAAGTGTCGACACATATTCTGTAAGTGTCGACACAATTATCCTGGTTGAGTCGACATTATATTTCTGGTTAAGTCGACAATATTTCTCTAAGTCGACACATTATTACTGAATGTGTCGACACATTCTTACTTAGTCAATTTCTGTTGTTATTACTTAACTTACTTAAATCCCACTTTAATTGCATTGTTAATGATTTTGTTAATACATTAATCAATGGTTAACATACCTAATTCAATTTTGAAATTATTGAATTTGGTTTCATCTAAAGGCTTAGTAAATACATCTGCTATTTGATAATCTGTTTTTACAAATTCCAATGAGATGTCTCCTTTTTCTACATGTTCTCTAAGAAAATGGTATTTGATTTCTATATGCTTAGTTCTACTATGAGAAACTGGATTATTAGCAATAGAAATAGCACTCTTAGAATCACATAAAAGGGGTGTTCTACTTACCTGAATACCATAATCCTTAAGCTGATGCTGCATCCATAATAGCTGTGCACAGCAGCTTCCAGCAGCAACATACTTTGACTCAGCTGTGGAAATTGCCACACTAGTCTGCTTCTTACTACTCCAAGATATTAGTCTTCCTCCCAGGAATTGACAAGTACCTGTAGTACTCTTTCTATCCTCTCTACATCCTGCAAAATCTGCATCTGAATAGCCTGTTAGTAGAAAATCTCTATTCCTAGGGTACCAAAGGCCTAGATTAGGAGTGCCCTTTAGATATCTCAGAATCCTTTTGACTGCAGTATAATGAGATTCTTTAGGGCAGGCTTGGTACCTAGCACAGACACATGTTGCATACATAATGTCTGGTCTACTAGCAGTAAGATATAGTAGAGACCCAACTATTCCTCTATACAATGACTCATCAACAGGTTTACCTGCCTCATCTTTGCATATAGGGATGCTTGTTCCCATAGGAGTTCTCATGGTGAGGATGACTCCATACCATATTTCTTAATTAATTCTTTGGTGAACTTAGACTGGGATATGGACAATCCATCATCAGTCTGTCTTACTTGGAGTCCCAAGAAGAACTTAAGTTCTCCCATACTGCTCATCTCAAACTTCCCTTGCATAAGTTTGGCAAACTTTTTACAAAGGTTGTTTTCAGTAGATCCAAAGATTATGTCATCAACATAGATCTGAACTAAGATGATCTTACCTTTGGATTCCCTAAGGAATAGAGTTTTGTCTATCTTTCCTCTTGAGAATTTATTCTCAATGAGGAAGGTAGACAGGGTTTCATACCAAGCCCTTGGAGCTTGTTTTAACCCATACAAAGCTTTCCTAAGCTTATACACAGAATCAGGTTTAAGAGGATCTACAAAACCTGATGGCTGCTCTACATATACTTCTTCTTTAAGATCACCATTCAGAAATGCTGACTTCACATCCATCTGGTATACTTTGAAGTCTTGATAGGCTGCATAGGCAAGGAATATTCTGATAGCCTCCAGCCTTGCTACTGGAGCAAAGGTTTGATCAAAGTCAATCCCTTCTTCCTGCCTGTATCCTTTTGCAACCAATCTTGCTTTATTCTTCACTATTATCCCACTTTCATCTAGCTTGTTCCTATAGATCCACTTAGTGCCAATTATGCTGTGGCCTCTTGGTTTAGGAACAAGCTCCCAGACTTTGCACCTTCTGAATTGATTCAGCTCCTCTTGCATAGCATCAATCCAGTGCTGGTCTTGGATAGCTTCTTCAAACTTCTTAGGTTCCATCTGAGACAAGAAACTTGAATGCAAAACTGTGCTTTGATTTCTGCTTCTAGTTTGCACTCCTTGTCTTGGATCACCTATTATCTGATCAGCAGGATGATCTCTTAGATATCTTATAGCTGGAGGAAGATTCCCTTCAGGTTGAGCATCTCCAGCTTCTTCATTCTGCTGAACCTCTTGGTTTTCATCAGCTTCCATTATCTCTTGTACTCCCCCTGGACAGCAGCCTTCATTTTCCAATGCTCCATCTTCCTTTGAAGCTTCAGCAATGGAGAGCTTGTCCATCCTCTTGCTTATACCTGTTGAGTCATTTGATCTACAAGACAACTCACAATTGATTAATCTTGTTTCATCAAATACAACATGCATAGATTCTTCAACAACTTGAGTAGTTAAGTTGAAGACTCTATAGGCCTTACTATTTGAGCTGTACCCAACAAATATCCCATCCTGGGATTTGGCAGCAAACTTAGTCAAATATGACTTGCCATTGTTAAGTATATAACACTTGCAACCAAAGATCCTAAAATAGGATAGATTTGGTTTTCTGCCTTTCACAATCTCATAGGGAGTCTTTCTGTGGCTTTTGGTGATAGAAGCCCTATTGATGACATGACAAGCAGTGTTAACTGCCTCAGCCCAAAAATATTCTGGGAGAGAGGTGTCACTCAATAGAGTTCTACCAGCTTCAATTAATGTTCTATTCTTTCTTTCAGCAATTCCATTTTGCTGAGGTGTTCTAGGTGAGGAGAATTCTTGGAAAATCCCAAAGTCTTTACACAAGTTTGTTATGCTTTCAGATTGAAACTCAGTACCATGGTCACTTCTGATTTTGACCACTGTACTATTCAGTTCATTCTGAATTTGCTTTACAAAATTAAGTAATACACTTGGGGTTTCAGATTTTTGTCTCAGAAAGAACACCCATGTAAATCTAGAATAGTCATCTACAACCACAAAAGTGTAGACCTTCCTACCTAGACTATGAACTGGCATAGGACCAAAAAGATCCATATGTAAGAGGTATAAGCACCTCACAGAATCCTTGTTTTCAAGGCTTTGAAATGAGGATTTTGTCTGCTTGCCCTTTTGACAAGCTGAGCATACCCCTTCCTTTATACACTTAACTTGAGGCCCATTCCTCACTAGTTCTTTACTAATGAGTTGGCCAATTGTCTTGTAGTTTAGATAAGCCAATCTCTTATGCCACTTAACACAATGGGAAGCATTGTCATCAGCTACAAGACAAATGGGGGAAGCCTTATTTTCACATTCAAAATTAAGGCAATATACATTTCTCTTCCTATACCCAGTCAAAATGATCTCTTGATCACTTGACCTTTTGATATGACATCCATCCTTACCAAATGAAATGTCATATCCTAGATCACTCAGCTGGCTTATGCTTATTAGATTATGTTTCAAACCTTTTACATAGGCCACTTGGGTGATAGTAATTAGGTATGAAGAAATGTTACCAAACCCTTTGATGACTCCCTTCTCAGATCCACCAAAGATCACTTTAGGTCCATCTTTGACAGATGAATACTCCTTCAGCAGCCCCTTTGTTCCAGTCATGTGCCTGGAACAACCACTATCCAAGTACCATATAGGGGCATGGTTACTTGGATTCACCTGCAATACAGAATTACTTACCCTTAGAACCCAAGTAAGTCTTGGGTCCTTGGTTCAGGTTAGCATTAATAAAGTTATCATAACCTCTTCTAACAGGTAGACTCTTATTCTTTATAACACTTGTGTTATACCAGCAGTCTAATGCAAAATGGCCTCTCTTGCCACAGCACCAACATTCAAACTTATTGTATCTAGATCTAGATACATCCTTGTCAGAAGAATTTCTGTTCATTGCTGGTGCTGTTGCAACTTCACCTACTGATTTCTTAAAACCATTGGGTTTATGACCATAGGTAGGCCTGCTTGCATTTACACCCTTGTTCTTCAGAACATTAGTCTTAATATGACCTTGAATGTCTTCATGATCATATATGTTAGAAGGCACTTTCACCTTACTAAACTTTATGGGGACTGAAAGGTTTAGTGGCTGAATAGGGGCTTTGCCTTTCCTCTTGAATCTACCAGCCCTGGAGTTACCTTTAAATCCTAATCCAGCCTTACCCTTCTGAGTGACAAATTCATCTATCAAGGGTAAGACAGATTTTGGCTTAGAGTAACTAGCCACTAAATCCCTTTCAATTCTAAGTCTGGCCTCCAGACTCTTCACTTGATCATTAGTATAATTAATTGTGCCCATCTGAATAATAGTTATATTCTTCAGCTTGGCAATTTCATTTAATTTTTGATCAAGGACTTTTTCTAACTCAGTTGTTGCAACCCTTAGTTCAGCAATTTCCTGAGCCTGAGTTTTAACCAGGTTCTTGCTTTTCTTAAGGGCCTGCAACAAGTCCCCATACTTGTCTATCAATTGATAGACATCTCCTTCAGATTCAGATGCATCTTCATCACTTGATGCAGATGTAGCTGATTCTTCACTTGTACTACAAACAGATGTACTGGAAGGACATTTTACCTCATTAGGACCAGACTGATTCTGGCATATGTCCTCTTCTGATCTTGTCATCAACCCCATGCATTGATGTTCATTGATGGAGTCTAGCAACTGCATAAACTCCTCTTCCTCAGATGCAGCATATAATCCAATATATGCTTCAGCTTCAGATCCTGATTCTGAAGTTGACTGGTCTGACAGACTCTTATCTTTCTTTGCTACAAAGGATTTCTCCTTCTTGCCTTTCTGATAAGTCTTCTTCTTTTCTGAAGATTCCTTTCTCTTGTCAGGACAATCAGCCACTACATGTCCAGGCCTATTGCAACAATAACAGACAATCTTTGAAGTAGTGGCTTTGCTGGGTTTTGATCTGCTCTTCTCTTTCCTTGATGACCTTTTCTTCTTATAATAGTCATCAACTTGCTGTGATGGGGAAGGCCTAGACTTCCACTGCTTCTTCTTCAAGAACCTCAGGAATTGTCTTGTGAATGCAGCAAAATCTGCATCTGAATCACAGCTTTCAGAACCCTTGTTTGAACTTTCAGAACTATCTTCTGTAACTTCCTTAGGAGGAGATGGTGATTTCCTCCTATTCTTTCTAGTGGCTTCTGCATTGAATGCCACAGTCTTTTCTCTATGCTCTCCTCTTGAGTTTCTTTCCTCCTCCTTCCTCACCATAAGTTGCATTTCATAGGATAGCAACTTTCCAAACAGGGTTGGAGGAGATATCTCTGCCAATTTAGCCACTTCTCTTATGGCACAGATCTTTGTATCCCAATCCTTTGATAAGGATCTTAAGAATTTGTCATTCAGTTCATAGGTACTGAAGACTCTTCCATAGGATATTAGCTCATTCACAATTCTATAGAATTTCTTATAGCACTCAGTTATGCTATCAGATTTTCCTTGTCTAAAGCTTTCATACTCCTGATTTAGCATAGACTTCCTGTCCAGCCTTACTTCTTCAGATCCCTCCATGTAGACAATCAATGTGTCCCACATTTCCTTGGAGGTCTTGCAGTGAATCAGATTCTGAAATGTTGAATCATCTATGGCACTCACAATAATGTTCTGAGCTCTTTTATCCATGGTTGCCAAGATGATTTCATCCTTGGTCATTTCTGAATAACTCTTTGGAGTTTGGATATTTGCATCAAGAACTGATACCTTCATTGGAATGAAGGGGCCTTCCTGTACTGTGATGTAAATTCTTGGGTCAGATGCTTCCATAAACAGTCCGACTCTTTCTTTTCAAATTCCAAAAATTTCTTTCTTGCATATGGGTAATTTCATAGACCCTAGCTCCTTATGATTCTCTCCAGAACCCATCTTCTTGAATCTTGAATCTGCCTTTCAGATCTACCTCAGACTGTTAAGTCCTTTTTGAGGAACCTCCCTCTGATACCACTTGATAGTTTTACTTACAAGACAACCTAAACACCTAGAGGGGGGGGGGGGTGAATAGGTTCTACTTCTTTATAAAAACTTCTAGGCAGAATTCAATTCAATGGCTAACACAATAATCACAGCAATCACAAAAAATAAAACATCACAGATTGCACAATGATTTATAGTGGTTCCCCAAGGTCTGGGTACATCCACTTTCCCCCTTCACCTATCTAGCAGTATGCTAGATTCGGCCAAACTTCCACTAATCTCAGATCAACAGATCCTACAACTCAGAACCCAACTGGTTCCTACAACTCAGGCACAACAGCCCTACCTCAGCCTTGCCCCAAGGCCTACAACTCAGAGAAGACCCTTCTCCTACACTCAGGCAAACAGCCCTACCACTCAGAGTTCAACACTCCTACACTCAGCCTTTATAACACAGGCTTACAACTCAGATCTGTGTAAACAGATCCTACAGAAATATAGAAAATATTATTTAACTGTCTTGCCTGAATTGAGAGAGAAAAGGCCAAGACAATTCTTGATCAGCTGATGAAATCAACTGTATCTGAGCTTTCTTCAAAGCTTCTTGAATATGAACTTAGCTGAGTTGATTTCCAAACAGCTTCTTGAGAATCCACTGATGGATTCTTTCTTCTTCTTCAAATTCTGGCTTGATCTCTCTCTATCCAGCACTTTGAACGATTCTTCTGAATTCTGATTAGAACTCTTCTTTGATCTATCCTTAGATAGTCTTCTTAGATCTCCCGGAGAAGATCTTCTTAAGTGCCTAGCACTTTCTTGAAATGAATTGGATTGTAATCCTTCTCAACTTTTTGATTCTTATCAATGTTTTCAAAAGTTACTTTCTCCTTTTGAATCTGTCTATTTATAGACTTTCTTCATGGTAACCGGCTGATCCGGTTTCTAACCGTTTTCTGACAAGTCTGACAGCTTCAGTTAACCGGTGGCAACCCATAGCTGTCAAGTCTTCAAACAAGTCCTGTGCCTTAGTCTTGAACCACAAGTTGTCGAGACAATCTGTCAGAAAGTGTCGAGACCATCTGTCTATCTGTGTCGACACAACTGACTTTGGTATCGACACAGTCTTCAGTGATGTCGACTAAGTTGCCTTTGAGTCGACACAGCTTCTTCTGAAAATAACTTGGTCTTGACTCTTCAGTGTGTCGACACAAGTCCTGTGTGTCGACACAGTTGTTGTAGAATCATAACTTAGTAAGTGTCTACTTAGCCTTCAGGTGTCGACACAGTCTTCTTCTAACACTGCTATAATGTGTCGACTCAATCATAATGTGTCGACACATTCTGCTGGTGTAGACAAACCTGAGGTCGACTATATTCTTCTGTGTCGACATATTTTCCCAATGTTGAGGTCGACACTTTTCTTCTGTGTCGACACAAATTCCTAGTGTTGTGTCGACTCTTTTCTTCTATGTCGACACAAATTCCCAGTATTGTGTCGACTTACTTCTTCTGTGTCGACACTTTTTCCCAGTGTAGTTGTAGACTAACTGCTATGTGTCGACACTGCTTCCTCTGTGTCGACACTTTTTCCCAGTGTAGTTGTAGACTAACTGCTATGTGTCGACACTGCTTCCCAGTGTTGTGTCGACTATTTTCTTCTATGTGTCGACACTGCTTCCTCTGTGTCGACACTTGGACTTAGAATTTTTCTGCATACTTTATCAATTCTTCACCTGCACATGTCAACTCAAAAACAACATCAAATACACCTTGATGTATATCATTGAGCTAGGTTGGGCTTCTTCAAATCAGGTACATATTTTCCAATGTACCCAACACCCCTAATGATCCCCGAGGACTTCGACCGAAACACTCGAGAAAGTAATTCCGACCAAGGGTGTATCGCGCGCGAGCCACGCCCCCTCGAAGGGTCAAAAATCTCCGAGAATGGGGGGGGGGGGGCAAAACAAAAAACACCAAAGTGTCATGCTCAACCAACTTATGTGTGCTCGACATGCATGCACGCGACTAACCTGCGCACCTGGCGAGCACTCCCGCTAACGGCCAGCACGCACGTACGGTCGGTACGCGCGCACGCGCCTAGGAGAGACTGGCTAGCCCCCTGCGCTCGCGCCCCGTCCACGCCCACGCGCCGGGGTCTGTCGCGGCTGCCGATCACCTCTAGCCCCCTTTCCTAGCAGGGCAACCTTCTCGGGCCGCCTGGGGGGCATGTTTCTGATTTAGGGAAACTTGGGGATCGAGGTGATCGGAACGAAGGGATGTCATTCACAAACTCGGGATTCAGTCGAGCGCAATTACCAAAGCGCCTTTTTAAGAAAGATGTAAATAGAACCCAAGGCCTTTATTTGAGGACAAACAACTTGAGAGACTAGAGATAGATCTGAGGTTTTCCCATGTGGGTGTAAGACTTAGATCGTTCCTTCGCTCGGAATTCACTCTGCTCCTTTTCTAGTTCGCTAACGCTCAGCGCTCTCGCACACGCAGCTGCAGGCACAGGAAAAAGCACGGAGTAACGTACCGGTGTACGATGTCATCAAGAGTTCATCGACTTAGCTACTTCTCCTATTTTCTATACTTTAAGCTTCTAACTGAGAGGTAGTTTGTCACCCCCCCCACCCCCGATGAATTATAATACTTGTAAACAAAGGAAAAATAGTAGATTTTGGTCCGATACAAATCCAGCCACGTAGTTTTTTCACCCTTTACGGGTTTTCCACCTCTCTTGTCATTGATATTTGGGTTTCATTTGACAATTTGCATGCCTGATCCGATTTGGAGCTAAGGCGGTCTGATTTTGCAAGCCGGAGGAAAATTGGATAAACCACAAATGTTTGATGCTGTCTATAAGAAGGTGTTCTCAAATCAGCAACAAGTCCTTGGAAGCAATTCTTGCCATGCGCAAGCACCCCCATCTGATGACAATAACAAGAGGAGGCACACACGTCGCAGATCAAGCAACATGCGAGGAATTTGACAATCAAGTATCCAATAATTCACCAAACGACAACGTACCCCTCCTCGAGGAAGTGCTGCCGCACTGGAATAACAGATGTTTCTGATGGAGGAATTCCAAGCTTGGGCGCTCGCCCTACTAAGGGACTTAGGGACATCTAGGTCCCTAGGAGCATATATTGCGACCTTGGACTGCACATCATTCCCTTCAAGCTATCGCATGCTCAGTAGAGTGGCCCATACAACATGTCGCGTTACGAATGCATGGACTGGAGGGGGGGGGGGGGGGTGCACCAGCTGACGAAGTCAACACCTTCAAAAGAGCCCCTTTCTAGTAAGGACTAACAACTCAAAAGAGACGGAAGGAACAGAATCTGAGCCCTATATATAGAAAGGGAGGCGGGCACCTCGATGACTCCCATAGTTTGGGGGAAGATCCCCTAGATTGGGCAATCAATACAGATACTTCCACTACCATAAGAGTATCAGACACAAAATGGAGGAATGCTTGTGCCTGAAGGAGGATGTCGAGTGACTTGCGCACCCTTGCTTGCTCGAGGAGTTTCACGGAAAGAAGGTTGTGACGCAATCTGCCCTGACCAAGCTCATCGGGGGGGGGGGGAGACCACAAAGGAGATTCCCCCGAAGCACGGTAAGAGAGGTCCAGGACAACCCCTCCTGATGCACAGGGATCTTCGTCAATCCCTCAACACATTCAGGCAATCATCAGATATCCCCCTATACAAGTAGCGGTATATTGATTGACGAAAATGTGTGCGCCAAAGTGGTGTTCCTATTGAACTTACTCCAATTAGGGATCTTTTGGATTGATGCTTAGCTAGGTGCGTGGGGTGCACATGTTATAGGACACCAAACAATTCACATCTTTAGGAGCATTATCCTACCAGTGAATTTCGGGATCCCTCCAACACAAGCTATGTATGACATCCAGTTCATCATCATGCAAGACTCCTCAAAATGAAACACCATTATCAAAGGATCAAAATTGAGGGATCTCTGGTCTGACTCCCTCACAAAATACATCAAAATGGAGATCCTCTCACAGGACGCAACACCAAAGGGCGCCACTGGGACTTGATGCATAAGGCTCTTGAAATCGGTACCATACAAAATTTACTTTCTCGTGTTTGCTAGAATAACAAGTTACACGGCAGGACTTCCACACACTTGTATCTTATTTTAGCACTAATGTAACAGTTTTTAGCTACATCTACTACAACAAACTCCTACTGTCAAGGCAAGATGGACTAAAGTCCTTCCACACTTCCTGAGAGAATGGACCATGTATCCTTCTACTACTATAGTGAGATGGATGAAAGTCCTTCTACACCTCCTGAGAGAACGAACCTCATATCCTTCTATCAAGGCAAGATGGACAAAGGTTCATATGTACCTCCACTAGAACAAACCCTGTGTCCTTATGAGGAGAGAACGGGCAAAAGTCCTTCTCCACCTCAACTAGAATAGATCCCTCGATCTTCCTAGGAGGGAACAAAAAAAAGGTCCATTTCCACCTTCCATGGAACGGACCTCAAGTCCTTCTGTGGCGCAAACAGACAAAGGTCCTTCCCCACCTCCAATAGAATGAACCCTTTGTCCCTGTGAGGCATAAATAGACAAAATTCCTTCGCCACCTCGCTACAATATAACTTAGTCCTTTTTGAGGTGCAAAGATCTTTCTGTACCTCAAATAAAGCAGGCTTCAAGCCCCTCTACTAATGCCAGAAGTGGTCAAATTCCCTCTACCCCTCTTATAAGGTCAATCCCCAAATACCCTAATATGATCTAGCGAAAATGGATCCCAAGTCAACCCGCCTCAATAAGGTGGGAAAACTCCCTTCTGCACCACATTCAAATGACAATATTTGTGCTAGAAGCCAAATGGAGGATTCTAAGGCTAATACTAAACGTCGCACTTGCCCGTTAAAACAAAAGGAACGTAAAAAGTAAAAAACACTTCCAAAATATCGCAAAAGATATCCATTAAAACTAAAACTATCCCACATGCCAAATCACCAAAGAAGATAGGGAAATCCTACTATGGTACGAAGACACACTTGATACAACAAATGCAAAGTAAAGAAAAGACAAACATTAAATACGATGCATAAATACGTGAAGGACACAAACAAGTCACCCATCGATGTCGATGAAAGTCAAGGGATGTCTCTTCACCTAGAGGGGGAGGTGAATAGGTGATGTGGATTTTTAAATATTTATTTAAAAAATAAAAAACAATGCACTTCACAACCAATCACACAACAAAAATACACAAATGATTTGTACTGGTTCCCCGAGTTGGGTCGGTCAATATTCACCTGTGCCTATCTAGTAGTGTGTTAGCCTCGACAAACTCCAACCAATTCTCGGATCTGCAGATCCTACAGCTTAGTGACCACATCTCTTACCTTAGAGGTATGGACTAGCCCCCTACCTCAGGTCAATAAGACCCTACCTCAAATCCCACAGTAGGAATCCCTTTGCTCAAGTTTCTCAACAAAAGTCCTACCTTAGATCTACAAAGGATCATACAGCTTAGAGGCGGAATCTCCTACCTCAAAAGCACAAGCTGGTTTCTTACCTCATGTCACAAGGTCCCTACAACTCAGATCTTAGAGATATCCTACAGTTTTATAAGTTTTAATGCAAAACTTTCGATAGACTCAGTAGTTGATTCTTGAAAGCACTGGAGTCTTCTAGAAGCTTGTTGAGAATTGCTTCTGATAAGATAAATTCAGGCTGTGGTTTTTTTATACAAGATAAGAAGATGAAGATATTATGTTCTTCGGTTCTATATCTGATAAAGGCAAGTGTACATTATGGATTATGGTATAGAATATAAAATATCAAGCTCATATTAGATCTGAGGTGCTTTGATTACTTTTACTTTAAGGAAATTGCTATTATTCTATCAAGTAGATTTTTCAGTTGGTTTGCAAATAAAAGATAGGCTATGATTTAAAAGGTGATTAAGACTATATTTAAAAGGCTAGCACTCAATCTTAGCTCACTTCAGAATGAAAATGATAAAAAGAAATAAAGATCTAATTTTCTTTAACTAAAATGCTTGGATTGTGTAGGTTCCCAAAATATGAAAGCACCATTTTAAGTCTATGCCCAATTGAGTTTAGGTTGATCGACCAAACTTTCCTTCTAAAATCAAAACCCCTAAACTTCGCTTTACGCGGGGAACCCTCTCTATTGGATTTGACTCCAATCCGGGAAATTTATGTCATTCTCTTTCAACGATTTGACTCCAAACCTTTGTCACGCTCACCGTACCGAGTGGCGCCAAAGGAGATTGCAGAATTGAAAGTTAAGTTGCAAGAATTGCTAGAGCAAGGCTATATACGTCCATATAAATCACTTTGGAGTGCACCGGTTATCTTTTTGAAGAAGAAGGATGGATGCTTGTGTCAATGCATTGATTATCATGATTTGAACAAGTTGACAGAGAAGAACAAGTATCCGATTCCGCAAATCGATGATTTGTTTGATCATTTTGTTGGATCGACTATCTATTTGAAGTTGGATTTGAAGCCCGACTACTGGCAGTTGAGAATTCGAGAAAGCAATATTCCCAAGACAGCGTTTGGTACACGCTATGAGCATTATGAATTTACTGTGATGCCTTTTGAGCTCACTAATGCGCCATCAGTGTTTTTGGATTTGATGCACAAGACTTTTTGAGATTATTTAGACCTATTTGTGATTGTCTTTATTGACGACATACTAGTATACTCTCAGTCGGAAGAGGATTATGCGAATCATTTGAGATTGGTTCTGTATACATTGAAGAGGAATCACTTATATGGCAAGTTCTCTAAGTATGAGTTTTGGCTATCCTTAGTGGCTTTTCTTAGGCATATTATTAGTGGAGAGGGTATTGCCATGGATCCAAAAAAGATAGTTGCGATACGAGAGTGGCCTGTACTTACTTCAGTAGTGGAAGTTAGGAGTTTCCTAAGACTTGTTGGCTATTTTTGGCGCTTTGTAGAGAGCTTTTTGAGTATTGATTTACCTCTCACAACATTGAAAAGAAAGAATTAGAAGTTTATTTAGATGCCAGAGTGCGCACGAGCTTTTGAGGAGTTGAAGAGTCGTCTGACCACGATGCCTGTTTTGAGTTTACCATGTGGAATAGAAGACTTTGAAATCTATACTAATGCATCAAGGAACGGCTTTGGTTGCGTTGTATTGCAATATAAGAATGTGATTGTTTATGGCTCTCGCTAACTGAAAGTACACGAGAGGAATTATCCGGTTCACGACCTTGAATTGGAGGCCATGATATTCGCTCTTAAGTTATGGCGGCATTATGTATATGGCGTGAAGATTGATATCTTTATGGACCATAAGAGCCTGAAATACTTGTTGCATTAGAAGGATCTAAATATGAAACAGTGGAAGTGGATGGAGTTCCTTGGGGACTACACCTTTGAGATTCATTAAACTCATAGGAAGGGAAATGTAGTCGCAGATGCGCTGAGTCACAAGGCTCCAACACGAGCAAATTGGATACAAATGCATGATGAGCATCCGATTCGTGAGTTGGAGGCTCTGGACATCTCTTGTGTTGACAGGAGAATGGGCGTTGATGCATGCTTAAACTGGACGGAGGTGCAATATGACTTCGCAGACTGAATTAGACAGGCATTGGAGCTTAATGAGAGCATGAAGCGTTATATGGTGGAGTTAGTGGATGTGTCAAATTCCCAATTCTAGCTAAATGATGGTCTTTTGTGGAAGGACGGTCAATTGTACGTCCTGAATATTGGTATGTTGCGGGCAAAGTTAATGTACGAGGCTCGTTTTACCAAGTGCTAAATCCACCCAGGGAGCACAAAAATGTTCAAGGACATGAAGAAATTGTTATGGTGGCCAGGGTTGAAAAAGGACATCGCACTTTATGTGGCGAAGTGCCAGACTTGTGCCCTAGTGAAAGCCGAGTGCCAAAAACCCGACAATTTCCTGAAACCCGACAGACTCTTCATCTTCAGGATCAGGATAAGAAGATGATGCAGAAGCATATGTTGGGTTGTTCTCAATAGAAGAGGATTCTAGGGAGCTAGAATTCCTACAAATGCTTGACTCCATAAATGGAGAGAAATATTATTATTGTAGAGGGCTGATGGCTCAGTCAGAAAATGATCAGTGCCAGGATCAGCCTGGTCCAAACAAGGTATATAGTTCTCCCTCAGCTTCTGATTATTTCACTGGATCAGAATTAGAAGCATCTACATCAAGAGATGTGGATGGTTCTGAGTCTAAAGGGGATGTACACCAACTCATTGATGAGTATGGTCGATTATTGCAAGCTCTAAAGAGAAGCAAGCTTCTTGTTAAGGAGCAGGCCAAGGAGATTAAATCTCTTAAGCATCCAGCATCAGAATAAGCCAAGCTGATTGATTTGAAACTGAAAGAGGTTCCCAAACTGAAGAACATAACTGTTATTCAGATGGGTACAATGACTTTCAAGGAAAATCATATCAAGAATTTGGAGGCAAGAATCTAGAAAGAAAGAGAGTTAGTGGCTAAATTCTCTAAGCCAAAATCTGTCTTGCCCTTAATACACAATTTCATTTCTTAGAAGGGAAAGACAGGTCTAGGTTTTTAGGGAAGAACTAGGGCCACCAATTCTCATGGAAAAGGTAAGGCCCCAGTTCAGCCACTAGCCTCTAAGCCCCCTATTTTCTTTAGGAAGGTGATGCAACCTACAAACAGGTATGATCATGAAATTACTCATGGTCACTGTGAGTATGGAGATCACATTGGCAAGTGTGCAAATACCAGTAGGCCACTCTATAGGCAAGCTCATCAGGTTCAAAAGGAATTCTTTGGGTTTGCTGCTCTAGCACCTACACTTAAAAAGACTGCTTCCAACAAGGTTGTGATGTCTGTACCTAAGAGAAGGTACAACAGATTTGAGTGTTGGTGTTGTGGCAAGGTAGAGCACTTTGCCATGGATTGCTGGTTTAACACAAGTGTTAGATCCAAGAGTAGTTTACCTATCAGAACAGCTGCAGGATTTCAAACTAATAAGGACCTAAGATCCATTAATAATTTGGGTTCTAAGGATGAGTGATTCTTTATTTGATGCAGGTGAATCCAAGTGGCCAAACCCCTATATGGTACTTAGATAGTGGATGTTCTAGACACATGACTGGAACAAGAAGAATGTTGACGGACTATGCACCCATAGAGAATGGTCCTAAAGTCATCTTTGGTGGATCAAAAAAAGAAGTCATCAAAGGATTTGGTAACGTTTCTAGTGACTCAATTACTATCACTAAAGTGGCTTATATGAAGGGTCTAAAACATACCTGATTAGCATAGATCAACTTAAAGATCTAGGTTATGATATCTGTTGGGTATTGCATCCACAATGACCCAGATTTGTAGGAAGTCACCCTTAAACTAAGATGAATTAAGTTGTATTTGATATCTTTGTTTAGTTGTGTGTTTGCAGATTACCATTACTAAGTGTAGACCAATGTCAGTCTACAGTGGGTCATGAACACAGGACCATACAGTGTAATCCCTCACTGTGTGATCCAAGGTATTGACTCATGTGTAGCCTCTCAATTGGGATACACTTCATATTCAAGCACTTGGATCATGGAATGAAGATTGGATTCTTGAAGAGAAGAGAAAATTTTCTAAGTCCAGAATTTTTCTAAGTCCACTTCTCGAGAAGTCAATAATAGTTCTCGAGAAGTAGAGCTAGGAGTTCTCGAGAAGCTTAACTTAGTTCTCGAGAATCCTTGGCTAGTTCTCTATAAGTTTAGCCTAGTTCTCGAGAAGCTCATCCTAGTTCTCAAGAAGTCCCAGTCTTTATTTCTCGAGTAGTCAGAGATAGCCGCAAAAATTATTCTAAGTCCCTCTGTAAGACCCCCTTTTTTTCATTTAAAACACCGGGGTCTTAGGCCCAGAACTACCACTTTGCAGTGACACCTTCACGCCCTGAAGGGTCATCACCACAAAGCGCCGATTCTGCCGGCCAATTCGATCACAGAAAGGTAGCACAATAAAGTAAAAGCAAGTCCACATGAAAATCACATATATAGAAAAAGAAGTCTCAACGAAGGGAGTGTCCACATAATAATATATCAGAGTACTAAAATACGGGCTTATGCCTGGTGCATCATAATCCTCACTACAGGTCACTCATGCGGAAGCAAAACAAAACATCTACTCAAGGCCGAGACTCACAGTCCCGGCTATATGAACTCCGGAGCTAGACTTCCCCATCTCCAAGCGCACTGGTCTCTGGGGCTGCTCCCCCGTGCTGGGCTCCACGATCCCCTAAAATGATGCGGTTCGAAAACCGTTAGTCATAAAGACTAAGCCCTATCATCCCCTACCCCTTCCCCCATGGCTCCTAGGTACCGAGCGGAGAGGAAGAAAGGGAAGGACATAAGGGTGGAGATTAAATCAAAAGAAAACAGGTGGCAGCGGAACTAATCTAACAATTCTATAATAAATAATGACAATAACAGAAAGTAGGAAATGTAACCTTAACTTATGTGCGGAAGCACCTAAGCCAAGGGATCTTCTGCAAGGCTCTCATCGCATAAAGTGTCTCATACCACTTATACGTTGGGGTATCGGCTATCAAACAGCAGTATATATATATTGAATTTAACCTTAATATATAAACTTGCCCACACAAGCTTATAGACCAAGGGGTCGTTTTGCAAGGCCTATTGTATAAGCGTCCCATTCCACTTATACATTAGGTGTCAGGGGTTAAATGAATTGATTATGCTATGACAAGTAAGTGGGTATGATGGAACATGCAAGTGCAACTCACACACCCGACTCTGTGCACAAAGACCTTTAGTTCCCCCTTTCAGAGCCGTTACCTCCCAGGATACCTCCGTAGTGGCAGACGGAAGCGGTGGGTTGGGCCTCGCCCACCTCTAAACCAGTAAAGCACTACCGGTCAGACCTATCGTACACCTCAATGCTTGGTGCACTAAGCGGACTCCTGCGTACTCTTGCCGGCTGGCGCACCGGACTTCTGTTGGCGAAGTGCTAACCACACTTGCCGAGTCAGCGTATTGGCGTCGGTGCATCGACCCTCCAATACCGAAGACCCACCACCTTAATTTTCTTTTCTTTTATGCACATGCAAATTTAATCGTAATCAACAAAAACCGAGCCGAAGCTCCCCGGACCAAAACGTCCGTCTCTTAACCAATTGAGCCGAAGCTCCCCGGACCATTCCGCCCGTCTCTTAACCAACCGAGCCGAGGCTCCCAACAATCTTCCGGTACTAACAGTGTTTGTGAAATGTGAGATCCTAATTACTAGGTTACTCTTTTCAGTTTGTTATTACAGTTTGCGTTAACCTAGGACTGCCCCCGGTATTCCCTATGAAGGGCTCTCAAAGGGCACTAGGAACTATGATGGTAGCTGAAGCCCATCGTTCCCTTTCGCAAGGCACTTATTGTTATTGGTTGATTCCTTTTACCCATTCCCTTCTCATATTACGATAGACTTACCTAGGGTGATTTTTAACCTTCCTCTCTTCGGGAAAGACGATCTTTCGTCGAACCCGAGCACCTCTTAACTCTAGCTAACACCACTTCTCACTACTCTTCATATCATTCTATTACGATATCATCCACAACTGTCCACCCAGACAAAATGACTAACTCCAACAACTATCCCAGATCATGTCCTATTGCAATTTAACAATTTGCTATATGCAGACAAACCTAGACTATATGCCGAACCGGTTAGGCAATGCTTTAATACTCATCCAAATGCCTTAAATTATTTAATGGAGACTTATCATGAAATAATTAGCCTAAATCCCGAAAATTGTAATTTTCCTAATTTATCTGGCATTTAATTAATTTCCTAAAAAATTTCAAGGGCTATCGGTTTGAACTTGAACTACCCTAAGTTCTCATGCAAGATGTCCAATAAAATTATACTAAATATTACGTAATCTCAATATGGTAAATCCAAAGTATCACAATTTTTTCTATCATCAAAAGGGTACTAAAACTATTTTAGCAATATTTTCTATATTTTGTTATTTGTGAATCAAGTACAGAGAATATCCATCCAAAAATTATAAATTAATTATACTATGCAGACAGAACTTTAAAAAAAGTATTGGCCCAGTTTCATAATTTTTCAGCAAGTATTAATCTCTGAATCAATTAATTATCAAATATCTCCTTAAGGTGGACTTGTAAAAAAAGTACCGTAATTACAATTCTAAAAATCAGGAACAAATGTCTACAAGCATATAATGACCTGAAAGTCTCAATTCCTAAGACTCATAATTTTTCAACAGAAATATCATCCATAATTAATTTTTAAACCATAAAAGCCCTTTTAAACATTTGTGAAGCAAGTACTAGATGTACTCAACTAAAAATTATACAAAAATTCAGGAGCAATCATTCTAACCTAAAACATTTACTTCCAAGATTGCATGGGGTTTCAATGAACAGAAAGATCCAAATAATTAAAACATCAATTAGGGCTATAACAAACGTTACAAATGAAGTGCTGGAAATAGACATCATAAAATTCCAGTAAAATTGCTATAGATTCTACCCACTCAAAAACTCACTCTACCCGAGTTTCACAGCTTTTAGATAATATTTATGGATAGATTTTACTTATTTGGTATTTTACCCTAAAGCTAAGGTTAGGGTTTTGAGGTATCTACCTATCTCCAAATCCTCCGAGATTCCATCCAGATGATTTATATTATGTTAGCGTCGACTCTACTGAATTTCAAGGCAATACGAGGGCATTTTCCCCCATGTCCTTCACAACCCTCAAAACCATCCATTTAGGGTTTGAGCTTGGATCCTAGGGTAAATCAACCCTAAACCACGCCATTTTTCCCAAGTGGGTTATAATAACCCTTCTAAGTCAGTGGTCAAAATATCAGCCTCTGTTGAGGTTATTCGACGATTCCAACCTCTTAGTGCACTTTTTACTCAAAATGTAGCATTAATGTCTTGTTAAGGATATGAGATTTCCTACCCAAAACTCATCCCAATGAGTTGGAATTTTGTACAAAACTAGGTTTTATAGCCAGGGACCACTCACCAAAATTTGGGAGGGTTTCGATGTCATTTGACCACTTAGATAAATTACTCTAACTTTATTAAATTAAAACAAAAACTTTAGGCAAAGTATCTCCAAAAATTCCCATTTTTGGACAGTCTCTAGATATGGCTAAGGGTAACCCCCTGCCCAAATTTCAGGTCATTTTGACAAGGGACAAAGAGTGGGCATTCATTTTAGTTCCTGCCCAACCCTAGGTACAGCCCCCACTAAAACGGGTGCTACGGTCAAACCACTTACCCAAACGAGTTGAAATTAATTTTAAATTAATCAAGAGTCAAAGGGCTACAACTTTTGTGACTGACCAGTTTTCCTAAATCGGCCTCTAAGTGCCTCGTTTTGAAGCCTCAAAATACACCCATTATATATATATTTTTCTTATATACTATATTCAAAACTTTATAATATAAATATGTTTTACTGTTCATCTTCTACAGAACCCGTGAACTGAAACCAGACAACATATATTTCCTGTAGCTCATCCGCGATCCGTCGCCGGCCGTCCGGTCACTTCCCTGGCCAGCCACCACCACCACCACCACCACCTCCATCGAGGCGATGGCTATCGGTCGACGGTGGTTTGGCCGCCGGAGGTGGCGGTTTTCGGCGTACCCGAAAAATATATTTTTCATGGTTTTCCATGAAAATGCGAGATAGGTCCGGATCATTTGAGCATGAACTTCATTTCTAAGATCCTTAGATCTACCCATAAGAGAAGAAGTAGAGGAGGACCTTGTTCGCGGTTTGGAGGCGAGATGAACGTCGGATTGTCATGGCGCGGTGGTGGCGTTCCCGAACTTCTCCTTCAGCAAGAACAATGACTCAAATCCGTTTGGTCAAGAGTGTAACCTTATCATCTTGCTCTAAGGGGGCTTTTATAGATCTCCAAGTGGGGAGAGGAAAGGGTGAAGCATTCATGGCCATGAACGCTCTCTCTTAATAATATTTCGGTTATGGTGGAGGGAGAGGAAAAGGTGGAAGGTGAAAAGACTGATCCAGGTGGCGATTTCCTATTGGACCAACACTTCCTCATTTTATTAAGTAATTAGAGAAGGAAACGGCCCATAAATACTTCTGGTGTAACTTTCCATACCAAAATTTATTATAACATGTGTTAGAATAATTACGGGCCTGAACCGACGTTTCGGCCTTTGTCACGGGCGTGACACGTAGGTCATGGGCGTGACAGGCCCGGGTGGCAAATCCTGAGTTTGGCGATCGTCTTCCTGAGATCGACGATCGTCGAAGGGGGGTCACGCCCTATGTCACGGGCGTGACACGTCGGTCATGGGCGTGACAGGCTCGGGTTGCAAATTCTGCGCTTGCTGATCGTATTCCTTAGATCGACGATCGTCGAAGGGGTCACGCCCTAGGTCACGGGAGTGATATGTCGGTCACAGGCGTGATAGACCCGTGATGCAAATTCTCAGTTTGCCGATCGTCTTCCTGAGATCGACGATCGTCGAAGGGGGTCACGCCCTTGGTCACGGGCGTGACATGTCGGTCACGGGCATGATAGGCCCGTGATGCAAATTCTGCGTTCGCCGATCGTCTTCCTGAGATCGACAATCGTCAAAGGGGGTCACTCCCTAGGTCACGGGTGTGACGGGTCGGTCACGGGCGTGACCAACCCGTGACCCCAAATCTTGGTTGATGGACTTCAATTCTTGGGTTTCCTAGGGTTCTGTCATGACAGACAGATGCGCGTAAAATACGGCAAGCGTACCGGTCGCACAAGTAATAAAGTTGGGAATAAATCCCCGGATGTCGGTCTCTTGAGGAATGCAATTAGCGTAGAACAATTTAGACTCTAAAACTATTGTTATGAGAGTTAATTGAAATAAACAAAAAGAGAAGGGGGCTTTGGTTGGTGGTCTTACGACCGATTGCACTAATGTAAACTATGCGGGTCGCAATCACCGCTTCTTAAGGCGAGATGGATGTAGCGGCCGCGATGCCGTACTTCGGTTGGTGAATGGACGGAAGTCTAGCTAGTGAGGTGATTAGTGCGAAGTGAAATTGAGTGAAACAAACATGTGGAGTGGAGCGAGATGGAGCGAGGCACATCAAAGGATAATTCTCACAAGCACGATGAAACACAAATGATCCAATTTAACAAAGTTGGAAATTAATGTTCATTAAATGCATAAACAATCCATGCAACAAGATAAGAGAGAAAATGCAAAACTACGAGATTGAAGATCCACCGCGGTTGTTGGTCGGAGGTGCGGGTTGTCAATCCGCTTCCAAGCGCAGTCCGAGGAGGGCTTCCGGTACCACCGAGCTGTCACCTCGAGGGCCTGTAATTCCGTTCTCTAGGTATGCTTCGTCTTCTTCCTTGGTGGAAAGCTCAGAGAAGAATGCTTCAATGGCCGGGAGGGTCACCGGAGGATGCGGAATGCTTTGGAATCGCCGGAGAAGGTCCTCCCGATGATGGGGATGAAGGTGGAGGCGAATGGAACTGCTGTAGGGCGAAATGGCGGACTGGCAGAGGTTCCGTAACGTGTCCCGTTACCCTAATTCGCGGAACAGGGCATTTTATAGCTTGCAGAATAAATAGGGCGCACGACCACTGGCGCACGACCAGTGGTCGTGCGCGACCAAGGTCAGCGCCCGTGCGCGAGCAACCTGTAGACCTGCATCAGAAAATCAATGGTCGCGCACGATCAGCAGCGCACGATCAGTGATCGTGCGAGGCAATGCTGATGATCGTGCGGAAATAGCCAGACAGAACTTTTGTAAAATGGGGTATGACTGCGCACGATCGGCGGCGCACGAACAGTGGTCGTGCGCAGTATGGCGAGTGATCGTGCGGAAGGTTCAAGACAGGGATTTCACAAATGAGTCCGGGCTGCGCACGATCAGTGATCGTGCGCCAGGAGGTCGATGGCCGTGCGTGGGTAAAAACGCACGACCACTGACTCCATTGCCAAAAACAGTGAAACGCCTATCCCGAATGCCCTCACGATCCCCAAACCTGCAAGAAAACTGCACGGGGCATCAATCGTGGCAGCCGCAGCAAACAATAATAATCATAACAAGAATGTAAATGCACACAAGCACAGAAATGGGCTAAAAAGGTGCACAGGGCGTGGAATGTCGTAGCTAACCAAAAGAAGTACTAATGGCGCTAAAAGGTAGTGCAAAGTTGAGGAAAAAGGCTAAGATGAGTCCAAAATAAGGTATAAAATAGGGACTCATCACACCCCCAGACTTAACCATTTGCACGTCCCGGCCAAATAATTACCTTGCGGACTCAAAAAAAAAAGCTAGCTGACGTAGTAATTTCAAAATACAGTAAGACGAGAAATCGAGAAACACAAGTGCATAGAAAATATTATAGAAGGAGTTTTTAATCATGCTAAGCAATTTATAATTTTCGACAAACGTAAATAAATACTGTCACTACTCAAAGATTGAATTTCCGGAGAATCGCGTGGTCAAGTGTAGGAAGAAAATAGGCAAGTCGGATGGCGGAGCATTGCCAAAGAACGGGGCTCGTGATCACCTCTAAAGGAACCCACCAATGTCGGGGACCATATGTGTAACGCCCCGTTATTTCAGCGATTATTTTTATTCTCGTTTGGCGTTACGATGACGCGTTTCCGTGGCTTGTGCCATGTGTGGAGTATGGTTTAGCTCCTTAGAACTGAGTGCCCTGTTTAGTAGCCTGTTGGCAAGATCTCCCTAGCAAACCGAGTCGTTTTGGTGACCCGGCGTGGCCTCTCGGGGGGATGTTTGTGTTTGGCTTTGTTTGGGCATAACTCGAGTTCTGTTCGTCGAAAGTTAATTTCGACTTCGCCGTTGTGTTCGTAGCATGGGTATTTAGCTACGGTGCGAATTTCGTCGAATTCCGAGGTGAATCGGTTTTCGCGTCAATTTGGTGCTTTATGTAATTTTGTAATTAATTATATAATTATATAATTATATATATATATATATATATATTTAGAATGAATAGAGTCATCATCTTCTTCACGTAAGAAACCGCCGCCCCTTGTACCAGAGAAATAACCGCCGAGCCTTCCCTTCGGACGCCGATTCCCGGAGCGTTTGTGGACGGAATTCGATTCCGAGAGTGGATACGGATTGCTCTCGTCGAGACCTTCATTCCTGCGGTAAGAAATTCGATTTTCGTGGAGTTTTGGAAGGATTGGAATTTTCAGTTTTGGAAGTTTTCCGCCATTAATGGCCGAGTTTTTGTTCTAGGTGTTGCGGCCGTCTTGATCCGTGCGAAGAGGAGGAAAGCAGTCCAAAGCTTCGCTGAGATTTGAGGCAAGTGGTATTCTTGCCCTTGCCAAGTGTTTTCTTTGATTTTATTTGCTGAAATTGAAATCCCGGTTAGCCCAGGTTAGAGGCCTTGTTGTTCTCGTTTTCTTGCTAACTATAGGGCTTAGTTCTTCCTACTGAAACCCCCCCTATGTTGTGATGTTTGGAATCCAAATTGTCGGCGTGAAGCCGTTGTTTTCCTTTAATTTTGATTGATGCTCTGGTTCGGGCGTAGCCGAGAGGGAGAGTTAGGAGGGGGGTGTGGTTGCCAATTTCCTTCGTTATGGTATTATTCGAATGGTTAGGCATAGTTTATACGATAGTAGCGTGCGACGTTGATAGTTTTCTACTGCTTCTGCAGTGGCGTGAGTCGTGTGCGCGTTCCGGTGTCGTTCGGAAAATTCCAAACGGTACAGGTTTGCCGCGCACGGTCATTAACCTTTAGGGCGCACGACCACTGGTCGTGTGCCTCTGTTCGTGCGCGTATAAATTTCAGTTTCCAAAGTTCTGTCTCGGGCAATCGCACGAGCGCTGGCAACAGTGCGCACGACCACTGATCGTGCGACACTGATCGTGCGCAGTTGCTAGGTTTTCTGTCAGGTTTCCAGGTTCGTTTCGCACGATCATCAGCCGATGAGTGCGCACGACCACTGATCGTGCGTCACTGATCGTGCGCTTTGTATATTTTCTTTTGATAGGCGAATTTAGGTGATTTCGAGTGCGGGAGTTTAGTTACTCAAGTGGCAGGCAATTACTTGAGTTCTGGATCTTCTGCCTTGGTCGTTCGACTGTCGTCGAGCTCCGTTTTCTTTAGTGGGCTTGTGGGTAGTAACTTAATTTTGGCGGCGAGTGAGGCTAGCTCACTCAAGGCCAAAGTTTAGGTAGGCACTGAGTGCGTTTCACTCAACGCCTAGTCGTGTTGGTTTATTTCAACACTCTTCCTTTACCTTGTATTTCGTTTCCGAGTGGATTTTCCAGTTGTATTTCTGGATTTTTCTTGTCGGCCATTTTCTGTATTTTCCTAAAGGCCGAATCGTGGGTCGTGGATAGTAGTGGTGGTTGTAGCTCTTTATGGGGGTGGAGTTGTGTGATATAGCCAAGGCCACCCATGGATTTCTTGCTCCAGGTACGGGCTGGGCATGTCGGGTGGAAGGTCCCTTGTGTTTTCACGTGTTGACCCTCGAGCTTTTGACTTGGACATGGTGGATTGGGGGACTGCGTTTGCCTTCGATCCGGTTCCTCGTTGTTGTTTTGCTACTATCACTTCCCGCAGTTTAGGGTGTTAGAAGTTTCTTCTTTGGTAGTGTTGCAACATTCTGGCTCTTGGTAGTCTAGTAGGCCCTGCAGGATGTTGTTCCTGGGCTGGGTCGTTGCTGTTTCTTTGCACGTTGTGCATTTCTTGTTGTCCTGTTTTGGACAGTTGTGACTCTTTCTACTGCATGTTTTCTGTTATTTTATCCTTTTGGTTGACTCTTTCATGCAGTTTTACCTTGATTTTTGCTTGCTGAGGTATTCTGTTTTCTTTTGGAATACCCCAGGTTCTGAGCTGTAGCCAGTCTGGTGGCTAGTTGGAGGTGTTGTTGTTGGTGGACTCCCGGACTTTGGAGTTTTGTTTACCTTGTTTGTGAGGTTGTTTTCAGTACTTTCTTACAGACATATATGTGTGCTGGTGGGTTCGTGTCAGGTTGTTGGCGCCCACTAGTAGTTTTTACCTTGTACTAGATATATACTATTGCTGCTACCATTTATTTTTCTGGAGATAGTCTACTTGCTTTGAGAAGGTTTTATGCTAGGTTGCTAGTTATTTTTAAACTATAAATACTATTATAAATGAAGCTCATGATCAGCATGTTTTTATAAACTTAATCACTATATTCCAAATCACGTACGAAAACCGTTTTCTTATATATATTATATAAACTAAGTGTAGTGTCTTGCATAGCATGAGTGGTTCTCTTGGGACCCTTATGCGCTCTTTAGGGTGTAAAGCCTAATTAAAGTATTTTCCGCAGCGTTTAAATATAGTTTTTCTTTTGTGGACTAGATGATCCACTGAGCCGAGGGATACGGACTCTAAGCATAATTGATTTTCTATTCATTAAGCTCATAATTTTCTTGCTTAAAGATTGTAGTTGGATTTGCCTGAGCGTCAGCAGTTATCCCCTGCTTGACGTGGCATCATGACGCGTGTTTTCTCTTACTCTGATAATTCTTAATTCGGAGAAAATGCGGGTTGTGACAGTTGGTATCAGAGGGAGGTTGCTTGACAAGTTAGTTGGGCAACCTTCCTTGGATGCTGTTGGTAGTTCAGCATCATGTCATTCACACACCGATATGTCATCAGCACGTCTTGGCAAAGGCACGAACACTACACTCATAGCATAACATGAAGTATACGGGGCATATTATGTAGTATGGGATGCATAATATGTGTTCGTATATGGATCCACCATAGGGGCTACATGTGAGGGTTATGTAGTATGGGATGCATAACCTCACCACATGACTGCGACTAGCACGTTTCTTTTTCGTTGCATGGAAATGTTATGTAGTATGGGATGCATAACATTTTCATGTGTACGCCGCTCATATCATGCATTAGGGCCTTCTTTTTAGAATGCATAGCACAATCATGCATATCATATCATTGCATAAGCACAACGCGCCGAGCTAAAGATTTGCAGGATGACATATGTACACGCATAAGTTTTCAAACTAACATAAGTTCATGCATCCGATCTAGGCACAAGAGTTAGTGAGGTGGTGGTTAACCATCCTAGGTTAGGGCATATCATCTAATTATTGTGAAGAAGATAAACTCTCAGAGCAAGTTTAGCAGCTTTAAGTCTATATCTACATATGTATTGTCTGTACTGGTAGTCGGTTCTAGTCGTGGGATTTGGATCTGATTTGCGTTATATTGATTTTTTTAGGATGGCTAGGCGTCCTGCGACCCGATCGACTCCCCTGTCTGAGGGTGAATCTTCTGGAGCTCAGAATGATGCGGTGATCGAGGGTCTGCGTCAGAGTAGCGAAGCTATGGGGAGGCAGTTGGAGGAAGTGCAAGCCCAGATTCAGTCTTTGGTGGCAGTTGTGGCAGGGCAGGCTCAGGGTGCGCAAGTTCCTGCAGGGGGGTTAGCTGTTCCTCCTCCTCCTGCACCCTTGAGACCTCCAGTTGTGGTGCCAGCAGAGATGGCCTTCATCTCGCAGTTTCAGAGGCTGAGCCCTCCCACTTATGATGGGAAGGCAGATTTCATGGTGATAGACGATTGGCTGATCTCCATGGAGGAGATGTTCTCGTACTCAGGGATTGCAGATGATCAGAGGGTGATGATAGCCGCCTATCAGCTTAAAGGATTGGCTAAGAGTTGGTGGCTGAGAGAGAAGGAGAGCTTAGTGGCTGGATGCTCTTGGGAAGTGTTCAAGGAGATGCTGTTGAGGAAGTTCTTACCCTCGGTCGAGCGTGATCGCCTCATGAATGATTTCCTCTATCTGAAGCAAAGGCAGCTCACGGTGGGTGAGTATGAGATAGAGTTTAGTAAGTTGAGCCGTTTTGCCCCTGGATTGGTCAGCGTGGAGGCTGATCGAGTTAAGCGATTCCTCGGTGGTTTGAGGAGTGAGGTGCAGCAGTTGGCCAGTGCTTATGGGTCAGTGACTTATGCTGGAGTTGTAGAGGCTGCTCTTAAGGTTGAGGCCATTGAGACGGCGAAGAGCAGAGGCCAGCAGTTGAGGAAGGATAAGAGGAAGTTGGTAGAGGAGAAGAAACCCCTGGTAACTGATGCTGTTCCGGGAAAGAGGAGCAGGGTGGTGTGCAGTTTTTGTGGCCGGTCAGGCCATCCTGTTGAGAGGTGTTTCAAGAAGGCGGCAGCTCAGAAGAAGGAGCAGGTTCATGCTATTCAGGGTGCTCCTGGGAGAGATGTCTCCTGTTCAGTTTGCAAGCGATCCGGGCATGATGCAGCCCAGTGTTGGTCCAGGGTTAGAGTCTGCTATCAGTGTGGGCAGAAGGGTCACGTTAAGTCGAGGTGTCCTCAGGTCCAGTCAGCTCTTCCTGCAGTTCCATTGCAGGCATTACCTCCACCTCAGCATGTGGACAAGGGAAAAGGGAAGCTGAACGTGATTTCTTCCGAGGAGGCTCAGACTTCGACCCAGGTGATCTCAGGTTAGTAGTTGGTTGTTTTTTTTTTCTTTCTAGCCTGGTAGTTTAGTTGCTAGATTATTTGCGGTACTGTTGTGCTAGTTCCTTAGCTTTGTGTGTTCCTATAGGGAAATTTAAGGTGAAGAACCGCTGGGCGCGTGTTCTATTTGACTCCGGCGCTACCCACTCGTTCGTGGCTAGAGCCTTTGTAGAGCGTCATCGGTTGTCTCTAGATCGTGTTCGGGATTCCTTCCGTGTTAAGTTTCCCTCTGGTGAATCTGTGTTGTCATATTTAGGTATTTTGGATTGCCCGGTTTTGTTGGGGGATTTTCTTGCGAAGGCGGATCTGAAGATGATTGATCTAGAGGACTTCGATGTCATTTTGGGCATGGACTGGCTCTCTCGGTATGATGCGGTCATTCAGTGCAAGGGAAAGCGCTTGGACTTCATCAGAGACGACGGTCAGCCCGGCAGCGTGTATGCTGATCCATGTCAGGATTCTCCTGTTCTCTCTGCGGTATGTGTTCAGAGATTATTTCTTTCTGATTGTTGTGTTTGTTTAGTCTCGGTGGTTGGAACCGTTGTTAGCGTGCCACGCTTGGAGGAGATTCCTATTGTTCGTGGTTTCGCCGATGTTTTTCCTGATGATCTTCCTGGTATCCCTCCTGAGCGGGATGTGGAGTTTGTTATTGATTTGGAGCCGGGTACGCGTCCTATTGCTAAGGCGCCGTACCGGATGGCCCCTCGTGAGCTAGAGGAGTTGCGAATTCAGTTAGATGAGTTGTTGGCTAAAGGTTTTATCAGGCAGAGTTCGTCGCCTTGGGGTGCTCCTGTTTTGTTCGTAAAGAAGAAAGATGGGTCGATGCGGCTTTGCATCGACTATAGAGAGTTGAACAAGGTCACTATCAAGAACAGGTACCCTCTGCCCAAGATCGATGATTTATTTGACCAGTTGCGTGGTAGCACGGTGTTCTCCAAGATCGATCTTCGTTCGGGCTATCATCAGCTCAGGATCCGTGAGGCAGATATTCCACGGACTGCGTTTAGGTCGAGGCATGGGCACTTTGAGTTTCTGGTGATGTCGTTTGGTCTGACCAACGCACCATCAGCCTTCATGGATATGATGAACAGGGTGTTCAAGGATTTCCTAGACAAGTTCGTTGTGGTCTTCATTGATGACGTGTTGGTTTATTCTCGCAGTGCTGAGGAGCACGAGCAGCATTTGCATTTGGTCCTATCAGAGTTGAGGAACCACAAGTTATTCGCCAAGTTGAGCAAGTGCGAATTTTGGTTGCCTCAGGTTTCTTTTCTAGGCCACGTGGTGAACAAGGATGGGATCTCGGTTGACCCAGAAAAGATTGCAGCAGTGACGGATTGGAGTAGGCCGAATACTCCTAAGGAGATCAGAAGTTTCTTAGGGTTGGCTGGCTATTACAGGAGATTCGTGGAGGGTTTCTCTTCTCTAGCCGCACCATTGACCAAGCTGACTCAGAAGAATGTGGCTTTTGTTTGGAGCGAGCAGTGCGAAGAAGCTTTTCAGGAGTTAAAGAGGAGATTGTGTACTGCTCCCGTTCTGACCCTTCCTACTGAGGGCGTGGATTATGATGTGTATGTGGATGCTTCGCATATAGGTCTGGGATGTGTATTAATGCAGGATGGAAAGATAATTGCTTATGGGTCAAGGCAGCTGAAGACTCATGAGCGGAATTATCCTACGCATGACCTTGAGTTTGCAGCTGTTATCTATGCGTTGAAGTTGTGGAGGCACTTACTTTATGGGGCTCAGTGCAAGATTTTTACTGACCATAAGAGTCTGAAGTACGTGTTCACGCAGAAGGAGTTGAATCTGCGTCAGCGGCGGTGGCTTGAGTATGTGGCGGATTATGATGTGGAAATCCAGTATCATCCGGGCAAGGCCAATGTGGTGGCCGACGCCCTGAGCCGAAAGACGGGAAAGATCTTTAACCTCTCCGCCGATCGATTAGTCGAGGAGTTCCTCCTTATGGATATTTCAGTGGGATGCTATAGTTTACAGAGTAGCTTATCAGTGGAAGAGCCGTCCTGGATTTCTTTGACTAGATTGCATCAGAAGGACGATCCGGATCTGTTGCACCTTTTTACCAGGACAGAGAAGGGAGAGTTGCCAGATTTTTCTATTGATGATGCGGGTACTTTGAAGTACCGCGGCAGGTTTTGCGTTCCCGCTGTTGGGGACATTAAGAGTATGATTTGCAGTGAGGCTCATGGTTCCAGCGTTGCCTACCATCCAGGATCTACGAAGATGTACCGTGACTTAAGGCAAATTGCTTGGTGGTATGGTATGAAAGGAGATATAGCCCGATATGTTGCTGAGTGTCACACTTGCAAGCGTGTGAAGGCCGATCATGGAAGGCCTGGTGGTAAGTTGACTCCGCTAGATATCCCGACTTGGAAGTGGGAGAGTATATCTATGGACTTCATTACGGGTTTGCCAAAATCCCCGAGAGGATTTGATTCTGTTTGGGTTATAGTGGATAGATTGACGAAGTGTGCTCACTTCGTGCCTTATAAGATTGATTACCCGATGAAGAAGATAGCGGAGTTGTACTTGAATGAAGTCATCCGACTCCACGGTGTGCCAGTTAGCATCATTTCTGATCGAGACTCCCGGTTTACTTCTCGTTTTTGGCAGAGTCTGCAGGAGGGTTTGGGTACGGATCTGAGGTATTCTACTGCGTACCACCCTCAGACTAATGGGCAGACGGAGCGGGTCAATCAGATTGTTGAGGATATGATCCGGTGCTATATTTTAGACCACGGTGGAGCGTGGGATGAGCGTCTGCGACTCATGGAATTTGCTTACAATAACAGTTATCAGGAAAGCTTGCAGATGGCTCCGTTCGAAGCCTTGTATGGGAGGCGCTGTAGGACTCCGTTGTTTTGGGCTGAGGCTGGTGAGAAGCCTTTGTTGGGTCCTGATGCTCTAGAAGAGATGGAAGTCGCCGTGAAGCTTATTCGGGAGAAGCTTCGTTTAGCCCAGGAGAGGTATGAAAAGAACGCCAATCGGCGTAGGTCTGCTTTGGAATTTTCAGTAGGGGATCATGTATACCTCAAGGTTTCTCCAATGGTTGGTGTGAAGAGATTTGGTAAAAATCGGAAATTGGACCCAAGGTATGTAGGCCCGTTTGAGGTCTTGGAGAGGATTGGTGTGTCTGCATATAGATTGGATTTGCCAGCGAACTTCCCTGGTGTTCATAATGTTTTTCATGTTAGCCAATTGCGGAAGTGTGTGCGCAGCAGTGGGCAACTCTTGGATGTTGTGCCCCAGTTAGAGCCCAACCTCTCTTTCGTTGAGGTGCCAGTTCGTATTTTGGATTCTCAGGAGCGTATGCTGCGAAAGAAGTCCATACCGATGGTGAAAATTCTATGGAAAAATCAGGATTTGGAGAGCGCGACTTGGGAGCTAGAGTCGGCCATGAGGAGGGCGTACCCTCACCTGTTTCTCTGATTTGATCGGTATGTTTCCCTTTGTAACTTCCGTTTGTTACTTTTTCCTTCTTTTGTAGGAGGGTTGTGCGTAAAGTTTCGGGACGAAACTTTCTTTTAGGGGGAGTGACTGTAACGCCCCGTTATTTCAGCGATTATTTTTATTCTCGTTTGGCGTTACGATGACGCGTTTCCGTGGCTTGTGCCATGTGTGGAGTATGGTTTAGCTCCTTAGAACTGAGTGCCCTGTTTGGTAGCCTGTTGGCAAGATCTCCCTAGCAAACCGAGTCGTTTTGGTGACCCGGCGTGGCCTCTCGGGGGGATGTTTGTGTTTGGCTTTGTTTGGGCATAACTCGAGTTCTGTTCGTCGAAAATTAATTTCGACTTCGCCGTTGTGTTCGTAGCATGGGTATTTAGCTACGGTGCGAATTTCGTCGAATTCCGAGGTGAATCGGTTTTCGCGTCAATTTGGTGCTTTATGTAATTTTGTAATTAATTATATAATTATATAATTATATATATATATATATATATTTAGAATGAATAGAGTCATCATCTTCTACACGTAAGAAACCGCCGCCCCTTGTACGAGAGAAATAACCGCCGAGCCTTCCCTTCGGACGCCGATTCCCGGAGCGTTTGTGGACGGAATTCGATTCCGAGAGTGGATACGGATTGCTCTCGTCGAGACCTTCATTCCTGCGGTAAGAAATTCGATTTTCGTGGAGTTTTGGAAGGATTGGAATTTTCAGTTTTGGAAGTTTTCCGCCATTAATGGCCGAGTTTTTGTTCTAGGTGTTGCGGCCGTCTTGATCCGTGCGAAGAGGAGGAAAGCAGTCCAAAGCTTCGCTGAGATTTGAGGCAAGTGGTATTCTTGCCCTTGCCAAGTGTTTTCTTTGATTTTATTTGCTGAAATTGAAATCCCGGTTAGCCCAGGTTAGAGGCCTTGTTGTTCTCGTTTTCTTGCTAACTATAGGGCTTAGTTCTTCCTACTGAAACCCCCCCTATGTTGTGATGTTTGGAATCCAAATTGTCGGCGTGAAGCCGTTGTTTTCCTTTAATTTTGATTGATGCTCTGGTTCGGGCGTAGCCGAGAGGGAGAGTTAGGAGGGGGTGTGGTTGCCAATTTCCTTCGTTATGGTATTATTCGAATGGTTAGGCATAGTTTATACGGTAGTAGCGTGCGACGTTGATAGTTTTCTACTGCTTCTGCAGTGGCGTGAGTCGTGTGCGCGTTCCGGTGTCGTTCGGAAAATTCCAAACGGTACAGGTTTGCCGCGCACGGTCATTAACCTTTAGGGCGCACGACCACTGGTCGTGTGCCTTTGTTCGTGCGCGTATAAATTTCAGTTTCCAAAGTTCTGTCTCGGGCAATCGCACGAGCGCTGGCAACAGTGCGCACGACCACTGATCGTGCGACACTGATCGTGCGCAGTTGCTAGGTTTTCTGTCAGGTTTCCAGGTTCGTTTCGCACGATCATCAGCCGATGAGTGCGCACGACCACTGATCGTGCGTCACTGATCGTGCGCTTTGTATATTTTCTTTTGATAGGCGAATTTAGGTGATTTCGAGTGCGGGAGTTTAGTTACTCAAGTGGCAGGCAATTACTTGAGTTCTGGATCTTCTGCCTTGGTCGTTCGACTGTCGTCGAGCTCCGTTTTCTTTAGTGGGCTTGTGGGTAGTAACTTAATTTTGGCGGCGAGTGAGGCTAGCTCACTCAAGGCCAAAGTTTAGGTAGGCACTGAGTGCGTTTCACTCAACGCCTAGTCGTGTTGGTTTATTTCAACACTCTTCCTTTACCTTGTATTTCGTTTCCGAGTGGATTTTCCAGTTGTATTTCTGGGTTTTTCTTGTCGGCCATTTTCTGTATTTTCCTAAAGGCCGAATCGTGGGTCGTGGATAGTAGTGGTGGTTGTAGCTCTTTATGGGGGTGGAGTTGTGTGATATAGCCAAGGCCACCCATGGATTTCTTGCTCCAGGTATGGGCTGGGCATGTCGGGTGGAAGGTCCCTTGTGTTTTCACGTGTTGACCCTCGAGCTTTTGACTTGGACATGGTGGATTGGGGGACTGCGTTTGCCTTCGATCCGGTTCCTCGTTGTTGTTTTGCTACTATCACTTCCCGCAGTTTAGGGTGTTAGAAGTTTCTTCTTTGGTAGTGTTGCAACATTCTGGCTCTTGGTAGTCTAGTAGGCCCTGCAGGATGTTGTTCCTGGGCTGGGTCGTTGCTGTTTCTTTGCACGTTGTGCATTTCTTGTTGTCCTGTTTTGGACAGTTGTGACTCTTTCTACTGCATGTTTTCTGTTATTTTATCCTTTTGGTTGACTCTTTCATGCAGTTTTACCTTGATTTTTGCTTGCTGAGGTATTCTGTTTTCTTTTGGAATACCCCAGGTTCTGAGCTGTAGCCAGTCTGGTGGCTAGTTGGAGGTGTTGTTGTTGGTGGACTCCCGGACTTTGGAGTTTTGTTTACCTTGTTTGTGAGGTTGTTTTCAGTACTTTCTTACAGACATATATGTGTGCTGGTGGGTTCGTGTCAGGTTGTTGGCGCCCACTAGTAGTTTTTACCTTGTACTAGATATATACTATTGCTGCTACCATTTATTTTTCTGGAGATAGTCTACTTGCTTTGAGAAGGTTTTATGCTAGGTTGCTAGTTATTTTTAAACTATAAATACTATTATAAATGAAGCTCATGATCAGCATGTTTTTATAAACTTAATCACTATATTCCAAATCACGTACGAAAACCGTTTTCTTATATATATTATATAAACTAAGTGTAGTGTCTTGCATAGCATGAGTGGTTCTCTTGGGACCCTTATGCGCTCTTTAGGGTGTAAAGCCTAATTAAAGTATTTTCCGCAGCGTTTAAATATAGTTTTTCTTTTGTGGACTAGATGATCCACTGAGCCGAGGGATACGGACTCTAAGCATAATTGATTTTCTATTCATTAAGCTCATAATTTTCTTGCTTAAAGATTGTAGTTGGATTTGCCTGAGCGTCAGCAGTTATCCCCTGCTTGACGTGGCATCATGACGCGTGTTTTCTCTTACTCTGATAATTCTTAATTCGGAGAAAATGCGGGTTGTGACAATATGCTTGCCCATTCACACTTTATCCACGATGCTAGTTCGACTCGAGCGTAAATCCGTAGGTCTTTAGGTGAAGAGTTGGGGCTTGGGTGTAGGCGTAGGTATGGATGAAAAAGATGAAAATGAAGGCTACGCACAACCCAATGGAGCTCGCACAAATACAGATTTCCCACTAGCAAAATGAATGTGAGTACCCCACACCCCCAAACCTGGTTTTTACAACATGGGTGTGTGCACCGCCTATCCCAAAACAGATTTCTCACAAACAGATTTTCATTTATACTTTTTATTTTCTCTTTTTCGATTCTTTTTCACAATTTTTGCTTTTATAATTTTTTTTTCTTTTTCAAATTCTTGAATTTCAGCAAATATAACAAGATGGCAAATCCACATTATTCACAAAACCACCTCCCACATCAACAACCCAACGAGAAAATGCTTGGAACTAGAGCTCGACGCGGGTGTGCGACTAGGATTGGTTTGAGGCATTGGTGAATTGAGTGTGGAGCTGAAACAAAAGGAAGGTAGGCTCAACGGGGCTAGCGAGGGCTATGTTAGGACGAGTGCAAGGCTCAACCGGGCCAAAGTGATGGCCTACGTCACGCTTACGCTCGACTAACCGTGCACCAATGCATCGAAAGTAGCCTGGGGCAAGTTCTTAGTCACCGAGAAAAGTGATCCATCCTCCCGACTCAAGCAATACAAAGCTAGCGACGCCTACACACATTCCTACACTACCGAGTGATTACTCCGGATTCATAGATTTGAGTAGGACAAACAGTATTTAAGAGTGCAGAAAAAAAATATAAATTGCAAGCATAAAGAAAAACTAAATCTATACAATTTCTACACAACGTGAGCACTCGATTAGGAGCACTGCACGAGTTTCGAACTACTCTAAATCAAAATCCTACGTCAGCACCACCATCTTAAAGTTTACACAAAATAATACATCAACTCGAGCCGCACGCGTGGTCAAGTGCGCGCTCATGTGGGTGCCAAAGTGTGTGCAGTAGGAGTCAAAAACAATGAAGCAAAAAGGAAAACTACTGGCATGCGAAATTAAATGTGCACGTGGAGTGCACAGGCGGCTCTTCCCCCCAGACTTGAATGAAAACATAAGCAAGTAAAATAGACATTCAACCAAGGAATGAAATCTGAAGCGAGAGAGAGTACCTATGCTCCAAAGAGGGGAGCATACCAGAAGATTGCGTGATGATTCGCGGGAGTTGCTGCTTCGCACAAAAGATAAGCTGAACCTGTGAATTAGGCCGAACAAAAGAAAATACAAAAAAAAATAGAAAACATAAAATAAAAAGCATAAATGAGGGGACCAAAAGGTCCAAGCTTGGGTTGTCTCCCGAATAGCCCTTTTGTTTACCGTCCTTAAGGTGAACCAAATACCTGTATTAACAGTTGTATATAGTGTTTTTGCAGCAAAATAAAATAAAACTCAAAATGTTCCAACAAAAATAGGAGAGCCGCAGCGGAAATTTGGATCAAGGCGCCGCCCCGTCACCATGTAGTGGGTCTTCGAGCTGTAAGCTTTGAGGTTCGCCGATGATAGCACCTCCATCGTACAATTTTAGCCGATGCCCGTTGACCTTGAATTTGTCGCCGCTCTTCCCGGATATTTCAATAGCTCCAAAGGGGGAGACTCCGATCACTGTAAAGGGACCGCTCCACCGCGATTTTAACTTTCTAGGGAATAAGCGGAGGCGGGAGTTGTATATTAGGACTTGGTCTCCCGGTTGGAATTCTTTGGGGATGATGTGACGGTCGTGCCATTTTTTTGTTTTTTCTTTGTAGATCCGTGCGTTTTCATAAGCAAAATGCTGTAGCTCTTCCAATTCATTCAGTTGGAAGCGGCGTTCGCTTGCTGCAGTCTCAATGTCCATGTTCAGAAATTTGGTTGCCCATAGAGCCTTGTGTTCTAATTCGACCGGCAAATGGCAAGCCTTTCTGTAGACAAGTTGGAAGGGGGACATACCGATAGGAGTTTTGAAGGCAGTTCGGTATGCCCATAAGGCGTCATCGACCTTCTTAGCCCACTCTTTTCGGTTGGAATTTATGGATTTTTCAATTATTCTTTTTAGCTCCCTGTTGGAGACTTCTACTTGCCCACAAGTCTGAGGATGGTAGGCGAGAGAGACTTTCTGATGAACTCCAAACTTCTTCATGAGTTGTAAGAATGACTTGTTGCAGAAATGGCTCCCGCCGTTACTGATGATTGTGCGCGGAGCGCTAAATCTAGAAAAAATATTTCTGTGTGAGAAGGTTAAAACAGTGCGAGCGTCATTTGCGGCAACAGCTTCCGCTTCGACCCACTTGGAGACATAGTCAACCGCAACAATGATATAGAGTTTGCCGTGCGACATGGGAAAGGGTCCCATGAAATCTATCCCCCAAACATCGAATGGCTCACAGACGAGCATGTTGTTGAGGGGCATTTCGTCCCTCTTTGAGATATTTCCTGTCCTTTGGCATTCATTGCATTTAGTAACATAACTGTGGGCGTCTCTGAAAAGGGTTGGCCAAAATAGGCCACATTGCAAAACCTTGCGTGCCGTTCTTGTGGCGCCGAAATGTCCGCCGGCCTCCCGATCATGACAGTGGTTTAAAACGGATTGGAATTCACTCTCGGGTACGCAGCGCCTGATAACTCCATCATTGCACGTGCGGAAAAGTAGTGGGTCTTCCCAGAAATAATGTTTAGCATCAGATAGAAGTTTCCGCTTTTGTTGGGATGATAGGCTCGGGGAGACAGATTTGCATGCGAGATAGTTGGCCATGTCTGCGTACCACGGGGTCGTCGAGGGGAGGGAAGAGATGGAGAATAATCGCTCATCCGGGAAACATTCAGCTATCGCATTGCGCTCATCCTCTAAAACAGGTCCGCCACTATCATTCTCCAATCTAGATAAGTGATCGGCGATGACATTTTCCACTCCTTTCTTATCTCGGATCTCAATGGAGTATTCTTGCAGCAGGAGAATCCATCGGATTAGCCGAGGCTTGACATCTTTTTTTTTGAATAAATACCTTAGAGCTGCGTGGTCGGTGTAGACAATGACTTTGGATAACACCAAGTACGAATGGAATTTCTCGAAAGCAAAAATCACGGCCAGAAGCTCCTTTTCTGTGGTAGTGTAATTGAGCTGGGCATCGTTGAGGGTTCGGCTCGCATAAGAGATGGTGTAAAATACTTTGTCTCTCCTTTGACCGAGCACTGCACCAACTGCAAAATCACTGGCATCGTACATGACCTCGAAGGGCAAAGTCCAATCCGGTGCCACCAAAATGGGAGCGGAGATGAGCCGGTCCTTGAGAGCTGTGAAGGCTTGCATGCAATCTTCATCGAAGACGAACAAGGCGTCCTTAGTCAACAGATTTGTGAGAGGTTTGGATATCGATGAAAAGTTGCTAATGAATCTTCGGTAAAAGCCGGCATGTCCCAAAAAGCTGCGGATTCCCTTGACAGAAGATGGAGGAGGAAGATTCTTGATGACACTGATTTTTGCTTGATCGACTTCGAGCCCCCGACGAGAGACCTTGTGGCCTAAGACGATGCCCTCACGAACCATGAAGTGGCATTTCTCCCAATTCAGGACAAGGTTGGTATCATTGCAATGCTGCAGGGCCTTGGCTAAATTAGCGAGGCAGGAGTCAAAGGTGTTCCCGAAAAGAGAGAAATCATCCATGAAGACTTCGAGAAAATCATCGATCATGTCGCCAAAAATGGCGATAACGCAACGTTGGAAGGTTGCCGGGGCATTGCACAAACCAAACAGCATTCTCCTAAACGCGAAGGTGCCAGATGGGCAGGTGAATGTCGTCTTGTCTTGATCTTCGGGATCGACTGCAATTTGGTTGTATCCCGAATATCCATCCAAAAAGCAGTAGTATTCCTGACCAACCAATTTTTCCAGCATTTGATCGATGAAGGGAAGCGGGAAATGATCTTTGCGTGTAGCTTCATTCAGCTTCCTGTAATCGATGCAAACTCTCCACCCGGTGACCACACGGGTAGGTAGTAGTTCATTCTCGTCATTGGCCACCACAGTAATTCTGCCCTTTTTGGGCACAACTTGGACCGGGCTTACCCATTTGCTGTCACTGATGGGATAAATTATACCGGCGTCAAGCAATTTTATAACTTCCGCCTGAACTACCTCATGCATCTTGGGATTCATTCTTCTTTGTGGTTGTGCTGATGGTTTGTATTGATCTTCAAGGAGGATCTTGTGCATGCAGAACGCCGGGCTAATGCCTTTAATGTCAGCCAAAGATCGTCCAAAAACATTCTTAAATTTTTTTAACACGTCGACCAATGCACGTTCGTTGTTGGCGGAGAGAGTAGCGGAGATGATCACCGGACATGCTGTGCCTTCCTCCAAGAAAGCATATTTCAGGGATTCGGGCAGCGGCTTCAAGGTTACGGTAGTGGCAGTGATAGAAGAAGTGATGGGGGGTTCTTTGATCGGATGCGGAGTCCCAGACGAGGTAGCGGGTGGTGTGTCCTCAATTCCCCATTCTGGCTCATCATGGTCAAGAATCAATTCGCTGCACGTTCCCGGTTCGTCAATCAAGTCAGCACTGTCACAATTAGTGATTCTGAGTTGTTTCGGAGATTCATGGACATTGAAGGAAATTGATTCTTCTCCCAGGCTTAGGGTCAGTTCTCCCTGGTCGACGTTGATAATAGCCCGGGCAGTGGCAAGGAAGGGCCTTCCTAGAATTATAGGAACCTTGGGATCAGCCTTCATGTCAAGGATGACAAAATTGGCCGGGAAAGCGAGGTCGTTAACCATGACAACAAGGTCTTCAACCATCCCAGCTGGCGTTTTTATCGATCGATCGGCTAGTTGTAACCTCAGGTGGGTGGGCTGGAGAATCCCAACTCCCAGCTCCTGGAAGATGGAGAGGGGCATCAGGTTAATCGACGCTCCCAAATCACAAAGTGCGTGGCCAAACCTGTGGAGACCAATTCTGCAAGGGATGGTGAAGCTGCCAGGATCTCTGCGTTTGGTAGGAGGAAAGTTGGTGAGGAGAGAGGAACACTCTTCGGTGAGGTTAATCATCTTCAGACCTTCAAAGGATTTACGCCTCGAGATGAGGGTCTTGAGGAACTTGGAGTATCCTGGAATCTGAGTGATAGCTTCTGTTAAAGGTATGCTAACTTGAGCTCCTTTCAGGATCTCCAGGAACTTCTGAAAATGCCTTTCAGTCTTTTCATTATTTAGCCGATGGGGAAACGGCGGCCTCGAGGTGTTCCTCACGAGTGGCGGTACTGACATGGGTCCTTGCGTGATCGGTGTAGACGGAGGTTCAATTGTCGAGTCAGAAATGGGTATACACGAAGATTGTGTAGGAGGATCGGGCGGCAAGACTCGCTCGAGACTTTTTCCACTTCTCAGCCTCATTGAATGCACTGTTTCCTGTTTCTGACTGATAGAGCTAAGCAGCGTTTCCGTAAGACTCCCAATGGCCGTTTGTAGGCGCTGAATGGTGGTGGCTTGATCGTTGAACACATCCATCATTTTGCAAACGTACGCGAAAAAACGCTCCATCATAGACGTGGGAAGAATGGTGGCTTCACTAGTGACCACCGACTTTGCCTCCACGGAAAGGTTGGGGAAAGGTGGGGAATTCCAATGCCTGCTAGTTTGGGCAATGTTGTCAATTATTTCCCAAGCATCCTGACAAGGTTTGTTAAACAGAGTTCCGCCAGCTGCAATGTCAAGTGCTGGCCGGAATCTGTCTAGGATCCCAAAATAGAAGGTTTGGAGCAGCAAAATATATGACACTCCCTCTCTGCAGCATTCCCTTCGCAAATACTGAAAATGCTCCCAGGTTGCGAACAAGGATTCTTCATCTCTTTGGGAGAAGGTGATGAGCTCCTTGTAATCGTCCGTGGTTAGCATTTGCTGCCGGAATTTGGCCAAGAAATTTCTTTCGAGTTGCTTCCACGAGTGAAACATTTCCTTCCTGGTATCATGATACCATCGTTTTGCGCTGCCTTTCAAGGAAAAGGAGAAGAGTCGAATCTTCTGCTGCTCGCCGTTGGCAGTGCTCGAAGAGCATGTGTCGTAAATTTCTAAAAACCTGCGCACATGGCATAAGGCATCAACACTTCCATCTCCGTTGAATTGACAATTTTCGATAATGTATTCGATCAAATCAGAGGAAATCTCGAAACTGTCATTTCCCGTTTCCACTCGATTGGTGAGACGGGCTTGATAAATTAGCTGCTGAATAGAAGGCATTGATGGAATATTGGCCCTGTATTCACTGAAACAGCAAAACAAAGAAACAAAAATCAAAAAGCACTAACTCTTATACCAATATTTCCAGAAATCATGATCGTTCAACAGTTGCATTCCCCGGCAACGGCGCCAAAAACTTGATGCGCGTAAAATACGGCAAGCGTACCGGTCGCACAAGTAATAAAGTTGGGAATAAATCCCCGGATGTCGGTCTCTTGAGGAATGCAATTAGCGTCGAACGATTTAGACTCTAAAACTATTGTTATGAGAGTTAATTGAAATAAACAAAAAGAGAAGGGGGCTTTGGTTGGTGGTCTTACGACCGATTGCACTAATGTAAACTATGCGGGTCGCAATCACCACTTCTTAAGGCGAGATGGATGTAGCGGCCGCGATGCCGTACTTCGGTTGGTGAATGGACGGAAGTATAGCGAGTGAGGTGATTAGTGCGAAGTGAAATTGAGTGAATCGAACGTGTGGAGTGGAGCGAGATGGAGCGAGGCGCATCAAAGGATAATTCTCACAAGCACGATGAAACACAAATGATCCAATTTAACAAAGTTGGAAATTAATGTTCATTATATGCATAAACAATCCATGCAACAAGATAAGAGAGAAAATGCAAAACCACGAGATTGAAGATCCACCGCGGTTGTTGGCCGGAGGTGCGGGTTGTCAATCCGCTTCCAAGCGCAGTCCGAGGAGGGCTTCCGGTACCACCGAGCTGTCACCTCGAGGGCCTGTAATTCCGTTCTCTAGGTATGCTTCGTCTTCTTCCTTGGTGGAAAGCTCAGAGAAGAATGCTTCAATGGCCGGGAGGGTCACCGGAGGATGCGGAATGCTTTGGAATCGCCGGAGAAGGTCCTCCCGATGATGGGGATGAAGGTGGAGGCGAATGGAACTGCTGTAGGGCGAAATGACGGAGGTTCCGTAACGTGTCCCGTTACCCTAATTCGCGGAACAGGGCATTTTATAGCTTGCAGAATAAATAGGGCGCACGACCACTGGCGCATGACCAGTGGTCGTGCGCGACCAAGGTCAGCGCCCGTGCGCGAGCAACCTGTAGACCTGCATCAGAAAATCAATGGTCGCGCACGATCAGCAGCGCACGATCAGTGATCGTGCGAGGCAATGCTGATGATCGTGCGGAAATAGC
Source organism: Platanthera zijinensis (assembly GCA_039513925.1). Classification (NCBI taxonomy): domain Eukaryota; kingdom Viridiplantae; phylum Streptophyta; class Magnoliopsida; order Asparagales; family Orchidaceae; genus Platanthera; species Platanthera zijinensis. The sequence goes on along the minus strand of CM077080.1, from coordinate 96,295,609 downwards.
CAGACAGAACTTTTGTAAAATGGGGTATGACTGCGCACGATCGGCGGAGCACGAACAATGGTCGTGCGCGGTATGGAGAGTGATTGTGCGGAAGGTTCAAGACAGGGATTCACAAATGAGTCCGGGCTGCGCACGATCAGTGATCGTGTGCCAGGAGGTCGATGGTCGTGCGTGGGTAAAAACGCACGACCACTGACTCCATTGCCAAAAACAATGAAACGCCTATCCCGAATGCCCTCACGATCCCCAAACCTGCAGGAAAACTGCACGGGGCATCGATCGTGGCAGCCGCAGCAAACAATAATAATCATAACAAGAATGTAAATGCACACAGGCACAGAAATGGGCTAAAAAGGTGCACAGGGCGTGGAATGCCGTAGCTAACCAAAAGAAGTACTAATGACGCTAAAAGGTAGTGCAAAGTTGAGGAAAAAGGCTAAGATGAGTCCAAAATAAGGTATAAAATAGGGACTCATCACAGACCGACTCCTAGGGGTCTAGCCGGAAATTGGATGTTACAAATCCCAATAAACAAAACAAAAATTTCGTCCCCGAAATTGAGGTTGAGCCTACGGTATTTCAACCGAAATAAAATAAACTTGTAACATCCCATATGGTTTTCCTATTGAGTCGAAGCGAGATTACTTGTTTGATAAACGAAGGCAATCTCTCCAATAAACAAAAGATTAGCCCCTACTTTCCTGACTGAGTGTGCATGCCTAGGTTCTCAATTTCCCTTATCTAGTTCTACTGGTTCAATACAAGAAGGTAATTTATAGTATACCGAGAGGTGGTGAGGTATACCTGACTGAACAACTCCAGGTATTTTTGCCTCATCAGGTCCTGCGGTTCCCAGGTGTGCTCCTCCTGACCGTGGTTCCTCCACAGAACCTTGACTAAGGGGATCTTCTTGCGGCGCAAGATCCGTATTCCTTTTTCATCGACCCGAACTGGCTCCAAGTGAACAGACCGATCTGAAGCTACCGGCCCTTCGGTGGTCAAAATCTGCTGCTCCAGGCGTAGTAGAGCCCTTCTTAGTGAAGAAATGTTGAAGACGTCGTGTAGAGATGCCATCTCTGGTGGCAATTCCAGCATGTAGGCTAGGGCCCCGATCCGCTCCAGGATCCTGTAAGGTCCCATATACCTAGGGCTGAGCTTCTTCCTCCGACCGCGCACCCGTGAAACTCCATGCATGGGCCGGATCTTCAAGAACACTTGGTCCCCCACCTGAAACTCCACCTGACGATGCCGGGCGTCATAGTACTTAGCTTGTCTTCTCTGTGCCTCTAACATCCTGTCTCTGATCAGTCTCATCTGAGCCTCGGTGTCTTCAATGAAATCTGATCCCAATGCCTTTGGATCCTCGTCCTGAACCAAGGAAAGCGGGGTCCTGCATTTCCTTCCATACAAGGCTTCATAAGGCGCCATCCTGATGTTGGACTGGTAGCTGTTGTTATAGGAGAACTCGACCAGGGGTAAGAGCTTCTCCCATGGTTCCCCGCGGTCCAAAATGCATAGCCTCAAAAGATCTTCCAGCGTTCGATTGGTGCGTTCCGTCTGCCCATCCGTCTAGGGATGGAATGCGGTGCTGAAGGTCAATCGCGTTCCTAAATAAACCTGCACGGATCTCCACTCCCTGGAAGTGAACCGGCCATCCCGATCCGACACGATCGTCTTGGGCACCCCGTGATATTGAACGAACTGCTCCACAAATCTCCGCACTAGTACTCCCACAGAGTCATCCTTCCTGATCGGAATGAATCTGGCCACCTTCGTCAACCGATCGACGATGAACCAAATCAAGTCGTTTCCTGTCCGTGATCGGGGGAGTCCATGAGTAAAATCTATCGCGATGTCCTCAAATTTTCACTCTGGCACCGGGAGTGGCTGTAGAAATCCAGTGGGATTCCTGCATTCCGCCTTCACCAACTGGCATGCCTTGCAATGAGTCACGAAGTATGTAATGTCCTTCTTCATCCCCGGCCAAAACATCGTCTTCTTCAAGTCCGCAGTCATCTTCGTGATCCCCGGGTGCACCGAGTATCTGCTGTGGTGGGCCTCCAACATGATATCTTCCTGTACCTGGCCTCCTTCCGGTATATAAGTCCGACCTCTAAAGCATACCATGCTGTCCCTCATCATGTAATCCCCTGCTGCACCATTCTCCAAGGCCCAAAATATCGGCTCCAATTTGGCATCCCGCCTCTGCCCATCTCTAACTCGGTCCCGGATATCGTCTGTGGCACTCATCGCAGCCAAATACTCTATGTAAAGCTCGGGGTCCTCGGACGACACCAGTGTGATGTGCATATCCTCCAATCTCCTCACCAGCTCCATCGACATAACCTGGGGCCCGTCTTCGGAAGTGGCAGCTCTCCGAATCAACGCATTGGCCACCACGTTTGCCTTCCCTGGATGGTAGTGCATCTCATACTTGTAATCCGCTAAGAACTCCACCCAGCGCCTCTGCCTGATATTCAGCTCCTTCTGCGTGTCCACGTATTTCAGGTTCTTGTGGTCGGAGTAGATGTCGCAGTGGAATCCATAAAGATAGTGGCGCCAGACCTTCAGAGCAAAAATGAGTGCTCCCATCTCAAGGTCTTGCACCGGGTAATTCTGCTCGTGCTTCTTCAACTGGCAAGACGCAAATGCAATCACATGGCCCTTCTGCATCAGTACAGCTCCCATACCCTGGTAGGAAGCGTCAGTGTAGACCTGAAAACCTTCTCTCCCCGAGGGGAGAGTAAGTATGGGAGCAGAGGTGAGTCGATCCTTCAGCTCCTGGAAAGCCGCCTAGCACTGCGGGGTCCAAACAAAAGGTACCTCCTTCTTTGTCAAAGATGTGAGTGGGAGGGCAATTTGAGAGAACCACTCCACGAACTTCCGGTAATAACCGGCAAGTCCTAGGAAACTTCGTACATCGGTGGCCGTCTTCAACTGCGGCCAATCTCGAACTGCCTGAATCTTTGCCGGATCCACTGCCAACCCGACTCCACTAATAATATGGCCTAGGAGGCCCACCTCCTTCAACCAGAACTGACATTTGCTAAACTTTGCATATAAGTGATTCTCTCGCAGTCTCTGTAGGGTCAGTGCCAAATGGCGAGTGTGCTCCTCCTCCGTTCTCGAGTAGATGAGGATGTCATCGATAAACACAATGACAAACACATCTAGGTACTCCTTGAAAACCTGGTTCATGAGGGTCATGAATGCCGAAGGTGCATTCGTGAGCCCGAAGGGCATCACCGTAAACTCAAACAATCCATATCTGCTACTAAAAGTAGTCTTTTGAATATCCTCCTCTCGGATCCGAAGCTGGTAGTAGCCCGACCTCAAATCCAATTTTGAAAAGAAGTGCACCCCCTCCAGCTGGTCGAATAGCTCGTCTATCCTTGGCAGTGGATAGGTATTCCGGACCGTCAGCCGGTTTAGTGCTCGGTAGTTGATGCACAACCTGAGTGTCCCGTATTTCTTTTTGACAAATAATACCGGAGCTCCCCATGGTGATGAGCTCGGTCGGACAAACCCTGCCTCTACTAGTTCCTGCAACTGACTTCGGAACTCTGTCAATTCTTTCGGGGCCATCCTGTAAGGGGCCCTAGATACCGGCTTGGCCCCCAACACAAGTTGTATCTGGAAGTCCTGCTCTCGGTGTGGAGGTAGTCCTGGCAGTTTCTCTAGAAAGATGTCAGCGAAATCTCGCACCACCGGGATGTCTGTCACAGACTCCTTGACTTCCTCCATCTCAAATAGAATCTGATAAACCTCCTCTCCCTACAGATGGGCCTTAACGACTTGTACCGAAGATAAGAGTATACGAGAGACAGGTCTTATACCTTCGATGACAATGAAAGAGTCCCCGTGTCTCACGGTGATCCTCTTCGCTTGGCAATCAATATAGGTATGGTTATAGTGTAGCCATGCCATGCACGGGATCAGGTTGTAGTCCGTCAGCTTCAAAAGCATCGCTGGAGCCTCGAACGCCTTTCCACCAGTTTTTGCCTCCATATTGCAGTGATCCGAGGTAAGGAGTTCAGATCCATCAGGTAGTCGCACCCTCATCTTCGAGCCCGTGAATCGCTCCATGCCTTCCAATCCTTCTACGAACGTCTCTGACACAAAGGAATGAGTAGCTCCAGTATCGAAAAGCGTGTAGGTAGGCTTGCCGCTGATGAAGACTATACCTGGGGTGATTAGATTTCTTAGGGTTCTATAAAGAGTTTTCTTTCCTTGTTAATCTCTCTAGTGCGGTTCTAAGATTTAACAACTGAGAGGGAAATTCTATGAAAATAATGAAGCATTGCAGCGTACCTGCTATGACCTGCTCTGGATTCCGAGGCTGCGCAAGGTCCAAAGCATACACCTGCTCCCTTTCCTGTCTATGATCTCCCCCTGGTATCCACGACCTCGGCCGCGTCCTCGGCCTCCGAAATGCTGAGCAGGTGGGCCACCCTATGGTGCTGAAGGTGGTGCCCCCCTCATGGGGCAGTTTCTTATGAGGTGCCCAATCTGATGACAATGGAATCACAATGGTGGGGGATACGCCATTCCCATGGGACTCGACATCTCCTGCATCCGGAGAGGTCGAGTGGCCAATATCACCTGCTCCCTCGGCTCCTGCCTCACTTCCTAAAGAGGCTGGTCCTTTATCCTCCTCCCATCTGGTATAGCACCTCGCCGCTGATCATTTTTGGCTCTCCGGCCCTTATCCTTCGCTTGCTGCTTCCGGCCCCGAGTGGTGTGCTAATCAGCCTCAATCCTCTTTGCCATCTCAAAAATCAGGGAGATAGGCCCGTCGGATACATACAACAAAGCCTCCCTCAAGTCCTCCCGCAGGCCCTTATAGAACCCCTTGATGTACCCTGCTTCGTCCAGCTAGTAAGAATCTGCATATCGAGCCAAATGGTCGAACTCCCGATGGTACTCCACCACCGTCCGAGTGCCCTGCTTCAGCTGTAAGAACTGCTCCTCCAACTCATCCCTGGCCGACTGCGGAACAAAATGCTCCAGCAGCGCGGCCCTGAACTCTTCCCAGGTAACTTCCGCAACCTCCCTATCAGCAAACGTCGTGTCCAGCAGCGTCTTCCACCACCTCTTGGCATGGGACTCCAGGCAAGAGAAAACCAGAGCCACCCTCTCCTCCCAGGGGAATCGTATCCCGGTCAGCATCTCGTACATAATATCCAGCCACTCTTCCGTCCAAACCGCCGACTCTGTCCCCAAGTAGTACGAGGGAGAAAGTCCTCGGAAGATACTCAACTAGTTGGCCCCCCGGGTTTGGCTGTGGGACCAGAACTTGCTGGGCCCTAAAAGCCTCCAGAATGGCTGTCAGAGTCTGTCCCATGTCTGACTGAAGGAAAGGAGTGGGGACCCGTGGAGGTGGTGCAACATCCTGAGCCTGTTGAACTCCACCTTGGGGCGTAGGCTGTGCTGGAGGCTGCGTAACAAAAACCCATACTGAGAAAACGTTCAATCTTTACTAAAAGTGGACAATTTATATGTGATCCCCATATGGGCACACCACTGCTTCCGCTGCTTAGTTTGTACCCAAACTAAACTCGAGCGGGGGTGACCCAGGGTTAGTGGACTGCTACCTTTTTCAGATCGAGGTTCGCTCTGATACCACTTGTAAGACCCCCTTTTTTAATTTAAAACATCGGGGTCTTAGGCCCAGAACCGCCACTTTGCGGTGACACCTTCACGCCCTGAAGGGTCATCACCACAAAGCGCTGATTCTGCCGGCCAATTCGATCACAAAAAGGTAACATAATAAAGTAAAAGCAAATCCACAGGAAAATCACATATATAGAAAAAGAAGTCTCCACGAAGGGAGTGTCCACATAATAATATACCAGAGTACTAAAATACGGGCTTATGCCCGGTACATCATAATCATCACTACATGTTACTCATGCGGAAGCAAAACAAAACATCTACTCAAGGTCGAGACTCACTGTCCCGACTGTATAAACTCTGGAGCTAGACTGCCCCATCTCCAAGCGCACCGGTCTCTGGGGCTGCTCCCCCGTGCTGGGCTCCACGATCCCCTAAAATGATGCGGTTCGAAAATCGTTAGTCATAAAGACTAAGCCCTATCATCCCCTACCCCTTCCCCCATAGCTCCTAGGTACCGAGCGGAGAGGAAGAAAGGGAAGGACATAAGAGTGGAGATTAAATCATAAGAAAACAGGTGGCAGCGGAATTAATCTAGCAATTCTATAATAAATAATGATAATAACAGAAAGTAGGAAATGTAACCTTAACTTATGTGCGGAAGCACCTAAGCCAAGGGATCTTCTGCAAGGCTCCCATCGCATAAAGTGTCCCATACCACTTATACGTTGGGGTATCGGCTATCAAACAACAATATATATATATTGAATTTAACCTTAATATATAAACTTGCCCACACAAGCTTATAGACCAAGGGGTCGTTTTGCAAGGCCTATTGTATAAGCGTCCCATTCCACTTATACATTAGGTGTCAGGGGTTAAATGAATCGATTATGCTATGACATGCAAGTGGGTATGATGGAACATGCAAGTGCAACTCACACACTCGACTCTGTGCACACAGACCTTTAGTTCCCCCTTTCGGAGCCGTTACCTCCCAAGATACCTCTGTAGTGGCAGACGGAAGCGGTGGGTTGGGCCTCGCCCACCTCTAAACCAGTAAAGCACTACCGGTCAGACCTATCGTACGCCTCAATGCTTGGTGCACTAAGCGGACTCCTGCGTACTCTTGCCGGCTGGCGCACCGGACTTCTGTTGGCGAAGTGCTAACCACACTTGCCGAGTCAGCGTATTGGCGTCGGTGCATCGACCCTCCAATACCGAAGACCAACCACCTTAATTTTCTTTCCTTTTATGCACATGCAAATTTAATCGTAATCAACAAAAATCGAGCCGAAGCTCCCCGGACCAAAACGTCCATCTCTTAACCAATCGAGTCGAAGCTCCCCGGACCATTCCGCCCGTCTCTTAACCAACCGAGCCGAGGCTCCCAACAATCTTCCGGTGCTAACAGTGTTTGTGAAATGTGAGATCCTAATTACTAGGTTACTCTTTTCAGTTTGTTATTACAGTTTACGTTAACCCAGGACTGCCCCCGGTATTCCCTGTGAAAGGCTCTCAAAGGGCACTAGGAACTATGATGGTAGCTGAAGCCCATCGTTCTCTTTCGCAAGGCACTTATTGTTATTGGTTGATTACCTTTACCCATTCCCTTCTCATATTACGATAGACTAACCTAAGGTGATTTTTAACCTTTCTCTCTTCGGGAAAGACGATCTTTCGTCGAACCCGAGCACCTCTTAACTCTAGCTAACACCACTTCTCACTACTCTTCATATCATTCTATTGCGATATCATCCACAACTGTCCACCCAGACAAAATGACTAACTCCAACAACTATCCCAGATCATGTCCTATTGATATTTAACAATTTGCTATATGCAGACCAACCTAGACTATATGTCGAACCGGTTAGGCAATGATCCAATACTCATCCAAATGCCCTAAATTATTTAATGGAGACTTATCATGATATAATAAGCCTAAATCCCGAAAATGGTAATTTTCCTAATTTATCTGGCATTTAATTAATTTCCTCAAAAATTCCAAGGGCTACCGGTTTGAACATGAACTAACCTAAGTTCTCATGCAAGATGTCCAAAAAAACTATACTAAATATTATGTAATCTCAATATGGTAAATCACAAGTATAACAATTTTTTCTATCATCAAAAGGGCACTAAAACTATTTTAGCAATATTTTCTATATTTCGTTGTTTGTGAATCAAGTACAGAGAATATCCATCCAAAAATTATAAATTAATTATACTATATAGACAGAACTTTAAAAAAAGCATTGGCCCAGTTTCATAATTTTTGAGCAAGTATTAATCTCTGAATCAATTAATTATCAAATATCTCCTTAAGGTGGACTTGTTAAAAAAGTACCATAATTACAATTCTAAAAATCATGAATAAATGTCTACAAGCATATAATGACCTGAAAGTCTCAATTCCTAAGACTCATAATTTTTCAATAGAAATATCATCCATAATTAATTTTTAAATCATAAAAGCCCTTTTAAACATTTGTGAAGGAAGTACTAGATTTAGTCAACTAAAAATTATACAAAAATTCGGGAGCAATCATTCTAACCTAAAACATTTACTTCCAAGATTGTATGTGGTTTCAATGAACAGAAAGATCCAAATAATTTAAACATCAATTATGGCTATAACAAATGTTACAAATGAAGTGCTGGAAATAGACATCATAAAATTCCAGAAAAATTACTATAGGTTCTTACCCACTCCATAACTCACTATACCCGAGTTTCATAGTTTTTAGATAATGTTTAGTGACAGATTTTACTTATTTGGTATTTTACCCTAAAGCTAAGGTTAGGGTTTTGAGGTACCTACCTATCTCCAAATCTTCCAAGATTTCATCCAGATGATTTATTTTATGTTAACGTCGACTCTACTGAATTTCAAGCCAATACGAGGGCATTTGCCCCCATATCCTTCACAACTCTCAAAAACCTCCATTTAGGGTTTGAGCTTGCATTCTAGGGTAAATCAACCCTAAATCACACCATTTTTCCCAAGTGGGTTGTAATAACCCTTCTAAGTCAGTGGTCAAAATATCAGCCTCTGTTGAGGTTATTCGACCGTTCCAACCTCTTAGTGCACTTTTTACTCAAAACGTCTAATTAATGCCTAGTTAAGGATAAGAGATTTCCTACCCAAAACTCATCCCAATGAGTTGGAATTTTGTACAAAACTAGGTTTTATAGCCAGGGACCACTCACCAAAATTTGGGAGGGTTTGGAGGTCATTTGACCACTTAGATAAATTACTCTAACTTTATTAAATTAAAACAAAAACTTTAGGCAAAGTATCTCCAAAAATTCCCATTTTTGGACAGCCTCTAGATATGGCTAAGGGTAACTTCCTGCCCAAATTTTAGGTCATTTGGACAAGGGAAGAAGAGTGGGCATTCATTTTAGTTCCTGCCCAACTCTAGGTACATCCCCCACTAAAATGGGTGCTGCGATCAAACCACTTACCCAAACGAGTTGAAATCAATTTTAAATTAATTTAGACTCAAAGGGCTACAACTTTCTTGACTATACATTTTTCCTAAATCGGCCTTTAAGTGCCTCATTTTGCAGCCTAAAAATACGCCCATTTTATATATATTTTCCTTATATACTATATTCAAAACTTTATAATATAAATATGTTTTACTGTTCATCTTCTACAGAACTCGTGAACTGAAACCAGACAACATATATTTCCTGTAGCTCATCCGCGATCCGCCACCGGCCGTCCGGTCACTTCCCTGGCCAGTTACCACCACCACCACCTCCGTTGAGGCGATGGCTATCGGTCGGCGGTGGTTTGGCCGCCGGAGGTGGTGGTTTCCGGCGTACCCGAAAAATATATTTTTCATGGTTTTCCATGAAAACGTGAGATAGGTCCGGCTCCTTTGAGCACGAACTTCATTTCTAAGATCCTAAGATCTACCCATAAGAGAAGAAGTAGAGGAGGACCTTGTTCGCGGTTTGGAGGCGAGATGAACGTCAGATTGTCATGGCGCGGTGGTGGCATTCCCGAACTTCTCCTTCAGCAAGAACAATGACTCAAATCCATTTGGTCAAGAGTTTAACCTTCTCATCTTGCTCTAAGGAGGCTTTTATAGATCTCCAAGTGGGGAGGGGAAAGAGTGAAGCATTCATGGCCATGAATTCTCTCTTAATAATATTTCGGTTATGGAGGAGGGAGAGAAAATGGTGGAAGGTGAAAAGACTAATCCAGGTGGCGATTTCCTATTGGACCAACACTTCCTCATTTTATTAAGTAATTAGAGAAGGAAACGACCCATAAATACTCCTGGTGTAACTTTCCATACCAGAATTTATTATAACGCGTGTTAGAATAATTTTGGGCCTGAACCGACGTTTCGGCCTTTGTCACGGGCGTGACACGTAGGTCACGGGCGTGATAGGCCCGGGTGGCAAATCCTGAGTTCGGCGATCGTCTTCCTGAGATCGACGATCGTCGAAGGGGGGGTCACACCCTAGGTCACGGGCGTGACACGTCGGTCACGGGCGTGACAGGCTCGGGTTGCAAATTCTGCGCTCGTCGATCGTCTTCCTTAGATCGACGATCGTCGAAGGGGTCACGCCCTAGGTCACGGGCATGACATGTCGGTCATGGGCGTGACAGACCAGTGATGCAAATTCTCAGTTCGCCGATCGTCTTCCTTAGATTGACGATCGTCGAAGGGGGTCACGCCCTTGGTCATGGACATGACATGTCGGTCACGGGCGTGACAAGCCCGTGATGCAAATTCTGCATTCGCCGATCGTCTTCCAGAGATCGATAATCGTCGAAGGGGGTCACGCCCTAGGTCACGGGCATGACGGGTCGGTCACGGGCGTGACCAACCCGTGACCCGGAATCTTGGTCGATGGACTTCAATTCTTGGGTTTCCTAGGGTTCTGTCACGACAAACCGACTCCTAGGGGTCTAGCCGGAAATGGGATGTTACACCCTCTCTCGAGAAGTCCATCATAGTTCTCGAGAACATAGTCTCTAGTTCTCGAGAAGTTAGCTTAGTTCTCGAGAACAAGTTTCAGTTCTCGAGTACTATTTTCTTTAGTTCTCGAGAAGGTTCATATAGTTCTTTAGTTGACTCAACGCCTTTTGTTCTCGAGTACTTATATAAGTTCAGGATGAATAGTTCTCGAGATATTAGTCTGTTCTCGAGAACTAATTTATACTTCTCGAGAGCTGCTGTCAAATTTTTTAGGAAATTTATTTAAGTCCAGATTGACGGGATTTTCAAATGAGACATCGTGATTGGTCCACGTGTCGTCATTAATGTCAATTCTAATCGTTAGGGGAAATCCTATATAATGTCTTTTCATCAAGACTAACCCTAAGCAGAAATCCGTACTGTCTATTATTCTGCATCGGCCGTCTCTCTCCAAGAATGAATTTTCAGAAGCCGCTGCCACCACTCAACATGAAGATCGACACATATATTTTCGATTAAGAAAGGCTTACTGTTCAAGGAAACTTCATCTTCTCCTTGATCGAGTAGGTCAAAGTTTTCTCAGGTCAGATCTACAGAGGTTCTTCTTCAACAAATTCTGAAAAAGCTGCCAAGTTCAGAAGAAGACCTAGAGTTGAATATTTCCAGATCTGAGACAAATTTTTGTTTGTATTTTCAAATCTCTTTGTAATTTGTGTAGGAGATTAATCTCTGAGTTGTAGGAAGCTTTCATCTTCCGAGTGTAGATCCTTTTGGATCGATATTGTAGGAACTTGGTTCCAAGACGTAGGATTGGTTTTCAAACCGAGATAGTGGAGTAGCCGGATCTAGTGATTTACTAGATCGGTGAGGGAAAGTGGACGTACCCAAGGTTGGGGAACCACTATAAATCTTCTTGTCGTCTGTGATTGCTTGATTGTTTGTTATAGTTCTTTAAAATTTTTTATTCTGCAAATAGACGCACAATTCACCTATTCGCCCCCCTCTAGGTGATTTAGGTAGACAACTTAACTCTTTCAATTTGTATCAGAGGGAGATTGGTCGTTAAAAGGTTAACACCTTTGAAAGTTAGGGTAAGATCTACCTTTACTCTAGAGGGGGGGGGGGGGGGGTGAATAGAGTATATTAAAATAATTTTCCAAATTAAAAATTATTCATTAGTGGAAGACTTGATTTATATATATGTGTATTGTGCTTACAGTAAATAAAAACTAAGTAAGCAAGAAATAAATCACAACACACAGCAAATCAAACACAGCAACTAGAAGATAAAAGGATCTATAGTGGTTCCCCAACCAACCTGGGTACATCCACTCTTCTACCACCCTAGGTAGGAATCCACTGCAGGAATAGTTGATCAGGTGTCCTAGGCACCAATGAGCTGTTGATACGGTGCTAAAAAACCAAATCAGATTTTTTGATCAGGTGTCTTGCCACCACTGAGTTTTGACAAGGTCTTAGAAACCAACCACAAAACTTTTGAAGGGAGTTTTGAGTAACCCTTTTACAGCAGAATAAAAGAAAAAGAAAGAGTTGATGTTCTTCTCTATCAATAGTAAAAGAGAAGACTAGTGGATTATTGTTGTCAAAGCTCCCCCTGAGATTTGTAGTTATTCAGGAAAAGAAGCTTTGCACAGGGTGATAGGCCTTCAGTATGTTTGAGATCTCCAGCAAAGAATGATTTCAACAAAGGCTGAAATGTGATGTGTCTGGAGTCCTTGATTGATGAAGCCTTGAACACTTGAATCAGAAGAGATCTTGAAAGAATAGAGGAATTCTTTTTTGTGTGGTGATCTCCTTCACTATTGTATTCCTTGTGTTCTGTAAGAATTCTAACTTGTAATCCTGTAGTACTTGTATCTCAAAATCTATTCCTCAGAATAATAATAATCATGTCACAATTACTCTGAGATGAGATATTGAAATTCAGTATTCTAGATAGTCATTAGCCAGTCATAAATGACTTCCTTAAATGATATCTGTCTCTAGAGGAAAGTCCTAAGAGACATTCCATTTAGTCTTCCTTGAAACTTGCTCCAGATTGATTGAAACGGCTACAAAATCCTTTGAAATAAATGCTGAATATGAATCAGATTGAATTCCATAACTGACTGAATTTGAATTCTGAAATCTTCGATCTCTCAAGAAAAGTCGTCGATCTGAGCTCGACTATCATCGACCTGAGATCAGAGACTGGAATTAGACTTGAGATAGAAATCGTCGATCTGAGCTCGACTATCATCGACCTGAGCTCAGAGATCTGGATTTTGGCTAGAGATAGAAACGTCGATATGAGATCGGAGATCGTCGAACCGAGTTCGACGACTTGTTGAACTGAGCTCAGAGATAGTAGAACTGAGTTCGACGCCTTGTCGATCTGAGCTCGATGAAAATTGCCTTAAACTTCTGTACTTGTATTCTGAACTAGAAGGTCTTAAGGACAGCTTTCAAACCTAAGTTCTAAGCCTTAGACCTATTCTAGTCTACCTTTAAAACTATACAATGAGGTCAAGACATATTTCTAAGGACATAGTGATCCTTACCCAAATCAGTAATAGGGTGTTCCAACAATCTCCCCCTATTTGGGTTAGGATTACTATTTACATGACATAGGAATTAAAAAGCATATAAGCAGAAACAAAAGCAAATACGACATAGTAGAATAATGAAATGCAGCATTGTAGAAGCAGAAATAATCACAGCAGATTGTCAGAGATAGATATATATCATTCAGCTTACACAATCAGTCCTTTTCTTCTCTCTTTTTGAACAAGATTTCTCTATTGGGATTTTGAGCTTCCTTCTTGGATCTTCTGTCATCAGCAACACCTAGGGAGGTTTGAGATTTAGGTCTGGGAACAATAGCCTCTGGGTGTAGATTCAATAACTCTCTGGATCAAAGAATTTTCTAGAGGAGTATCTTCCAAGTTCTTTCTTTCTTTGCTCAGATAAAGTGGTGATGTTTGAGGTATCTCTCCCTTATTCTCTTGCCTTCTTTATTTGATCTAAGACAGCTAATTCTTTCATCCTTGCTGTCCAAGAAAGGGGATTGTTTTCTGGATCTTCAAAGGGAACAAGAGGTTCATATCTATTGATTGTATCAGCAGGAGGAGCTCTTGAAGTAACAATTTCTTTAAGTTTGTAAGGGAAAGGACCAGAAGTTGAATTTATGGGGCCTTGTCCTTCCCTGTGGCAAGGATGTTGTCTTGATTGTCCTCTTGAATAAACTTTATAACCTCTTTGATTTCCTTTATGCCGGCCTCTCTTGAATTGGTAGCCTCTTTGTTGATATCCTCTAGATTGTGATCTGTCTTGAGTCTGAGAGGAGCTTGGAGTTGCAGCATATGATGTCTGTGAAGCAGAACCTCCACCAGTTCCTGCATCTGGTGAAGGAGGAGGAGGAGGAGGATTATGGTTAGATGATCCTTTATCATACTTTCTCTTCTTCTTCATTGCCTTCAGCTGGTTCCTTGAGAATTGCATCCAAGGTTCAGTTATAGGACAGTCATGCAGAATATAATAGGGAATGTCATTATCATCCTTTACTTTCTATGGAGGAACTCTCTTCAAAGCTTTGCTTTTGGCTTTCCTCTTCCTTGCAATGGTTGCAGAGGAGTCATCAGAATCAGTTCTGAACTTGTCACTGTCTGAGCTCTGAGGATTGTCATACAATTCATCAATCCTTTTGATATACTCTTTATATTGTTTGGATTGTTCAGTTGAAGCAGTAGCAGCAGTGACAGAAGCAGTACTTGCAGAAATAACAACACTGGTAGAAACAGAAATAACAGGAGCACTAATAATTGGAGCATCAATAATAGAAGCAGAAATAACACCAGTAGTTTCTGAAATAATAGCAGTAATAACAGCAGGCTCATCAACATGAACAACAGTCTCTGAATCATTAGCCTCTGTCATCAACAAATCATCAGCAATATCACAACTAACTTCATCAACAACAAAATAAGCATTCACAACATCAGTAGAAGTAACACTTTCCACAGCCTTTATAGAATTGATATATGAAGATATCAGGCTGGGATCATAGCTAAAAATAGGCACAATGGCCTTAGTAAGGTCTTCTGCTTCTTGAGCTGGAAGACAACTGAAGTAAAGTACATCAAATACTGACAATAGTGACTTGAGGTCAACTGCTAGAGCTTGAGCTGGGGCTGGAATCTCTGGCAGAATTGTCATAACTTCTTCTAAAACAGGCAGCATTTCTTCTTCATGTGGCATCTCCCCCTACCTGGATTTAGTATATACTAGATCAAGGCACCCCACAGAAGGGATTGCCTGAGGAGGACAGAAAGAGGAGAGCCTGGCAGATAAGTCCTATATAGACTTAAGGAGTGGAGCCATGGATGTCTCCAGCAAGAGTGCTAGCCTGGGAGCTAACATCTCATAGAGCTTATCTGCTAGAGCTCGAAGATCTACTTGCTCAAGGGATGCTTGAGTAGAGGTAGAGGAGAATGTAACAGAGGTTGATGTAGGAAGAGTTGCAGTTATGTTGAGGGAAGATGTGGATGGTAGTATGGATGGTTGAGAAATGGGAATGGTGGTGATGGAAGTCACTAGAATGGAAATGGATGGGGTGATGGATAGTTGAGCAAGAATGTCTTGAAGTAATTGTTGGTAAGAGGTGGAAGATGATGGGGGATCAAGGGGTGAGGAATGAGAATCATCCATGAAGGAATCATCTAAGAGATTGAATGATGAAAGCTGGGTGGATGAATCAATGTAAAGGTGTGGATAATAGTGTAGAGGATGGAAATGGTCTTCAGTAGTTGCTGGTGGTGGTGAAGGAGTTGAGATTGGAGATGAAATGGTGATGGGGGATGAAATTGAAGTGGTGATGGTGGATGTAGGGACGGTTGAAGAAACAAGAGGTGGATATGGTGGAGATGAGGAGGAGGCAGACAATTCTTCCAAGGGGGCAGTTGCCTGAGGGGAAGTGACTTGTACAGTCCTTATGCCTGAAGTTGAGACCACTGCAGGAGCCCTGCTGGGTTTGGAAATTTTCCTGTCCCACTTTCCAAAGAGGGCACAGGATAGTCTCTTGGAGGCATTGATGTGCATGCCATTGGAAACAAGCAGTTGAGGGCATCTGTTATGCAGAAACAGTCCTAGAATCCTCCCAAAATTAACAAAGTTCTTATTTATTTTTTTCTTAACTAAATCAAAGAATATCTCTCCCCAATTCAAATGCTTCTTATCAACTAATGCACCCATCAAACAGAATTGAAACCTAGAGATGGTATCATGAGCAGAATGCTTTGCCAGCAGTACCTTTCCCACAACATCTGCTAAGAATCTATACTCAATTGACAGATTTTTTCTTAAGCAACTTATTAGGGTTTGCTGCAGAGTGACCCATTCTATCCAACATACTAGAAAATTCCTCTCCAGATAACTCTAGAGAATCATGCCCAGTACTCAATTGGAAGACTTCTGTTAGGAGAGCAGGAGATAGGGATACCTGTGTTCCTGATATTATTCCAATCACTGTGTTCTGATCCAAGTTGTGTGCAGTATACACCCATTCCTTAATTTCATTTGCAGCTAATTTCATTCTTGTGGACATGATAGGAACCAACTATTGTTCCTTGAACAGTTCCAGAATATCCTTGAAGATTTGATCACTGCCTTCGAATGAATCCATGTCGATGTCGAAGCTGGTGTCGAACTTCATCACTGCTAAGACTGCAACAGGGACGGCCATTATTACCTGCAAAAACCAACAAACAAGACCAAGTACAGAGATGTTTGGAGGGAAAGAAAAGCTCTGCAGAAAGTATGAATGCGCAAAAGAGAACGACGGCCGAAAAATGAATTTTATATCAGGGTTCGACTCTGAAAAGGAAAGATCGTTGAACTCCGTTCAACGATCTGGGCTTCTAAAGGAATCTGAAAGGTCTTCAACATCGTCGATCTCCGTTCGACGATATTGGAGAGCGTCGAGCTCCGTTCAACGATCTTTAACCGGGAAGAGATAGCCTAGCACTATCTAGAAAATGCTGAACTCCGTTGGATGATTTTTGAGAACGTCGATCTCCATTCGACGATCTTTGGGGAAAATGTCGAGCGCAGTTCAGAGATCATAAATAACCTATAGACACTAGAAAAATCAAGTTTTTAGCCTAGTCTTGGTCAATTTTAAGGTTTTAAAATCATGGATCTTAATTTAAGCTTCCTCCATCTAACATTCCTAACTGATTCAGGAAGAATGTGTGTTTCTTTTTATCTAATGGTTTGGTGAAAATATCTCCCCTTTGCAAATCAGTTGGGATATATTGAAGTTCAATTTTATTCTTCTCAACATTATCTCTTAAAAAGTGATGCCTAATCTCTATATGTTTTGTCCTACTATGGAGGACTGGATTTTGTGCTATAGAAATAGCACTGGTGTTATCACAAAATATTTTTGACTTCTCTAGGTTGTAACTATAGTCTAGGAGCTGATTTTAAATCCACAAAATCTGTGAGCAACAACTACCTGCTGCCATATATTCAGCTTCAGTAGTTGATGTTGACACAGATGTTTGTTTCTTACAAAACAAGGAGACAAGTCTGTCACCAAGAAACTGGCAAGTTCCACTGGTGCTTTTACTGTCTATTCTACATCCAGCATAATCAACATCTGAAAATCCAGTTAATTCAAATCCTGAGTCTTTTGGATACCAGAGACCTAGATTTGGACAACTTTTCACATACCTAAGAATCCTTTTTACTAATGTTAGGTGTGACTCTCTAGGGCTTACTTGGAATCTAGCACATATGCATGTAGCAAACATTATGTCAGGTCTACTAGCTGTAAGGTACAATAAAGAGCAAATCATTGCTCTATATGTTGTCTGATCAATAGGTTTCCCATGTTTATCAGCATCTAATACAACATTAGTAGGCATAAGTGTTTTCATACATGATGCTTCAGACATACCAAATTTCTTAACCAGTTCTTTTGCATACTTGGTTTGAGAAATGAATATGCCTTCAGCATGCTGTTTGACTTGCAATCCTAAAAAGAAGAAAAGCTCTCCCATTCTACTCATTTCAAATTTAGAATGCATTAGGTTGAAAACCTTTTGCACAAATTTGAATCAGTAGATCCAAAGATAATGTCATCTAC
The DNA here is from genome assembly GCA_039513925.1 of Platanthera zijinensis. Classification (NCBI taxonomy): domain Eukaryota; kingdom Viridiplantae; phylum Streptophyta; class Magnoliopsida; order Asparagales; family Orchidaceae; genus Platanthera; species Platanthera zijinensis. Next base: position 96,277,903 of record CM077080.1, on the reverse strand, counting down.
ATAGATTTGCACTAGTAGGGTATTGAACTTATGGATTCTAATAAAAAGAGTTTGGTCTACTCTACCCCTTATAAAATCATTTTTCAAAAGAAAGCATGCTAAGGTCTCATACCATGCTCTAGGAGATTGCTTGAGACCATATAATGCTTTATGCAGTTTAAAAACATAATCAGGATGAGTTGGAGAGATAAAACCTGGGGGTTGTCTAACATAGACTTCTTCTTTGATATCTCTATTGAGAAATGCACTCTTCACATCCATTTGATAGACCTTGAATCCCTTGTGTGCTGCATAAGCTAGAAATATTCTTATGGCCTCTAACCTTGCAACTGGTGCAAAGGTCTGGTCATAATCTATTCCTTCTTCTTGTGAGTATCCTTGTGCAACTAGCCTTGCCTTGTTCCTGACAATAATTCCTTGATCATTCAGTTTGTTCCTGAACACCCATTTTGTTCCAACAAAGGAGTGATCCTTTAGCCTTGGCACTAGCTCCCAAGCTTTGTTCCTTTCAAATTGATGTAACTCCTCTTGCATTGCAATGATCCAATGTTGATCTTGTTCTGCATCTTGTATGGATTGAGGCTCGATTTGAGATAGAAAGCAGGTGTGCATCAGGTTTTGGTTGACCTAATTTCTGGTTTGCACACCATTTGAGATGTCTCCAATCACTTGGGAGATTGGATGATCTCTTGATGTTACTAAATCAACAGGGGGTGTTTATTATTCACCAACCTGTATTGTTGTTTCCACTTGTGGAACAACAACTGGCTCTTCAAGATAATTCTCACCAAGATGTTGAGTACCAAGATGTTGAGTATCCTCTTCATCTTCACTATTTCACCTCTTTATTGGATAGGTGAATGTGTTGTACCCTTTTTTATAATGTGTAACCTGTCCAAATTTTCTAAAAGAGAATGTACCTGCAAAGGTTCTATGGTAGAAGTATTCTTCTCCTTATAAGACATGTTAGTTTCATCAAAAGATACATGTACAGATTCTTCAATTTTAAGAGAAGTTTTGTTATACACCCTATAATCTTTACTGATCATGGAGTATCCCAGAAACACTCCTTCATCAGCTTTGGTTTGAAATTTTGCTATGTACTTCTTGTCATTATTGTGTATGTAACAAATGCAACCAAAATTTTTGAAATGATCTACTTTAGGTTTCTTCCCTTTGAGTAATTCATAGGGAGTCTTGCCCTTTAGCTTATGTATCAAACTTCTATTCAACACATAGTTTGAGGTGTTCACTGCCTCTGCCCAAAAGGATAGAGGAAGGTGAACATCTGTCAACAATGTAGTAACAGATTCAATATCTATTTTTTATTTCAGCTACCCCATTTTTTTGAGGAGTTCTAGGAGCTGAGAAAGTGTGCCTGATCCTTTCACTCTGACAAGACTCTTGTATAAGAGGAGAATCAAACTATGTCCCATGATCACTTCTGATCAGGGCAATGTGAGTATTGAACTCAATCTATATGTATTTGAGAAACTCTGTCAAACACTTAAAGTTATAAGACTTTTTCCTCAGAAAGAACACCCATGTGAATCTAGAGAAGTCATCTACAACTACTAAAGTGTAAGATTTCCCTCCTAAGCTTTGTACTGTAATGGGTCCAAAAAGATCCATGTGTAACAGATACAAGATCCTAGGTGAATTACTCTTATTAAGTGACTTGTAGCTATTTTTAGTTTGCTTGCCTAACTGACAAGCCCTGCAAAGTCCTTCCTTCTTATAGGGGCCAGAAGGTAGTCCTCTAACAAGGTTGTCCTTGGATAGCCAAGCAATGGTTCTAAGGTTAACATGTCCTAGTCTCTTATGCCAAAGTTCATTTGGTTTACTAACAGAGTTGAACAAGCAGATATCTACCTTAATTGAATGAAAATCTACAAGATAGATGTTACCTTTCCTTTTACCTGTCAACACAGTTGTGTTGTCCTCTGATCTGATTTTGCATTAGGATTTGTTGAATGTAACCTGGTAGCCTTCATCACACAATTGATTGATGCTGATTAAATTGTGCTTCAGTCCTTCCACATAGGCAACCTTCTTGAATGTGACTGACCCAATTTGGACTGCACCATATCCCTTGGTCTGTCCAAAGTTTGAATCTCTATATATGACTTTTGGTCCAAGCTTGGCTTTGAAAGATGTAAGATTATCCTTGCTTCCTGTCATGTGCTTTGAGCACCCACTATCCAGATATCATTGCTGGTTTATTGTTGGATAGGTCTTCACATGCATACATAATAATTTACTTGTTTTTGACCCAGTTTACCTTTGGCCTAGGTTGATAACCTTTAAATTCTGAAATAAAAGACATCCCTAGCTGACTCTTATAACCTTCAGGATGATATATCCTAGGAGGTATTATCCATTCAGCATAAGGGTTAAAGCTTTGGGATGTAGGACCTCTAGGGTTGAATTTTGATTTACCCTTAAAAATTTGTTTAGAGCTCTGATCTCTGTTCGACGATCTCTGAGCTAAGTTCGACGATCTTGGGTCAGATCGTCGAGCACCATTCGAAGATCGACTTTGCCAGAGATCAGAGTTCATTGATCGTCGACCTGAGTTCGACGATTCAGCTTAAGATCGCTGAGCTCCATTCGACGATCGTTGAGCTCTATTCGACGTTTTCCGTTGAACCTTGTTTTTCTTAGGAAAATCAGAATTCTTCCTAGCTACCTCTACAACTCCCTTTCCTTTATCTGAGATAAATTTAATTGGGGTTGTTAATACTATAGGTTGGCTGGATGAAGCACCCAAGCCTAGTGTGCTGTTAAGTCTTGAGTTCACTGTGCTTGTGATGTCCATCAGTCTGATGCTTCTCCCATTAAGGGATTCTTCAAACTTCTTTGCCTGAGATAGTTCACTTTTCAGTGAGGCTATCTCCTCCCTACAACATTCTAACTCCTCAGAGAGTTTGAGGTTATCTGATTTTAAAGTGCTATGTTCAGATAGTTGATTTCTGAGAGAGATAATCTCCTTCTCAGACTTGAGTAGGTCAAAATATAGTACCTTAAATTCAAATTTAAAGTCCTCTGAATTGAAATCAAAAGAATCTATTACCTGATCTTCTTCAGCTTCATGTTCAGATTCAGATTCTGACTCTTGTTCTACATAAGAATTATGTTGAGAGGCATTGATAGCCATCATGCAGAACTCCTTCTCTTGAGCATCATCTTAATCATCACATGAGCTTGATGAAGCCTCTGATTCCTCTTCAGTCTCACTCCAGGTCTTAGCTACAAATCCTTTCCTGGTGTGTTTGTTCTTGTTGGAGGAGGATTTGTCATTGTTGTTTCTTCTGAAGTCTTTATCTCTTCTCCTGTCTTTCTTATCTTTCTTGTCCTTATTTTGGTTTTCTGGACAGTCAGGCACAATGTGGCCTGGTTTCCTGCATCCAAAACAAATAATTTCTTTATTACTTGACTTGTCATACCTTGGCTTTTCATGGTCTTTGGATGACCTTTTCCTGAAATCTTTCCTGTCCATCTTGTAAAATCTTTTAGCCAGTAGACTCATTAACTCTTCATTGTCTGTGACCTTGTCTTCAGGTTGTTCTTCTGTAGCTTTGAAAGCAATTGTCTTCTCCTTCCTTGTTGCTGGAGAAGCTATCTTTTGCTCTTCTTCTCTATTCTTGATAAGCAGATCAAAGGACTTGAGCTTGCCCAATAGAGCTTCAGTGGTGATCTCATTTAGGCTTCTGACATCCTTGATTGGCCAAATCCTTGAATCCCAAGTGCTGGGGAAGCATATTATAGGATCTTATCATTGAGTTTAGTCAATGAGATCTCCTTGTCCAAGGTCTTCAGTTCACTTACAATTAGACTGAGTCTGTTGTACATGTCAGCAACTGACTCAGTTTCTCCCTTCTTGAAATTCTCATACTAGGTTATGAGATGGGATCTTCTATCCTTTCTTTCATCAGCTGATCCTAACACAAGATCAGATAGCTTGTCCCAAATTTCTTTTGCTGAGTTGCATTCAACCACTTTTTGAAATATGTTATCAGACATAGTCTGAGCCAATATGTTTATTGCCTTGGCATCAGCAACTTTCCACTTTTTGATTTTTGCATCTGTTCCTGAGGGGGGTGGAACAGTACTTAGACTTGTAGTTGCTAGAGGTCTTGGACGCACTGTGAAAATAGAATTAAAGATGTCCTCATCAATAGAATTCATATATAATTTAATCCTTGCCTTCCAAAGTGCAAACTTAGAAAGATTACACACTGGAGGTCTGGTGCTAGCATAATCTTTGTTCTGTGCCATGGTTTTATATGAAAATAAATATAACAAAAGTAATATCCCTCTATTAAAGATTTATCTTATCTGAGATCTTTTGGTTCAGGTGTTAGCCTGTAGGAACCACCAATCTGACGAGGATTTAGTTGTTGAATAGCCAACCTCCCTCTGATATCAATTGAAAGTGAGGGTAAGATCTACATTTACTCTAGAGGGGGGGGGGGGTGAATAGAGTATATTAAAATAATTTTCCAAATTAAAAATTATTCAGCAGTGGAAGACTTGATTTATATATATGTGTATTGTGCTTGCAGTAAATAAAAACTAAGTAAGCAAGAAACAAATCATAGCACACAGCAAATCAAACACAACAACCAGAAGACACAAGGATCTATAGTGGTTCCCCAATCAACCTGGGTACATCCACTCTTCTACCACCCTAGGTAGGAATCCACTGCAGGAATAGTTGATCAGGTGTCCTGGGCACCAATGAGCTTTTGATAAGGTGCTCAAAAACCAAATCAGATTTTTTGATCAGGTGTCTTGCCACCACTGAGTTTTGACAAGTTCTCAGAAACCAACCACAAAACTTTTGAAGGGAGTTTTGAGTAACCCTTTTACAGCAGAATAAAAGAAAAAGAAATAGTTGATGTTCTTCTCTGTCAACAGTCAAAGAGATGACTAGTGGATTGTTGTTGTCAAAGCCCCCCTGAGATTTGTAGTTGTTCAGGAAAAGAAGCTTTGCACATGGTGATAGGCCTTCAGTATGTTTGAGATCTCCAGCAAAGAATGATTTCAACAAAGGCTGAAATGTGATGTGTCTGGACTCCTTGATTGATGAAGCCTTGAACACTTGAATCAGAAGAGATCTTGAAAGAATAGAGGAATTCTTTTCTGTGTGGTGATCTCCTTCACTGTTGTATTCCTTGTGTTCTGTAAGAATTCTAACTTGTAATCCTTATAGTACTTGTGTCTCAAAATCTATTCCTCAGAATAATAATAATCATGTCACAATTACTCTGAGATGATATATTGAAATTCAGTTTTCTAGATAGCCGTTATCCATTCATAAATGACTTCCTTAAATGATATCTGTCTCTAGAGGAAAGTCCTAAGAGACATTCCATTTAGTATCCTTGAAACTTGCTCCAGATTGATTGAAATGGCTACAAAATCCTTTGAAATAAATGCTGAATTTAAATCAGATTGAATTCCATAACTGATTGAATTTGAATTCTTAAATCATCGATCTCTTAAGAAAAGTCGTCGATCTGAGCTTGATTATCGTCGACCTGAGCTCAGAGATGGGAATTAGACTTGAGACATAAATCATCGATCTGAACTCGACCATCGTCGACCTGAGCTCAGAGATCTGGATTTTAGCTAGAGACAAAAACGTCGATCTGAGCTCGGAGATCGTCGAACCGAGTTCGACGACTCGTTGAACTGAGCTCAGAGATAGTCGAACTGAGTTCGACGCCTCGTCGATCTGAGCTCGACGAAAATTGCCTTAAACTTCTGTACTTGTATTCTGAACTAGAAGGTCTTGGGGACAGCTTTGAAACCTAAGTTCTAAGCCTTAGACCTATTCTAGTTAACCTTTAAAACTATACAATGAGGTCAAGACATATTTCTAAGGACATAGTGATCCTTACCCAAATCAGTAATAGGGTGTTCCAACAACCTTGATCAATTTCCTCTCTAAGTTGTCTTTGAGAATTTTTCAAGCAATGCACAAGGCTAAAGATTTTGACAAGCTTCCCCTGTGCACAAGTGAATAACTTTCCCACGTGGAAAGAGAAAATTAAATTTTTCATGGAAGGTTCCAAAGAAGTTGATGGATCTAGATAAGGATAAGATTGCACTTGTCTCTCTGGATAAGAAAGCAAAAAATATTATAGCAAGTGCAGTCGATGACTTGATGCTGCAGAACCTAATTCACTGCCAATCTGCTAAGGAGATGTGGCAGTCACTAGTCACTCTGATGGAAGGTACTGAAGAAGTGAGGTATGATAGAAGATCCCTAATGAATTAGAAGTACGAAGCCTTCAGGCAAGGGCCAAAGGATACCATTGCAGATATATTTGAGAACTTTATCAAGATAGTCAATGGCCTTAGAGTATATGGCCGAGTCTTCACCAACGGGGAACTGAATGACAAGTTCCTAAGATCCTTAACTAAGGAATGGGACAACAAGGTCCGTGCTATCAGGGAATTTGGAAAGCTAGCTGAGACAGATACTCAGAATCTCTTTGGGAAGCTGATGTCGTATCAGCTTCAACTCAACACAAGGAAAGCTGAAGAAGAGAAGAGCAAGTCTACATCCAAAGAGAAGTCGGTTGCAAGGCAGACACCTCAAGGAAGTCAAAGGCTACCTCTCCAGCCCTAGCACAAGAAGCTAGTGAAGAAGAAAACTCGGAGCAAAGTACCTCAGGATCTGAGCTATCAGAAGGAGAGTTCTCCTTACTTTCTCGACAGTTCAAGAAATTCTTGAACAAGAAAAAGAAATGGAAAGGAAAGGATGCTTCTCACATAAGATCACGGCATGACGGTGCTTGACACAGAAAAGGCTCAAGCAGCCACGACAGGTATGATTATAAACAGAACAAACACATTTCGACTGACATAGTTTGCTACTATTGTAACAAGTCAGGTCACGTCATAGCTGACTGCCCCCACAATAAGAAGGAGGGTGGCAGGAGAGAAGAGAATAAGTCCTCGTACAATAAGAAGAGGACAGAGAAGAGCCTGATAGCCTTAAAGGGCAAGACTCTTAGTGACTCTGACTCATCCGAGTCAAGTGAAGAAGAGGAAGCCTACTTTGGGCTTATGGCTCAATCAGATGATGAATAAGAGCCCTAGTTCACTAGGGAGGTAAAATCTCACACCCCTCTTTCAGAATCTGAAGTTTCTGATAATAATCATGAGGACAGCTCCTCTGACGATGAGTCTGAACTCAGGGCCCAGTATAAGGAGTTGATCATGACTTACGACAAATGTCGCCGAGTCGTGAAAACTCAAGCTAAAGAGATTAAGTCTCTAAAATCTATTGAGAGAAGTTTGAGAGAAGAAGTCGCTAAGACTGACTTACTCAAAGAAAACCTCAATATGGCCATTGAGGAATACAATCAAGCTCTGGAGCACCTCGACCTTAAAGAGAAAATCATCAAAGAGTTGGAGGAACAACTCAAAGCTAAAAAAAAACTTGTTGAATGTTTCTCTAAGCCCAAGAATGTTATTCCACTCATTGCTGAATTCTCAGCTAAGGCCAAGGGTGTTGGACTTGGCCATGAGGGTGCTCCTAGTAAATCTTCTAGGAGAAATAAGGCTCAAAGGAAGAATAAGGCCGCCAAGAAGGCCTTGGCCAAAGCAAAGGGAAAAGCCCCTCAAGATCAGACTGCCTTTAAGAAAGTCATATTTCCAACCAATGAGTTTGATCTTGACTCATCCTACGACCACTTGACCAGGCCTACTTATGTAGAGTCAGAGTCTCGTTACTAAAGATGGACTCGCCCCAAAAACTTTGGTGAGAGTGTCTTTAAGGCACCTTATGAAGAAGTCATTCTTCAGGACTATGGCCCTTATGATCATGGTCATAACTTCAAGAAAGCACCAAAGGTAAAAACCATTGTAAAAAAGCCTGTGATGGAGAAGAAATCATGTGATTGCCATCATCATGAAGCCTATTCCTCCAAGAATGATACCCCTGCTGGACCAATATCCCAGAAGGTCAAGCAGGAGTTTCTAAGGCAAAGATACAACAGGTTCGACTGTTGGTGCTGTGGAAGAATTGGTCATTTTACCATCGATTGTTGGTTTAATACCAGGAAGGTTGCTACTCCTCAGGTTGGCAACATGAGAATGACCACTCATGATGCTAACCCTCATAGGGGGAGTGTTCTAACCTGAGACCAAGGACCCAAACATGTTAGGGTTCCTAAGGCAAAGTGATTATGATTGCAGGTATGTCCAAAGGCCACCAAAACGCCAATCTGGTATTTGGACAGTGGATGGTCTCGGCACATGACCGGGACAAGAAGCCTACTTCAAAATTATTCTCCAGTGTTGAACGGACCAAAGGTCATCTTTAGAGGTTCAGACCGAGGTATAACCAAAGGCTATGGTATGATTACTAATGGTAGTGTATCCTTTCAGATGTAGCTTATGTTGAGGGATTGGAACACAATCTCATAAGCATTAGCCAGCTATGCGACAAAGGATATATAGTTGAATTCCACGCTGATAAGTGCTTCATAAAGTCTGTTGACAATATGGAAACAATTCTATCTGGCACTCGAAGTAGGAATATATTATGTTTAAATTTCATTTGTATAGACTCTTCTACACCAATGTGCTTTTTAGCGAAAGAGAGTGCGTCTCTTGGTGTGCAATGGCACAAGAGGTTAGCACATATTAATTTTAAAACTATTAATAAATTAATCCATCAGAACTTAGTACGTGATGCCCCGAATGTCAAGTACGTCAAAGATAGACCTTGTCATGCATGGGTTAAAGGCAAGCAAACAAGGGCTACCTTTAAAAGTGTTATTGACAAAGATTCTAATAGATGTCTACATCTACTGCATATGGACTTGTTCGGTCCACTACAAGTTAGAAGCTTGAGAGGTAAGGATTATACGTTGGTAATGGTTGATGAGTACTCGCGCTTTGCGTGGGTGTTCTTTCTGAAACACAACTCAGATACCTTCGATATCTTTACAAATTTTGTAAGGCAAGTCCAGAATGAATACAACTGTTCCGTAGTCAAAATCAGAAGTGACAATGGAACAGAGTTCAAGTCTGGGGCCATGACAGAATTCTGTGAAAGCTTGGGTATCTTTCATGACTTTTCCTCTCCTCGCACTCCACAACAAAATGGGGTAGCTGAGAGAAGGAACAAAACACTCATAGAGGCCTGCAGGACCATGATATGCTTCACTACCAGAGTACTTCTGGGCTGAAGCCGTCAATACTGTATGTCACGTGCAAAATCGAGCACTCATCAATAAGAATCATGAAAAGAAACCTTACGAACTTTTAAAGGGCAGGAAACCAACAGTTTCATACTTTAAAATGTTTGGCTCTAAATGCTTCGTGCTTAACAATGGTAAGTATCATACTACCAAGTTTAGTGAGAAAAGTTTGAAGGTATTTTTGTAGGTTCTAGTATCCATAATAAGGTATACAGGATTTTCAATAGAAAAACTCTTGTTGTAGAGGAATCCATACATATTGTATTTGATGAGACGAGCTTGCTGCAAAACAAATCATCTAGTGTGCTTGTTGAAGATGCAGGTACAAGTCTTAAAGAGATCAGCTTGGATGAACCGACTGGAGGTGAAAGAGAAAAGTTCATCAAGATCACTACTCCAACCCCCATTGGAGAGGCAGATGATACAGATGAAGAAAACATCCTAGTTGATGAAGTCACTCCTGTGGCTGAAGAAGTTCCAGATGCTAAGAATCTAGAGCTCAGACAATTGAAGGATCATCCATTGGACCAGATCATAGGAGATCACCGGGATGGTGTCAGAACTCGTCGAGGTACAATGAACGAGAATTTATATTTAAGTTTTCTCTCACAGGTTGAACCAAAGAAGTTTGAGGAAGCAAACTATGACGCATCATGGATCTTAGCCATGGAAGAAGAACTGAACCAGTTCAAGCGATGCAAAGTTTGGAAACTAGTTCCTAGACCCAAAGGTAAGAATGTCATCAGAACGAAGTGGGTCTACCGGAATAAGTTGGACGAGGATGGAACAATTATAAAGAACAAGGCCAGACTTATCGGCAAAGGATATCGTCAAGAAGAAGGGATCGACTTCGACCAAACATATGCTCCAGTGGCAAGGCTGGAAGCCATAAGATTGTTCCTAGCTTATGCTACACTGAAGGGCTTCATTGTCTACCAAATGGACGTGAAGTCCGCCTTCCTGAATGGTGACATAAAGAAAGAAGTGTACATGGAACAGCCCCCAGGTTTTATTGATCCTAACTTTCCTGAGTATGTTTAATTATTATCTAAAGTGCTATACGATTTGAAACAAGCTCCTCGAGCTTGGTACGAAACGATATCTACCTTTCTTCTCGATAACAAGTTCACAAGGGGAAGATAGATAAGACATTATTTCTTAGGGAAATAAAAGGAAAGATTTTGCTAGTGCAAATCTATGTCTACGACATTATTTTTGGTTCTATAGACGACAACCTTTGCAAAAAGTTTTCTAAATTTATGTAAAGGAAGTTTTAAATGATTAGTATGAGAGAGCTGGAGTATTTGTTAGGAATTCAGGTGAAACAATCTGAAGATAGAATTTTCATCTCACTATGCTGCTGCAAATTCTGAATGGAGAGTGCAACCTCTATGAGGACTCCAATGGCCTCAGCTATGTCTCTGAACAAGGATGAGAAAGGGAAACCTTTTGATAAAACAAAGTACATAAGCATAGTTGGATCCTTGCTCTACCTTACTGCTAGTAGACAAGACATAAGGTTCTCTACATGTGTCTATGCTAGATTCCAAGTGAACTGTAAGGAATCTCACTATGCTGCTGTAAAGCGGATCTTAAGATACCTTAAAGGTACACCGAATCTTGGCTTATGATACCAAAAAAGTAATGACATCGAACTAATTCGTTTTTTAGATGCAGGCTTTGCAGGTAGTAGAAGTATCTAGTGTCGACTAAATCCACCTATGGGGGGGGGGGGAATAGGTGACGTGCGGTCTTTTGCGGAATTAAATTAACCTGCACAAATTAACAAACACAGCACAGAAAAACACACAAAAAGTTATAGTGGTTCCCCGATTTAGGTACGTCCACTTTCCCCCTTCGACCTATCTCCCACCAAGGGACGACTCGGTCACTTCACCAAATGGATTGAAATCCAATCCTCATACTACGGAAGGAACCCTTGCAACAACGGTGTCACAACTCCACCACCACGGGTTGCACCCAATCCTTACAACTAAGAATAAAAATTCCTTTACAACAAAACTAAAAATAGAATGTATAAGAAAATACAAACAACGCTTTTGGAGAATCTGATGTCCTTCTTCGTTCGTTGAGGCTTTCTTAAAAGTTATAAAGAGTCCACAATCGGAGTTCTCTCTTGGAGAGGATCTTGTCAAGATCGGTGGCGGCAATAGATTGCGGCGGCAATACTTTGTAGATCCAAACTTCTTGACGAAGCAAGCAAGGTCTACGAACGATCTCAGTCGGATCAGTCGTCTCAATCGATACGGAATGAAGAACTAACCTCGTTCAATGAATCGAGAGATAAGAGATCTCAAGAGAGATGCGTGAGACGCTCGTCTTTCCTCGGTACTGTCGTCGAAAGATCAAAGAAGAACTGAGATCAATGATCAATGGCGACGACGAACTTGCGAGCGGCTACAGGCGATCAGCGGTTTCCGCGATCGGCTATGGCACGACGTCAGCTGCTTTTGATTACACGAGAATGAGTGACTGTAGAAGTTCAAAATACGCGAGTATTCATACCTGAGGCCAACCCTAAAGTCCGTTGTGGGACCCACAAGGAGAAACCCTAGCCCTGGTTGAAACAGCGCATGGTCTCTTGGTTCGGTCCAGCGAACAGACGAAAATTGCCTAAGGCAAAATCGGCGAGAATCGTTGGTGATTCCCGTCGAAGTCGGCGGGAATCATTCATGATTCCCGTCGGTTCTGCCTTAACAGAATCCCAGTCTGGGAAACAGTCAGCCGAAAGAAATCGGCGGGAGAGGCTAGCTGATACTCGACGAATCGGCGGGAGAGTCTAGTTGATACTCGACGAATCGGCGGGAATCACTAACAATTCCTGTCGATTCTGCCTTAGCAGAATTCCTGTTGGAAAATCTTCAGTCGGAAGAAATCGGCGGGAATGCAGGCTGATTCTCGTCGAATCGGCGGAAATCACTACCGATTCCCGTCGAAGTCGGCGAGAATCACTTAGTGATTCCCGTCGATTTTGTCTTAAAGGAATTTTCTCTTCCTTCCTTTGAACTTGGTCTTTGACCCATCTTTGCTCCTCTTCTGCTCTTGATCTACCTTGACCCTGTACTTGAAAATAAGTACACTCCAATAGAGAGAGCACACGTGAGTCAACACACTGATCTACTCAACGAGGGATTACGTTGCGCAGACCCGTGTATATTGACCCACTACACCCTGACATTGTTGTGTACTTAGTATGGAATAGCTGCAAGCACAACTTGATATAAGATCGTCAAATACATTGTCAATTCAACTTAGCTTGTTCAGGGGTTTCTTCAAATCAGGTACATTGTGTATACAATACCCAACAATCTCCCCCTATTTGAAGAAGCCTAAACCCTACAAGCTAAGGTGAATAGAACAGATGGGAATGAAAATCATAACCTAAAAATTCAATTGAGAGTGAAATTCATTACCATTTTCCTGAGAGCATACTTAACATTGGCAGCCACCTTAGCCTTAGCCGAGAGGGTAATCTCCCCCTTTTTTACTTCTGCAAATCTGGGACTTCACTTGGAGCACAAAGCTCCCCCTCAGTTCTTGCATTCGTGCCCGATCTTGAATTCATAGCAGATGCTCCCCCTTGATCCAAGAGCCTTGAGCCCTTTAGGCTTCAATCTTCATAGTTCAGCATGACAAGTTCAATTTTGAAGAGACTGAACTTGGCCTCATCTAGGGGCTTTGTGAAGATATCTGCAATCTGCTTATCCGTAGGGACATAGCAGAGAGAGATATCTTTGTTTTTCACATGCTCCCGAATGAAGTGGTAGCGCACTTCAATATGCTTTGTTCTGTTGTGCGACACAGGATTGTTCGCAATTGCTATTGCGCTTGAGGAGTCGCAATACATAGGAACTTCTTTGAACTGCAAGTCATAATGTCCGAGTTGATTTCTGATCCATATAAGTTGTGCGCAACAGCTTCCTGCTGAGATGTACTAAGATTCAGCCGTAAAGGTTGCGACACAATTCTGCCTTTACTGTTCCATGAAATAAGCATTCTTCCGAGGAATTGGCACGTCCCGGAAGTGCTTTTCCTATCATCCCTGCTTCCTGCAAAGTCAGCATCTGAAAAGTCTATCAGCTCGACATCATTGTTTCTTGGGTACTACAAGCCAAGATTTGGTGTACCTTTAAGGTATCTAAGAATTCTCTTTGCAGCGACATAATGAGATTCCTTAGTGTTCACCTGATATCTAGCACAAACGCATGTGGAAAACATAATATCCGGTCTAATAGAAGTAAGGTAGAGTAGGGATCCAATTATGCTTATGTATTTGGTTTCATCAAACGGTTTCTCTTTCTCATCCTTGTCCAGAGACATAGTGGATCCCATTGGAGTCCTCATAGAGGTTACATTCTCCATTCCGAATTTCTTGAGGATTTCATTTGTGAACTTCGTCTGAGAAATTAAAATTCCATCCTCAGACTGTTTCACTTGAAGTCCCAAGAAATACTTTAGCTCTCCCATGCTGCTCATTTCAACCTTTCCTTGCATAAGTTTAGAAAACTTCTTGCAAAGATTGTTGTCCGTTGAGCCGAATATTATGTCATCGACATAGATTTGCACCAGCAGAATCTTGCCTTTGACCTCCCTAAGAAACAATGTCTTATCTATTTTTCCTCTCGAGAACTTGTTCTCAAGAAGAAAACTAGATAGAGTCTCATACCAAGCTCGAGGAGCTTGTTTTAAGCCATATAATGCTTTATTAAGAAAGTAAACATGATTAGGGAATGTTAGATTAACAAAACCCGGGGGTTGCGCGACATATACTTCATCTTTCAAATTTCCATTTAGGAACGCAGATTTCACGTCCATCTGATAGACAGTGAATCCTTTGTGAGAGGCATACACAAGGAACAATCTGATCGCCTCGAGCCTTGCAACTGGTGCAAAGGTTTGGTCGAGTTCAATCCCCTCCTCCTGTCTGTAACCTTGAGCCACTAGTCTGGCCTTGTTTTGATGATGACACCGTGTTCATCCAGTTTGTTTCTGAAGATCCACTTAGTGTCAATCACATTCTGGTTCTTTGGTCTGGGAACAAGCGTCCAGACGTTACATCGTTTGAATTGATGCAGTTCATCTTGCAAGGCCAATATCCATGACGCATCTTTGTTCGCTTCATCGAACTTCTTTGGCTCGACCTGTGACAGAAAACTAAGGTGCAAAATCTCGTTAATTGTACCTCTGCGAGTTCTTACACCGTCACGAGGATCTCCTATGATCTGATCTCTGGGATGATCCCTCACGTGTCGGAGCTCTAAGAGTCTGGCATCTGGAGCTCTAACATCTTCTCGGGCTCCTCCCTCTTTTGGGAGAATTTCTCCATCCTGATCATCCTCTTATTCAGTTGGCGTTTAGGTGGAGACCTTGACGTGCTTGGGAGATTCATCGTTAGCAGTCTCATCTAAACTTAGTTGTTCAAGCCTTGCACCGTAGTTAGCATTATCTCTTTTCCCATAATCTTGTTCCATAGCAAGCCTGGAACATCTCTTTTCTAGGTCCCATCATGTTCATGGGTACCTAGACTATCCTACAAAAAGAATTACCTTACCTTAGGAACCCAATAGATATTGGGTCCTAGGTTCTTGTCAGCATAAAATACAGCATGCCTTCCTACAGGATTTCTGTCAGGAAGGCTGTCTCTTGCCAAAGGATGTGGACATACCCTTACCCTTGGCACAAAAGGATTATGCCAACAATCTATGGCAAAGTGACCCACTTTGCCACAACACCAACACTCATGGATATTGTACCTCCTTTTCTGACCAGATCTACTAACAGAGTTAGTCACGATCCTAGGTCTGAAAGGGGCAGAGCTGGATCTGCTCTCAGATTTTCCCTTTCCACCGAGACTCGAGGGGGGTCTGATGGTGAACATGTGGTGAGTGTCATGAGGCCTGGGAGGTGATGCTTTCCTTTCATCCAGCACACATCCGGGGGCCCCATTGATGCTTGCTACATGTTTACAAACTCCCTTTTACTTTGTCCTAGGGTGGGAAGATATTCTGTGAGAGCTGGTTCCTGCAATGTCATGAAGTGTGGGAGCTGAGGCCGTAAATACAAACGGTTCATGATGCGCCATGTGTATTTTATCATGGGTAGCCATAACAGCACTTGCACTATGGGTGTTTCCACATGAGGCCCGATCATTATTGCAGTGACCATAGTTGTTCTTATGGTCATACCTGAAGGAATAATGTGTGCCCTTCCTACTCGGTGTGGGGGGGGGGGGGGGGGGTTTGAACACAGTTTCCCGATTTCTCCATGATTTTATAATCGTGAGATCCACCCGATTTCTCCCTTTCTCTTGATAGCATCTATCTTGGAAAAATTAGATATTATCCTCTTCTCGGTCTCTAGATGAAACTCTAGATCCGAAATCTTTGAGTCCTTCACCTTGATGGATTCCAATTGGAGGTCCATCATGGTCCTCAACTGAGCAATTTCCTTAGCTTGTTCCTCAACAAGCAAGTTGCTCTTCTGAAGGGCACTACGAAGGGAATCAAGAGTTTCAATCTCTTGATTAAAACTTTCAATTTACCTTGCATCAATTGATGGACAAACCTCTGAACTTCTCCTATCTTCAGGAGATACAAAGGGAAAGGAGCATGAAGAGGAAGATACCTGAAACTGATTGGGCTGATCAGGGTTAGAGTTATGGTCTGCACAGACTGATGTTTCAGCTTCATCACAACTGCATTCCTCAATCTCTTCTTCATCCTTTGATATAGAAACGGGAGCCCTTATATTGACAGGTTGTTTTTGACTTTCCTCTCCAGAGATGAGGACCCCCACATATGCTTCATCTTCTTGCTGGCATTCATTCCAGGCAGTCTTCTTTCCCTCCATGAGATCAGAGATAGTTTCCCACATGGACTTTGTAGTCTTACACTTGTCCAATCTAGTAAGAGATGATCCTGACCAAATATCAGAGACGATCTATCATACCAGCTTGTCCAAGTTGAATAGTGAGAGCTCAGTTTCAGACATCTCTGCAGTACTCTTAGGGATTTGGAGATCTTCTCCAGAGTCAGAAGCCTTCATGGGAATGAAGGGACCCTCTTCCACAATGAATAAAGCACGGGGGTCAATGGCTTCCAGATGAAACTGAACTCTCATTTTCCAGATGGGATAATACTCTTTTGTGCAGGTAGGGAGTATCAAAGGTGAGACATCAGTGTATAGCTCCATGCTTGAGTCTTGTTTTCTTCTTGACACTAGACACGGGATCTTACTCAAGGTGTTAACCTTATAGATGAGCAACCTCCCTCTAATACCACTTGAAAGTATCTAGTGTCGACTAAATCCACCTATGGGGGGGGGGAATAGGTGACGTGCGGTCTTTTGCGGAATTAAATTAACCTGCACAAATTAACAAACACAACACAGAAAAACACACAAAAAGTTATAGTGGTTCCCCGATTTGGGTACGTCCACTTTCCCCCTTCGACCTATCTCCCACCAAGGGACGACTCGGTCACTTCACCAAACAGATTGAATACCAATCCTCACACTACGGAAGGAACCCTTCCAACAACGGAGTCACAACTCCACCACCATGGGTTGCACCCAACCCTTACAACTAGGAATAAAAATTCCTTTACAATAAAACCAAAAATAGAATGTATAAGAAAATACAAACAATGCTTTTGGAGAATCCGATGTCCTTCGTTCGTTGAGGCTTTCTTGAAAGTTACGAAGAGTCCACAACCGGAGTTCTCTCTTGGAGAGCATCTTGTCAAGATTGCCGGCGGCAAGAGATTGCGACGGTGATACTTTGTAGATCCAAACTTCTTGACGAAGCAAGCAAGGTCTATGAACGATCTTAGTCGGATCAGTCGTCTCAATCGATTCGGAATGAAGAACTAATCTCGTTCAACGAATCGAGAGACAAGAGGTCTCAATAGAGATGCATGAGATGCTCGTCTTGCCTCGGTACTATCGTCGGAAGATCAAAGAAGCACTGAGATCAACGATCAATGGCGACGACGAACTTGCGAGCGGCTACAGGCGATCGGCGGTTTCCGCGATCGGCTAGGGCACGACGTCGGCTGCTTTTGATTTCATGAGAATGAGTTACTGTAGAAGTTCAAAATACGCGAGTATTTATACCTGAGGCCAACCCTAAAGTCCGTTGTGGGACCCACAAGGAGAAACCCTAGCCCTGGCCAAAACAGCGCACGGACTATTGGTTTGGTCCAGCGAACAGACGAAAATTGCCTAAGGCAAAATCGGCGAGAATCGTTGGTGATTCCCGTCGAAGTCAGCGGGAATCATTCACGATTACCGTCGATTCTGCCTTAGCAGAATCCCAGTCCGAGAAACAGTCAGCCGAAATAAATCGGCAGGAGAGGCTAGCTGATACTCGACGAATCGGCGGGAGAGGCTAGCTGATACACGACAAATCAGCGGGAATCACTAACAATTCCTGTCGATTCTGCCTTAGCACGAATTCCTGTTGGAAAATCGTCAGCCGGAAGAAGTTGGCGGGAATGCAGGCTGATTCTCGTCGAATCGACGGGAATCAATACCGATTCCCGTCGAAGTCGGCGAGAATCACTTAGTGATTCCCGTCGATTTTGACTTAGAGGAATTTTCTCTTCCTTTCTTTGAACTTGGTCTTTGACCCATCTTTGCTCCTCTTCTACTCTTGATCTACCTCGACTCTGTACTTGAAAATAAGTACACTCCAATAAAGAGAGCACACGTGAGTCAACACACTGATCTACTCAACGAGAGATTACGTTGCGCAGACCTGTGTATATTGACCCACTGTACCCTGATATTGGTGTGTACTTAGCATGGAATAGCTGCAAGCACAACTTGATAGAAGATCGTCAAATACATTGTCAATTCCACTTAGCTTGTTCAGGGGATTATTCAAATCGGGTACATTGTGGATACAATACCCAACAAGTAGCAAAGATGACAGAAAAATCACTTTCGGGACATGTCAGTTCCTTGGAAGAAGGCTTCTCTCATGGAGTAGCAAAAAGCAAAATTGTGTTGCAATCTCAACGACCGAGTCAGAATATATTTCTGCCGGCAGTTATTGTGCACAATTTCTTTGGCTAAAGAACTAGCTAGAAGATTACAATATGAAGGTTAAAGACATTCCGTTGTTTTGCGACTCCTCCAGCGCAATAGCAATTGCAAACAACCCAGTCTCGCATAGCCGGACAAAGCACATCGAGCTCAGATATCACTTCATTCGGGAGCATGTGGAGCAAGGGGATGTGGATTTGCAGTACGTGCCAATAGATCGACAAGTTGCAGACATTTTCACAAAGCCGTTGGACGAGACCAAGTTCAATTTCTTCAAAAATAAACTTGGGTTGCTGAATAGAGAAGGATAGACAAGAGTGGATCACCTCAAAGCTCAATAAATGAGGATACTTCAAAAAGGTCAGAAATTTCTCAAGTGGAAGGCAGTTCTTGAGAACTATTATCACTTCTCGAAAAGTATAGAACTAGTTCTCGAAAACTTCAAGTCTACTTCTCGAGAACTATTATCTGTCTCTCGAGAAGTACTGAAAGTTCTCGAAAACAAGGCTTATACTTCTCGAGAACTATTATTATACTTCTCGAGAACTAACCCTACCTCTCGAGAAAAGCTCCGTCTCTTTTCAAATTCTATTCATTTCTTTTCGCAGACCGACTTATTTTCACTTTATTAAAAGGATTAACTTAGATTGATTAGACACTTAATTATTATAACTAGAGTTATATATATATATATAAAACCTTAGAAATCACATTTCAACTGACATTTCAAATTCCATTTTCTTGAAAACTCTTTGTCTTCCACCGACTCAGAGCTTCGACACGCCGCCGTTCTCTCGCGCTCCGTTCGTTATCGTCTTCAGAATCAATGGCACAGCAATCCAGGATAGGAGTTGGAAGTGAGCTAGTGGTGGCCGGGATTGCCGATCTCTCAGATGACTTCAAGAATCTTCTCATTCTTCTCGATAGTGCAGGTCTCAGTTTTGTTCTCCAAGAACCCTGTAAAATCCTTTTCCCAGAGGTAGAAGAATTTTATCAGAATGCCAAAGTCAGGAGGAGTAATACTATTCTGAAATCAAAGGTTAAGGGGCTCAAAATTAAGTTAAGCCCGACAATTGTGTCCAAACTTCTCAGATTGCCGATTGGAGATGATGAAGATGAAATCACAAGGAAAGATACTGACAGAACATATCATTTTTATGGAGTACCAACAGACATCACCTCTCTTCGGAGGATAGCCTTGAATGATGTTAGCAAGCTCTTGGTAGATATTATTGGAAAGGTCCTATGGAGCAGAACAAGGTCTATTGGATTCATTACTAATGTTCTATTGATGTAATGACTGCCATAGTCTGCAGGAAGAAATTTCCCTATGGATTGATGATTTTTGACATGAAAAGAGAAAGCATAAAAGAACCAAAATTTGCTAGGATAATCTCTTTGATGTTGCATGAGATTGATCCAGTTGTCTTCAAGCCTTCCAGAGGTACACCCATTCATCACCTGAAGAAGATTTCCTTAGCCTCTATTCAAAGGTGGGAGTTAATGCTGAAGAACCCCAAACAGATAGCTAAAGAGCTTGCAGCCCCTGCTACAGAGGTCAGGACCCCATCTTCCTCCTCTCATCAAGTTGCTGAACCATCTGGTGCAGCAACTGAGGGGGATCCTGCTTCCTCTGTCCCTGTTGACAGAATCCCCTCTCCTCCTCCAACTCAATCTCCAGTCAGAAATACAGTCAATTCACCATCCAGGACACCAACAAGTTCACCCATCAGAAGTCCTATCAGATGCCCTATAAGATCTCCAGCCAGGTCCCAAGTGGCAGATATTTTAGATGAGACTTTCTTAGATGTGCAAGCTCAGAAAATCATCAAGTCAACTACCGCAAATATAGAAGATATGATAATAGAGCTTACCTCAGATGAACCTCTTCCCCTCCACACAGAAACTACTGAAGAACCTTCCAAGGATCCTTCTCCAGCTCCTTCTCCATCTCCAGAACCTTCTCCCAGGGAAACTCCTTCACCTTCTCCTAGAAAAGAATCAACTCCACCAGAGACCATCATTCTCTCAGGAGAGGATTAGCCTGAACCAGAGGAAGTTGAAGCTCCTCTTAAGAATCTTGATTTCTCCATCCCTTCTCTACATGGTGAGGAAAGTGATATACTTACTCATACTGTCAGAGCCAAAAGTTCTGTTGTAGTTGATGAGATCCCTCCATGGGTAGTTCCTCCTCCACCTCAGATTGCACCTACTATTGTTATTCCTGTTGTTGTTGCAACCCCTACAAGTTCAGATATTCTCAATAAGATTGAAGTTATGTTGGCAGAATAAAGGAAATATTTTGATGATTCTCTGAAGGTTGTTCAAGACAAAGTTACTGCTTTAGAAAAAGAAATGAGCAGAGAATTTGCAGAAATCCAGCATAACACAGACTCCCTGAAAGAACTTTTTCAGATTGGTGGAAAAGCTATAGACCACACCATCACTAGTGTTGGTCAGGTAATGTAATAATCTGTCACTCTTGCAAACAATCAGATTCAATTAGAGAAGAAAGCACAAGAACATGTCATGAAAGTCTGTGAAGAAGTGGGAACTTTCAAAGAAGATGCTATAGATACTCTATGTGTAGAATTCAGAAAGGGGGAGAGCTTAGTGAAATAACATGTTGAAAAACTTGTGAATAAGTTTACTGAAGCTGCAAACAAAGACTGGTCTGATAAGATAAGTGAAATCAATAAGAATGTTTTAGAGAAAATTTAGTCTGTGAAGTTTCATACCTATGACACCTCAGTATGGATGCACAATCAGCTTGATCCTAATGTCATTCCACACCATCTGAACCCCCTCCCTGAAGGACAATCTAGTCAGATGCCAGCTCAGATACAACAACCTCAGATGCACTGCTTCTCTCCTAGGCCAGAAGATAAGAATGCTCCTCCTGCTTCTTATGAACAAGTATGAGATGATGTAATTCCTCAAGATTTACCTGAAATCCACACCTCTAAGAAAAGGAAGTATGGGGAAGGCCCCTCTGCAAGCAAGTCTGTTCCTAATCCAGACATAGAGAAAAGGAAAGCATAAGAATTTGCTGATGTTTGGATTCCTACCTCCAAAGCATTAATTCTTGATACTCTCAAGTTTGTAATGGACTATAATGAAAGAAGAAATCTCCACTACAGCTTCACTGAGTGGGATAATTATGAGATGTCCATGACCAAAAGAAGGATATATGACAGGGAGTATGGCAAGAATAACCTTAAGGATCCTCCAAAACCTCCTAGGTACTATCCAAAGCCCTACAGCTATCAGAGGAGACAACAAGAGAAGCAAGACAGACAACATCAGAGTTAGGAATGATCTTTTGCTGATTATTATTTTTGAGAATATGGAAGAAATGAATGTTGAATTGGAAATCTAAAACATAATATATATACAATTTCTAATTTTGCTAATTATGTGTTTAATTTTTCTATCTTGCTTTTGATTTCTATTCTTCATTTTCAGTTCTATCTTTATTGGTGTAATTCACCTTAGTGTAGAGGGTTCTGACTTCTACAAATAGGGGGAGATTGCTGGGTATTGCATCCAAAATGACCTAGATTTGCAGGAAGTCACCCTTGAACTAAGATGAATTAAGTTGTATTTGATATCTTTGTTTAGTTATGTGTTTGCAGATTACCATTACTAAGTGTAGACCAATGTCAGTCTACAGTGGGTCATGAACACAGAACCATAAGTGTAATTCCTCACTGTGTGATCCAAGGTGTTGACTCATGTGTAGCCTCTCAATTGGGATACAATTCATATTCAAGCACATGGATCATGGAATGAAGATTGGATTCTTGAAGAGAAGAGAAAATTTTCTAAGTCCAGAATTTTTCTAAGTCCACTTCTCGAGAAGTCAATAATAGTTCTCGAGAAGTAGAGCTAGGAGTTCTCGAGAAGCTTAACTTAGTTCTCGAAAAGCCTTGGCTAGTTCTCGAGAAGCTTAGCCTAGTTCTCGAGAAGCTCAGCCTAGTTCTCGAGAAGTCCCAGTCTTTATTTCTCGAGTAGTCAAAGACAGCCGCAAAATTTTTTCTAAGTCCCTCTCTCGAGAAGACCATCATAGTTCTCGAGAACTTAGTCTCTAGTTCTCGAGAAGTCAGCTTAGTTCTCGAGAACAAGTTTTAGTTCTCGAGTACTATTTTCTTTAGTTCTCGAGAAGGTTCACATAGTTCTTGAGTTAACTCAACGCATTTTGTTCTCGAGTACTTATATAAGTTCAGGACGAATAGTTCTCGAGAAATCAGTCTGTTCTCGAGAACTAATTTATACTTCTCAAGAGCTGCTATCAAATTTTTCAGGAAATTTATTTAAGTCCAGATCGATGGGATTTTCAAATGAGACATCGTGATTGGTCTACGTGTCGTCATTAATGTCAATTCTAACCGTTAGGAGAAATCCTATATAATGTCTTTTTGTCAAGACTAACCCTAAGCGGAAATCTGTACTGTCTATTATTCTGCATCGGCCGTCTCTCTCCAAGAATGAATTTTCAGAAGCCGCTGCCGCCGCTCAACGTGAAGATCAACAGATCTGTTTTCGATCAAGAAAGGCTTGTTGTTCAAGGAATCTTCATCTTCTCCTTGATCGAGTAGGTCAAAGTTTTCTCAGGTCAGATATACAGAGGTTCTTCTTCAACAAATTCTGAAAAAGCCGCCAAGTTCAGAAGAAGACCTAGAGTTAAATATTTTCAGATCTGAGACAAATTTTTGTTGTATTTTCAAATCTCTTTGTAATTTGTGTAGGAGATTAATCTCCGAGTTGTAGGAAGTTTTCATCTTCCGAGTGTAGATCCTTTTGGATCGAGATTGTAGGAACTTGGTTCCGAGACGTGTGATTGGTTTTCAATCCGAGATAGTGGAGTAGCCAGATCTAGTGATTTACTAGATCGGTGAGGGAAAGTGGACGTACCCAAGGTTGGGGAACCACTATAAATCTTCTTGTCGTCTGTGATTGCTTGATTGTTTGTGCAAGTTCTTTTAAATTTTTTAATCCGCAAATAAATGCACAATTCACCTATTCACCCCCCTCTAGGTGATTTAGGTAGACAACTTAACTCTTTCAACATCTCTTTCCACAAAGGGGAGTGCCAAATTAAGAGGTCAAGTGATCAAGAGATCATTTTGACTTGCACTAGGAGAGGGAATGTATATTGTCTTAACCTAGATTGTGAGTATAACAACTCACCCATTTGCCTAGTTGCAGGTGAGAAAGCTTCACTATGTGTCAAATGGCACAAGAGGTTAGATCATCTGAACTATAAGTCTATAGGGCTGCTGTTTAGCATGGGTTTAGTGAGGAATGGTCCTCAATTCAAGTGCATTAAAGAGGGAGTGTGTTCAGCTTGCCAAAAGGGCAAACAGACCAAGTCCTCTTTTCCTGCACTAGATACCGAAGATTCATTGAGATGTTTATATCTCTTGCATATGGATTTGTTTGGTCCTATGCCAGTTCATAGTCTTGGTAGGAAAGTATACACACTAGTTATTGTGGATGACTATTCTAGATACACATGGGTTTTCTTCTTGAGGCAGAAATCTGAAACCCCTAGTGTTTTCCAGACTTTTGTTAGACAAATTCAGAATGAATTTAACAGTTCAGTGGTAAAAATCAGAAGTGACCATGGAACTGAATTTCAGTCTGAATGTATGGCAAAATTCTGTGAAGAATTTGGGATTCATCAGGAGTTCTCCTCACCTAAAACACCTTAGCAAAATGGAATTGTTGAAAGAAAGAATAGAACTCTTATTGAGGTAGGTAGAACTCTACTCAGTGACACTACTCTCCCTGAATATTTTTGGGCTGAGGCAGTAAATACTGCTTGTCATGTTCTCAATAGAGCATCCATAAATAAGAAACTTGAGTTGACTCCCTATCAGATTTTGAAAGGCAGAAAACCAAAAATTTTTTGCTTCAGAATCTTTGGTAGCAATTGTTATGTCCTAGTTAATGGTAAGCACTACCAAACAAAGTTTGCTGCCAAATACCTAGAAGGTATATTTGTTGGGTATAGCAATAACAGTATGGCATACATGATCTACAACTTGACTACCCAAGTCATAGAAGAGTTAGTCCATGTTGTTTTTGATGAGTCTAGATTGATTAACAATGAATTGTGTAGTTCTTCAGTTAGTTCTACAGGTCTAACAGACAGGCTAGACAAGATGATCATCAATGATGAAGCTCCTGCTAGGATAGATGATGGAAAAGATGCATGCTGTCCAGGGGGAGAACAAAACTCACTAGATGATGAAGACAATGAGGAGTATCAGGTGAAGGAAAATGAAGAAGGCCATGAGGTAGACAGGTTTCCTCCAGCAAGAAGTCACCTGAAGGATCATCCAGCTCACCAGATAATTGGTGATGCAAGTCAAGGTGTTCTAATAAGGAGCAAAAGCATGAACACAGTTCTATGTTCTAGCGTCTTGTCTCAAATAGAACCCAAAAAGTTTGAAGAAGCCATACTAGATACTAACTGGGTTGATGCTATGCAAGATGAGCTGAATCAATTCTGAAGATGCAAAGTCTGGGAATTGGTTCCTAAACCAAAGGATCACAACATTATAGGAACCAAGTGGATCAACAAAAACAAACTTGATGAGAATGACACAATTATCAAGAATAAGGCTAGGCTGGTAGCAAAAGGCTGCAGGCAAGAGGAAGGGATTGACTTTGATCAAATCTTTGCCCTAGTAGTAAGGCTGGAGGCTATAAGGATGTTCTTGGCCTATGCTTCATATCAAGGGTTCAAGGTATATCAGATGGATGTAAAGTCATCATTTCTGAATGGTGACTTAAAAGAGGAAGTCTATGTTTAAGAACCCTCAGGTTTTGTAGATTGTCATTATCCTGATTATGTATATAGGCTTAGGAAAGCTCTATATGGTTTGAAACAAGCTCCTAGGGCTTGGTATGAAACCTTGTCTGCTTTTCTCATTGAGAATAAATTCTCTAGAGGAAAGATAGACAAAACTCTATTCTTTAGGGAATCTAAAGGCAAGATAATCCTAGTCCAGATATATGTTGATGACATTATCTTTGGATCTACTAAAAACAACCTTTGTAGAAAGTTTGCCAAACTTATGCAAGGGAAGTTTGAGATGAGCAGTATGGGTGAACTGAAGTTTTTCTTGGGACTTCATGTCAGACAGACTGATAATGGATTATCCATATCTCAATCTAAGTTCACCAAGGAGTTGATTAAGAAATATTGTATGGACTCATCCTCCACCATGAAAACTCCAATGGGAATAAGTATGCCTATATGCAAAGATGAGACAGGGAAACCTGTTGATGAGTCTTTGTATAGAGGGATAATTGGCTCCCTACTCTACATGACTGCTAGTAGACCTGACATCATGTATGCTACATGTGTTTGTGCTAGGTACCAAGCTTGCTCAAAGGAATCTCATTATACTGTAGTTAAGAGATTTTTGAGATATCTTAAGTGCACACCTAATCTAGGTCTTTGGTAGCCTAAGAATAGAGATTTTATACTAACAGGTTTCTTAGATGTAGACTTTGCAGGATGCAAAGAAGATAGGAAGAGTACTACCGGAGCCTATCAATTCCTAGGTGGAAGGCTGATGTCATGGTGCAGCAAGAAGCAGACCAGTGTAGCAATATCAATAGCTGAGTCTGAATATGTAGCTGTAGGCAGTTGCTGTGTACAATTATTGTGGATAAAGCACAAATTGGAAGATTATGACATCAAGGTAAGTAGAATTCCATTGTTTTGTGATTCTACAAGTGTTATTTCTATTGCTAAGAATCATGTATAACACAGTAGAACCAAGCATATAGAATTTAAGTTTCATTTCATAAGAGAACATGTGGAGAAAGAAGATATTAATATAGAATTTGTAAACATAAATAATCAAATTGCTGATGTTTTTACAAAACCTCTGGATAAAACTAAATTCAACTATTTTAAAATTGAATTAGGTATGTTGAACCTAGAATTTGTTAGCTCAATTATTCCTAAGTAGAATCTGTCAGTACAAAATTTCTCTTAAAATTTGTCTAAGTACAAAGTTTTTGTCGACACAAGTAGACTTTGTGTCGACACACTCAGTTTGTTGTGTCGACAAAAAAAAGGATGTGTCAACACAAAAATAGTATATGTGTCGACAGAAGAATAGGTGTCGACACAATTCCTATCGAGACTTTAAGTTAGCTGATTTTTGTGTCGACACACAAAAATCAAAGTCGACACTCTATGTCGAGACATAACCAGTCCATGTCGACACTGACATAAGTATGTCGACACATAGACGTGTCGACTAAACCTAAGTATTGTCGACACCTAGTATTAATACTAAGGTGCGTCTGTTGAACTCCCCTTGTAACCTAGACTATAAATAGGTGAAGCCAAAATCTGGTCGACTATGCCTTCAGATTTCTCGACTCTTGACCTTGTGTCGACATAAATATTCTCTTCTTTTCTCTTCCATCTCTCTCTCTCCCGATAATGGTGCCTCATTAGGATGACAAAGTGAACGAAGGGTATGAGCTGGTTCGTGGTGGTTTCATGATAGCATCACCAGAAATTCAGGGTGTAATTACCCTAATTTTAGAAAATGGGTTGGAGTTCTTGGTCTCAGAACCGACGAAGATTTGGAAGAAGGAAGTCATGGAATTTTATTCATCTGCAACTGTGGAAAAAGACGGAAAGAAGATCAAAGCGACAGTACAAGATTCCAAAGTGAAACTTACACTGAGGTCGATTAGGAAATCACTCCAACTTCCTAAGGTTAAGGATGAAGATAACATCATTCCATCAATAACAAAAGATGCCTTGAGCTGGTGTGGGTTAAACCCTAATACCAAGGTTGGATCATCCATCACCAGGAAAGGGATGAATTCGCAAGGGAAGTTCCTGTCAGAGATAGTAGGTAAGGTAATCCTGTGAAAAACAGGTGGACATGATAAAATTTCAGCCTCTATGTTCAATCTAATGACAAAAATAACTTTCAAGCTAAAAACAGATTGGGAATCCATAGTATTTGATAAAATACAAGAAGGAATCAAGAAACCAAATCTACGTAGAATCCTGAGTCTATGTTTATCTTCAATAATACCAGATGTCATGATTCAACTTCCAGGAACAAAAATCAACTATATGAGGAGAATGGACACCAGAATACTGTCTAAGTGGGATAGATTATTAACCAAGGAGGTTTCTACTCCTCAAAAACAGACCAAGAAAGAAAAGAAGAAGAAGAAAGTTGTTCAACAAGTAGAATCCTCTAGTGATTCAGAAGAGGAAGTGGTCTTCAGTTCAGATGAAGACAGACAACAAAAAGTTGCTCAAGATCAAGTAGATAGCAGTGTGCTCTAAGAGCAGTAGATATTCACTACTCTAGGGGGAGAAAATCCTAAACTAGTAGCACAAGATACTGTACTTTCTAAGCTGCCTACTCAAGGGGGAGCATTTGATGGAGTTACTCTAGAGAGTGAGTATGCAGCTGATACAGTAATGGATATTGTATCAGATATCAATAAAGAAGCACTGCTAAATATGAAGAAAGAGGCACAAGATGTGCAGTTGAAAGATACTGCTCAGGATGAGCAAGTAAGTATCCCCTTTCTAGAAAGGTCCCTGGACAAAGATCTGGATGTCCAGGGAGAACCTTTTATTTTCCAAACTAATCTTGTTCCTCCTATACAGGTGCAATAAGAATTCACTATAGTAGAGCTATTTTCTGATTTCCCTACTGTAAGGACTGAGGGGGAGCAATCACAGATTGACAAGGAACTACCAGGGACTAAGGGGGAGGAGCGTCTAAATGCCCCATCTAATAAGGAAACTGTTGATATAGATAACTCCTCTCAACCCTTTGATGATGAGGAAGCCTCTTTGGCTAAGAAGAGGAAGATTGTTGCAATTAAGAAGAGGAGCTCAGGATACAAGAAAGCATTGCAATCAGTCACTCAACCATCTGCCCCAAGCATGGATTTCAGTTCATTACTGGTCCAATTGCAAGTTAAGTTGGATGAACAAAGGCAGTCTCTAGAAAAATATGTGGATGAGTCAAATAAAGAACTGCAGTTTCAGCTGGCTCAGGACATTAAGTCTATCAGATTTGAAGTCAATCTGCATAAGAAAGAGATGACAGATTGCTTCCATAAGGGAGGCAATGTTATAGTGTATTTGGCTGAGCAATAAAAGCTTATAAAGACTGAGATTGAGGACATTGCCACAAAGCAAGGGTATGTTTTAGAAAATCAATTTAGGTCTAATGAAAATCTCAAAGACTCTCATGAAGAAATCATCAAAGAACTGGGAAGTATTTCCACTGATCTGAAATCTGAAATATCAAAACAAATACAAGTAAATCTAGCTGTTGTTCAAACAGCTATTGGAGCCTCCCAAAAGACAATTTCTGATACCTTAATTAAGTTTAAATACTATTACAAAGAAGGTACATAATATCTAGCTGATCCAATAAGATTTCAAAATAATGATCTGAGGGATCATATAACTAGAGAAGTCATAAAGGGGGAGAGATTGTTAGTCAAAGCTAGCTCTAACCATGCAAAATGGGTCTCTAATTCCATCAGAGCTACACTTGGCTTTCCTCCTTTATGTGTTGATGACAATGTTGCTGAGTCTGGAGTGCAACCTGCTAATATTGAAGGAGATCAGCCTGAAGTTGCACAGGTTATTTACCCTCCTGTTGAATTTGACATGGTTCAACAAGAAGTGCAGATAATGTACAGTCCTTCACAGGAGGCATCAAAGGTGATTATTGAAAAAGTAGAAATGTCAGAGGCTGCCAAGCAAGCTCTAAAGGAGGCACAAATATCCAAGAAAAGGTTCAGAGAATAGGCTGAGTTGAAGCAAGATTTTGAGAAATGGAGCCCTACTTCAAGGAATATCATTTTGACTGCCTGGAAGGCTGTAAAGGATAAAACACATGACAGGGGTAAATGGTATTCTGAGTAAGAATAGAACAAATATAATGCAAGGCAAGAAGCCATTCTTCAGTTCAGAAGGAGTGCAAAAGCTGGGAAGTAAACTGCTAATGCTCTGGAGCCTAGCAGGTACTTCCCCAAGCCCTTTCACTATTTTGAAAAGCAAAGGATAAAGGCTAAAGAACAAAAGAAAAAGGATCTCAAAGGGAAGAAACCTACTGATGATACAGACCCTACTGTGTAGGTAAAGATTCAATCAGGAAAAGGCATTGTAATTAAGGAGTCTAGCCAATCATAGGATAAATAGGCTTAAGTGTAGAATAATGTAACTTTTTTGTTTCTATTCTAAGGAAAAAACATATAAACCCAGAATTTTCTGATTAATAAATAAAATCAGCTTCTCTATTGATCTTACTTGTTTATATTGTTTATATGTTATCTTGCACTGAAATGTATGTACATCTATTATTATGTGCTTTATTATAAGTGATGTATATCTTTGACTAAGGGTTATGACTTCTCCAAATAGGGGGAGATTGTTTGGTACACTGAAAAATATGTACTAGATTTGGAGAAGCCTCATCTTACTCAATGATATACATCAATTTGTATTTGATGTATGTTTGAGTTTCATTGTGTAGGTATAAGGTTTGAAAAGAAATTTTATAAGTACAAGTGTCGACACTTGTGATGAATTGTGTCAACACCCAGAAGTTGTGTCAACACCATAAGCAAAGTTGTGTCGACACCCAGAAGTTGTGTCGACACTAGAAGCAAAGCTGTGTTGACACCCAGGCATTATGTCGACACCTGAAGAAGAGGTTGTGTCGACACCCAGAATTGTGTCGACACCTAAGGCAGGAATTATGTCGACACCTAAAACAAAAGCTGTGTCGACACCAAGGAGTTATGTCGATACCAGAAGAAAGGCATGTGTCGACACTCAGGAATTGTGTCGACACCTGAAGAAGGTTTGTGTCGACAGCTAGACACACACTCAACGCCATCTTACAGCAACAACTATTCTGACTCTGAAGGCTTGTATCGACACACAGGACTTGTGTCGACACTCACTCAATGATAGCTAGACACACACTCAATGCCATTTGTCTGCAGTAGTTATGTCAAGACCAGAAGCAGTTGTGTCGACACATAGGACTTGTGTCGACACACACTCAACGACAGCTGGACATACACTCAACGCCATCTGTTTGCAGTAGTTATGTCGAGACCAAGAGCAGTTGTGTCATTACACAGGACTTGTGTCAACACATACAAACAGAAGATGTGTCGAGTAGTAGAAGAATGACTATGTCAACACTTGGAGGGTTGTGTCAACATCACCAAGACTTGTGTCGACACTTAGTCTATTTGTGTCGACACATATGAAGCAGTCTGCTGAGTGGTTCATGCTGACTTATAAAATCTTTGAGGAATCAACTATCATGACTGGTGACTCGACAACTATCATATCGAATAGGTCTGACACCATTGTCAGAACTGTCAGAAGGTTGTTACAAACCGGATTAGTTGGTAATCAGGAGAAATCTATATTTAAAGGACAGATCCGTGACAATAAACATAACTGATACAGAGATAAAAAGGTGATTCGTCCAAAGTGAGAAGTCAACAATAAGAAAAGGGGTGACCCTTAAGAAGGCAGATTCTTAACAGTCTGCAGAGAAGATTCAGATCTTATTCTGAATTCAAGGAAGGAGCTGACAGGAGATCAACTTCTACATCAAGAAGAGTTTAACCTTATTTTTTTCTATCAAGAAGCTTTGAAATAGCTAAGTCAGGTTGGATCTAAAGATTTAGTTCATTCAAGAACTGATCAAGAATCTCTCACCTATAGAGTGATCTATCTGGTGATATTTCTGTATCTTTCAAATACTCAATTACTTGTAGGATCTTTTATTAGATCTGAGTTGTAAGCTTATAATTATAAATGCTGAGGTAGGGCTGTGTGCCTAAGGTGTAAGACTTGTGATAGTCTGAGTTGTAAGCCTAGTTATAAAGGTTGAGGTAGGGTTGTGGCCTGAGGTAGGATTCTTGGGAAGAGTCTGAGGTAGGACGTATATTAGTCTGAGCTGTATGAACCATCTGGTTCTGAGTTGTAAGATCTTGGATCTGAGAAAGTGGAAGGGAGTTGGGCTGAATCCAGTTCTCTACTGGATAGGCGAAGGGGGAAAGTGGATGTACCCATACCTTGGGAAACCATTATAAATCTGGTGTATGTTGTGATGTGTTTTCTGTACTGTGATTTGCATTTTCTATGCTAAGTAAGAACTAGTTAAATTGCCTGAATTATAAAAGAAAATTGGAACCTATTCACCCCCCTCTAGGTGTTTAGGCTCTTGAAAAAAGTATTTCATATAGTGCACTCATAAGGTAAAGATAAACATGCCAGGCATAGAGGTGACGTAAAAAGTACATATCCGAGAATTGTAAGCACATGGGTCACACAATGGAGCAAGGTACAAAGACAGAGAACATCAATTTTCAGAGTGCATATGTGTTGGACAGCACAGACTAAACTAAGCACACAATGAGTACGTTTACAATGCTATAAGAGTAAGGAAGTAATCAAGTAAGACAAACATTGAAAACGTCATGAGTGTAAATCGTGTGCTAGTACGTATTGTGCTCAAAAGAGATAGTGTAGTTGCAGTCCAATTCTTATGTGTGGAAGTCTTAGACAAGGCAATGACATGTGTACGTATAGCATCAAAAGTGAGATAACACCAAATAAAAAATAGCATATTGTCCATGTGAACCTCGATCGTCTAGGAACCAAACACAAGAGAAATAAGATGAATAATCACCTCACATGTCAGTCGATGTCATACCTAGGCAAAAAATAGGGGCACTAAGCTAAAGATAGAGTCGATGCATAAGATCGAAATGACTCTTTAACCAAGGTGCTCATCCTCACAATGCTCATGAAGAATTCTCAGGAGGAATGAGTAGTGCTTGGGGGGGACCGTGACAAGAGATGTGATAGCTTCTATAGTTTTATTTTGTTAGCGTAGATCTATCACTTTAATCATTTTTTGAAAGGTACATGGAGCCCCGAGTCAATCGAAATCTATCCACCTAGATTGTTACACTTTAACTTGTATACATACGACCTTTATACTAGAGTTTTGGCCCAAAGTTTCATACCTGGTATAATTACAAGTGTATCGTGACATTGATTATTCAACGTATTTCATGAGTGTTAGAACATAATGTCACGATTTATAGCATATACGCATAGCATTTTTCATCTTGAGTGCACCGACTAGGGATGCGGGTATCAAGTGAAGTCATTCCCCTATCTAAGTCCTCACACATAGCTAGAGACATAGACAATAAACACGACCTCGTCTTATCGCACTCAATAGATAATCACTTATAGATTCAGCCCACTATGATCCGAGGACAATGTTTGCATAGATTAAGAGTCTGAACTCAAACATTGTATATACGCATTATGGTGTAAGTCGCAGTCATGTGAGCCCATAGAGTATTATATTTCGATAGCAGTTATTTTATATTTTGGGTTTTCAGTTTTTTTATTTTGGGTTTTCTATTTTTGTTGTTTTTTGTTTTTTTTTAAAAATAAATGTTATAAAGAAAGCAAATGCATGTTTTTTGTTTTTTTGTGTGTGTTTTAAAAAAAGAAACTCAAATAAGTAAACTCATAAACAAATACACACAAAAAACAAAAAAAATCGCAAATAAAATAGGCAAACACAACAAACAATTACTAGGATGAGAGATCCAGAACACCAAGCTCGAGTTTGTGTAATGAGAAACGTGCATTTGGGAGTGGCTTGGTAAATATGTCAGCTAGTTGGTCATCGGTGCCGATGAAGCTTAATCTAACGTTCTCCTTTTTGATCTAGAATGGTACACTAGATTATATATCAAGTCTATGGCACTATTGTTGTCGCACCTAAGTGTAACATTCCTACAAGATAAGCTAAAGTCTTCTAACGTTTGAGACATCCATAGTACTTGAGCGCAATAGCTTCCTATGGCGATATACTCGGCTTTAACGGTGGACAGTGCAACCAAGTTTTGTTTGTGGCTTGACCAGGAGACTCTTGTCGGGCCTAGGAAATGACAAGTACCGCTTGTGCTCTTGCGATCAAGTGAACATCCGATATAGTCAAAGTCTGAGTAACTGTAAAGTGTAAAATCAGTTGTATGTGGGTACCAGAGTCCAAGGTTCTGTGTTCCTATAAGGTACCTAAAGATATGCTTTACTACTTTCAAATGAGACTATCTAGGGTCGGCTTGGTACCTAGCAAACATACCTACCGCAAACATGATATCTGGCATATAGGCACTCAAATATAGCAATGATCCTATCATACCTCTAAACACAGTCTGATCGACGGAAATGCCACTTTCATCTTTTCCTAATTTAAGAGAGGCACTCATAGGAGTTTTGACTTATTTCAGATTCTCAAACCCAAAACACACGAGCATATCTTTAATATATTTCGATTGACTTATAAAAATTCTATCTTTGCATTGAGAAAACTGAAATCCTAGGAAATAGGTAAGTTCTCCTACTAGGCTCATTTCAAATTCATATTTCATTAGGGTGACAATTTCTTCACACATCTTTTCATTCATTTCCCCCAAAATGATATCATCCACATAGATTTGTTGTATAACTAGATCTGAATTCTTGGTCTTTACAAATAAGGTTGTGTCTGCACTACCATCCTAAAGCCATGATCTAAGAGAAAAGTAGTGAGCCTATTGTACCAAGCACGGGGTGCCTGCTTCAATCCGTACAGGGCCTTCCCCAACTTGTATACATGGTTTGGGTAGGCGGCATTCATGAAACCGGGTGGTTGCTCGACATATACCTCTTCCTTAATATATCCGTTTAGGAAGGCACTCTTAACGTCCATTTGGTATAATCTAATTTTCTTATTACTAACAAATGCTAAAAACATACGGATGGACTCAAGACGAGCAACCGGGGCAAATGACTCTTCAAAATCAACACCCTCTATTTTGGAATACCCTTGAGCCACCAACCTAGTTTTGTTTCTTATTATCCTAGACTCACCATCAAGTCTATTTTTGAAAACCCATTTTAAGCCTATGATTGGATGATTATCTGGACGTTCCACTAACACCCATACCTTACTTCGCTTGAATTGGCTCAGCTCCTCATTCATATCCAAGAACCATGATTCATCTTTTAAGGCTTCTGAAAAGTTCTTGGGTTATATATCAGATAGAAAACACACGTTTGAGAATGAATCATGAAGTGCGGACCGAGTTCTAACTCCATGAGATGGCTCTCCTATGACTAGATCACGAGGATGTTGCTTTGAAAAAATTAAGTTACTAGGAGGCCTATATCCTTGTTCAAGACTTTGAGTTTCACTCTCCCTGATTCTCTCCTCACCTTCATTCCCTTTCGGTACACTCTCTTCAACCTCCTCTTTATTCGCCTTAGGCTCGTTATTTGGGGAATTTTCATCGAAATGCACATGAGCGAATTTTTCAACCACTAAGGTCCTCTTATTGTAGATCTTA
The DNA here is from genome assembly GCA_039513925.1 of Platanthera zijinensis. Classification (NCBI taxonomy): domain Eukaryota; kingdom Viridiplantae; phylum Streptophyta; class Magnoliopsida; order Asparagales; family Orchidaceae; genus Platanthera; species Platanthera zijinensis. Next base: position 96,243,143 of record CM077080.1, on the reverse strand, counting down.
TAGGCCCGACTCTTGCTAGAGTATCCTAAGAAGGTACCTTGATCAGATTTTTCATCAAATTTTCTAGATGATCCTTTGTGTTAAGAATGTAGCACGAGTAACTATAGACCCTAAAGTATGATGCTGAGGGTTTCCTTCAAAATACAGCTTGTATGGAGTTCGCTTTAAAAGAGGGAGAAGCATGTCTCGGTTCATCACGTAGCTTGCCGTGTTAACCGCTTCAGCCTAGAAAGATCATGGTAAGACAAACTTGGCAAGCATTGTGCGGGCTAATTCTTGAAGAGTGCGGTTCTTTATTTCTACAACCCCGTTCTGTTATGGAGTGCGAGGGGCAGAGAATTTGTGCTTAATTCCTAATGAGTCACATAGGTTTGAGAAGTCCTCATTCTCAAACTCTCCTCCATGATCTGATCTAATACATTTTATCTTTAGTTCCTTCTCATTTTGAAGTCACGTGTAGAGATTGGAGAATTCGCTAAAGGTGTCAGATTTATTTGCTAGAAAGATTGTCCAGCAATAACATGAGTAATCATTTATGATAACGAAGGTGTATTGTTTTCCACCTAGACTACACGTACTTAGAAGTCCAAACAAGTCCATGTGAATCACTTCGAGTGGTCTTGACGTGGAAACTTCAGTTTTGCTTTTGAAAGTGTTTTTGACAAATTTTCCTTTTTGACAAGCAGCACATAAGACATTTAAACTATCACTTAAGTTGGAAAGTCCCCATACAAGTTTCTTTTTTGATAGTTTTACAATAGGCTTGCTACCAGTATGTCCTAGTCTCCTATGCCAAAGAACTAATTCCTCATTCTTAGTAACTAGGCATTTAAAATTAGATGCAGAAATATCATCAAAACAAATAGTGTGCACATTATGATTTCTGTGAGCTACAAGTAATACACTAGAAGTTTTGGCATCAATAATTTTGTAAGTATTTGTAGATGACTCAAATATAAAATTTATACCTTTATAACACAATTGGCTAATATAGATAAGATTATGCTTAAGTCTATATACAAACAGAACATATAAATATAAAATACCTTGTTACCTATAGTGCCGCTTCCAAGTATCCGTTCATTGCTGTTGTCCCCAAAGGTCACAATGCCACCCTTCTTCTTCTTCAGGCTAAGGAACTTGTCTTTATCTCCCGCCATGTGCTTGGAGCACCCAGATTCCAAGTACCACACATTCTTTGTGTCCTTAGCCTTCCAACAGACCTAAAAAGAAGATGAGGGTAAAGTTCTGGTTAACCAAGTTTTCCCACCCATATGATAGGTAGAAAACTTTGGTAGCCAGACTTGCGTATTTTTCTTGGCACCTTTCCTCAAACACGAGCTAGATGTGTGACCAAACTTGTGACAGTTTGCACACACCGTGTAAGCAGTGGATGATGATTTTATTGAGTTGCTTGAGCACTTGCTTGAGGATGGGGTGTAACGACTCCACCCATTAAACAACATATAATAGAAGGTCCGGCCGGGTCCCCAGACTATATGCCACAAAAAGACGACGATGTCAAAGGTTAATACCACTCCACCATCGCAACCTAACTCAGAGCATGCTAGAGGAAGATTATAACAACAACGATGAATTCATACCAGGAATGTCCACTATAAATATATAAACCACATTTATATATTAAGTCATAAAAGAGTGTACATTAAATGCACACAAACTGGCCTTAAGGCCTTACAGTTCCTCTTTTCAAAGTGTGGATTACATACATCGACGCACAGGCCGTCCACCCATGAACAAAATACAAGAGAATTCCTTCAAGAGCTAGCAGCAGCAGCAATATCCGCAGGGACTTCAGCCCTTTCACTTCCCACTCGGCTCACCAGCACCTGCACCGGGACAACCCACCCAGAAGGTGGTAAACAAGGCAACGGTCAGCATTCAACTGACCAATTTATAACAATCCTACCCTTTTTCCCGGGGCAGTGACATTACTTCCCTGCAAGCATTGCAATGCATAGACATATATCATATATAATGTGCTCTCACACACAAGCAATCCATCACAACCGTCAGCCACCTGGCCTGACGATCTGTGCTCTCAGGCACACTTTTGGGTACACCGGCGAACCGGGATCAACACCATTGAGCATTTAGTCTTGATGGTGCGCATGCCTAAGAATCTCATTATGCTAATGACGAAAGCCCAATGCCTTGGCACTCTCTTATACAACCAACATAACGCAGGTACAGATCCACCACCCCCCGTTGCTCAAATCGCCTTGCCATCACAAAGCACATCGTACTTGCGACTACAATTAAAGGCGTGGGTCGGCTTCACCTTTCCTGTTCGGCAAGAAGCCTTTTTAGAGCTCGCAGCTAACAATAGCCATAATATCCATCAAGGGTTGGCTTCACAATCCAAAAGGGGAGTCAATGAGAACATCCTTCGTGGTCGCTTAGCGGGTTCAGTGGAACTCTCTATCTGCACCCAAACTCAACCAAAACTCTAAAGTTCATGTAGTGCTAGAAAATTGGTCTTTTCAATACAATCATTACAAGGGTGTTTTCCTAGAATTCCTCATTCCAGTACTTCCTGCTACTTCCGTTCACAGGAACAACCCATTGAATCCACAAACTACATGTTTATACGTGGAGTCTTATCCGGTGCGCAACATGCAACATCACCAATCCAGACCAACCTATCCAGATGGGCTTCACACAACATGCTTATCCCGTACTACACACTTTCGGGTCTAGATGCAAACTCAACTGGGGATAACAACTATCAACCCACGGGGATCACTTACACTTCCACCGCTTTGGGTGGAGGATCCCATACCATGCATAAAGGAGGACTTCACTTGTCCAAAGAAGGAAGATTGTTACCCTGGACGATCTCTTGGGAGCCATAGAAATCTTAGTCGGTGGAAAGGACCACAACGATCTTGCCTTCACAGATCTGGCCTTAGATCTCTAAACAGAACTCTAACGCTCCCGCAGTGGCCGGATCTTCTCCTCTTCCTCCTCCTAGCTCTCCTCTTTCACTAAGCTCTTGAGAGAGATAATGGCTAAGTGAAGAATGATATCCTCACTCAATCTCAGAGATAAACCTAGCTGGGAATACCTGGGGCCATTGGATTAAGGATGAGGGAAACAAACGGCCACAAATTGGCTGAAAAGTCTAATTTTGCGGTTGACATGGCCTGTGAAACGCCCGTGACACAGGCCGTGTACTGTAAGCGGTACACTAACCGACTCACCCAAAAAAGGACACGGCCCCTTGATATGCCCGTGTCACAGGCCATGTGTCTCGACACGGCTTCAAACACGCCCGTGTCTAGCCCGTGTTCAACAGGCCGCATAACCTTGGCCACAACCCGAGAGGGACACTCCCTTTTACACGCCCGTGTGGTTGGGCGTGTGCTTCACTCAACGATTATCGAGCTCATGGCGCTGAGTGTAGAGAGCATGGCGTTGAGTGCACACCGAGCAGGACACATCTTGGGACACGCACGTGTCCCAGGCTGTGTGCCTCACTCAATGCCTTCTCGACCAAACTAGACTCAACGCCTTTTCGAGAAGACCGAGCAGGACACGCCCGTGTCCCAGGCCGTGTCTCTAAGCCTGAATTCCAAACATAGAAATTCTGGGATTTTTGGGGTGTTACAACCCTCCCCTCCTTAAAAAATTTCATCCCGAAATTTAGGCACAACAAGGAAACCCAGTAATCAATAAAGATATACGATATATAACAAAATGTACGATCAACAAAAGACGCACGATTATATAGTTTAAACATACAACTCGGGAAACTTCGCGCGCATGGTCTGCTCCCTCTCTCATGTTAGCTCTTCACGGCCATAATTGTCCCACCGGACCTTGACTATCCCGATTGTCTTGTTCCGCAACTGTTTCTCGGCTCTGTCTTCGATCCGAATGGGCCTAACTTTCGTCGTTAGCCCATAATCGACCGGTACACCATCATTCTCAACTATTTGATCTAGATCCTTGATGGCTTTGCGAAGTACTGAGATGTGGAATACATCATGCAATCCACTCAACTCTGTTGAAAGCGCTAGCCGATAGGCAGCTTCCCCAACTCGCTCCACCACTTCAAACGGACCAAGGTATCTTGGACTTAGCTTTTTCAACCGCCGAATCCTAGACACGCCTTTGAATGGTTTGATCTTCAAATATACCCAATCACCCACCACGAAATCCACGTTACGATTTTTGGCGTTGTAGAACTTTGCTTGTCGATCCTGGGCTATCAGTAGCCTCTCACGAATAGAGCGTATCGTTGAAGTAGCTTCTTCGACATCCTTGCGCCGATATACCTTTGATTCGCCTACTTCCGCCCAAGATAGCGGTGTACGACACTTCTGACCGTACAAAGCTTCATATGGAGCCATACTAATGCTCGCTTGGTAGCTATTATTATAGGCAAACTCCACCATATAGAGATGATCTTCCCATCTCTTACCAAAGTCCAGGGCGCACATTCGGAGCATATCTTCCATTGTCCTGTTGGTCCGCTCAGTTTGGCCATCCATTTGGGGATGAAAGACCACACTGAATGCTAATTTTGTGCCCAACAACTGATGGATTAGCCTCCAATCATTTAACGTAAATTGCCCATCACGATCGCTGATAATGCTCCGGGGAACACCGTGCAATCGGACAATCTTCTCTACATAGATCTTTGCTAAGGTTTCCACTGAATCGTCCCTCTTATTCGGTAGGAAGTCAGTCACTTTTGTCAACCGGTCTACAATCACCCAGATTGAATCATTCCCGCTTTGATATCTCGGCAACCCGTGCACGAAATCCATTGAGATATCATAAAACTTCCATTCCGGAATCAGTAACGACTTCAGGAAACCGCCAGGCTTCTGGCATTCTGCTTTCACCAAAGCACAAGTTTGATATTTAGCCACATAATGAGCTATGTCTCTCTTTAAGCCTGGCCACCAGAATAACTTCTTCATGTCCTTATACATTTTTGTGCTCCCAGGGTGAATTGAGTACTTTGCAAAGTGCACTTCGTACATCAACTCTTCTCTCAATTTACCCGCACTTGGGACGCACAATGGGCCATCTTTGCGTAACAATCCATCATCCCAGGAGAATTGGCCATCTGACCCATCCTTTGCATAGCGTTGGAGACTTTCATCAAGCTCCTTTGCTCACCGAACCCTATCTACAAGGTCATACTGTACCCCCGTCCAGTTCAAGCATGCATCAGCTATGGAATTCTTGTTAACATAAGAAATCTCTAACGCTTCCAACTCCTGGATCAGACACTCATCATGCAGCTGCAACCAACTTACCTACATTGCAGTCCTCCGACTCAAAGCATTAGCTGTTGAAACCGAAAACCGGCCTCTGTGGAGTTCGACCCTTGGGGAAGGGGTGGTCTCGCACCTACTTCGCTCCTGCAAGAGAAACAACAAGGGAAAGAAAAACAGAGGACAGGACCAAGGGCCCGGCTCGGAGGTCCCACCACACACCCGGAAGATCTTAGAGCGCTTCCCCTCCTTAACCAGTTGCCGGGCTAAGGTACCTCAGAAAGCGCTATAAGATTTGTGATCTAGTAAGCGTGCCTTCTGAGGTACCCCTTGGGTCTTATTTATAGATTACCTTGGATGGTCTGCAAATAACCTGCCCCTGGTAGCCTGAATTTACTAAAGAGCCCCTTGGGTTGGCCTGCCAACAGCCAAACCCCGCTGTTCTGGCTGGTTATGCGCACCTCTTGTCGAGTCACCCCCTGTCATCTGGAGGGAGGTGGACTGCAGCCGATCCGCCTGAGAGAGGCGGCTGGGGGCCCGGCCCGCCTAGGAGAAGCGAGCGGGGGCTGGCCCGCCTGAGAGAGGCGGCTGGGGCCCGGCCCGCCTAGGAGAGGCGAGCGGGGGCTGGCCCGCCTGAGAGAGGCGGCTGGGGCCCGGCCCGCCTAAGAGAGGCGGCTGGGGCCCGGCCCGCCTAAGAGAGGCGGCTGGGGCCCGGCCCGCCTAGGAGAGGCGAGCGGGGGCTGGCCCGCCTGAGAGAGGCGGCTGGTGTCACAACCCGCATTTTTCTCACTATTTATTAAATCAGAGTAAGAGAAAATCTACGCGCTGTGATGCCACGTCGGCAGTTATCCCCTGCTCGACGTGGCATCACAGCGCGTAGATTTTCTCTTACTCTGATTTAATAAATAGTGAGAAAAATGCGGGTTGTGACAGCTGGGGCCCGGCCCGCCTGCTTGCTTGGGCCCCTTCGGCGGACACGGGGTTGTACACAATCCCCGATCTTTGCGTGCTTCGCAGAAGCTCGGAAAGAAATGTCCAACCCTCGTGTCCGGTGACGTCCTTGCTGAGCTGGAGGGAATCTTTTGGTGGGACCCGCCTTTTAGCTATAAATAAGCCACCGGGCCTTCGATAACTGGCCCTCTCCTCTTGCTTCCTGCGTGGTTTGAGGCCAGGAGATGCCTGCGTCTGAGGAGATACGTGCTCGGTTGGCTGCCGCTAGGGAGGAGGGTCGGGAGGAGGCCCTCGCGGCCGCCCCGTGGTTGGCGCCCATATCCTCCGGCCCGCAGCTTAAGCCGGCAAAGGGAAAGGTTGTCCGCCGTTCCACGCCGAGTGATGATCTGGGTTCCGGCGGCTCCGAGGTTGAATCTGGGTGCGTGGTTTCGCCCTGTGACCTATGCTTTCTACTGACTTTTTCCTTCGCAGGAGACGCCCCCTGAAGATGCATTGGAAGGGGCTCCGGGAACCTTGCGGATCTCTCCGTGGAGATGGTCGACCTGGGCGTCAGTCCATTCTCTCCAGCGCGCAGCCTTCCTGCGACTCCTCCCCCGCTGAGAGTCCAGGGTCTGGGGAAGCCGCTCGTCGCCCCGGGAGGGAAATCATTCCAAGGTCGGCCGGGTTCCTCTCGGTCTGCTCCCGACGCGGGAGATGTACCGACGCCAGGTAACCCCCTGAAGTTAACCCATTCGCCGCTCGTCTGCTTCTGACCTCGCTTCCGCAGGGTATCGCGCCGCTTCTTCCGATGTCGAGATGAGCGAGGGGTACTCGCCTCCCGTGGAGCCGGAAGACATCGCGGACTTCTTGGGCGACCCGCACGATAGCGAGAAGATGAAGGCGCAGGTGGCGCGAATGTTTCAGAAACACACGATGCTGCTCAAAGAGGCCTTCGTGGGGATGGAGAGAGACAGAGTCAGGGCGGAGGAGCGACTCGCTGCTTTGGAGGGGGCAAGGGGCTCGGCTGAGGAGGATGAGCCGACATCTCCGGGCGCGCATATTACGCGAGCTGAGGAGCGGCTGTCAAACATTTCGAAATAGGCCGATCAGACCAAGCGGGAGCTGGCGGCGGTTCGGGAGTATCATGACTCTCGCGTGCCGCCTCGAACCGGCTCGCAGAGGCGGGGTAGGTGGAAATGGATTGAGTACTAAGCCACCTGCCTCGCCCGCCCGTGCCCGCAGTTGCTCGCAGGGTCTGAATCGTCTCGATGCGATCCATCCCAGTGTGTCGGTGTCGGATATTATCCAAGAACGATTGCTTGTAATAATTCAGGGGTCTTCTCGCCCGTTCCAGGGCGCATGCCTTTCTCTTTCCCCCCTTTTTTTTTTATTTATTTATCATTTATTCTCATTTCTTTTTTTGCTGGGTTCTCAGCTTTAACCCTGGAGAGCCTGCCTAGTTGAGGCGGGTAAGGGTCGGCCCGCCTAGAAGAGGCGAGCGAGGGCCGGCCCGCCTAGAAGAGGCGAGCGAGGGCCGGCCCGCCTAGAAGGGGCGAGCGAGGGCCGGTCCGCCTAGAAGAGGCGAGCGAGGGCCGGCCCGCCTAGAAGAGGCGAGCGAGGGCCGGCCCGCCTAGAAGAGGCGGGCGGTTCGCTCGTCCCCCCTCGACTGGGCATTCCTCTCAAAATCTACTCTGCGCGGGAGAGGGGATGGCTCGCGGCCGGGAGAATCTCGCGGCCGACCGGCAATTCGACGCGGACCCGGGCGGGGCTCGGGAATCGAAACGTCGGGGCTGGCTCTGCTGTCAGTTCACTTTCCCGCCTTTTCCGATTTTTCCCGCCCTTTTCCCGGCCCTATAAATAGGCCCTTCATTTATTATTTTACCTACCGCATTCAAGAGCCCTTCCCATTTTACCCCGCGAGAACCCTCTCTTTCCTCTTTCCTCTCGCTCGGCTTGCTTATCAATCCCGCGAGATGACGGGCGGCAGTGGCGAAGCGGACGGGAGGGGCAGGTGTGCCTGGATCTTTGCCGACCACAGCTTCCCTCCCGCCTCGGTCTCGGAGAAGGAGTTTCTGGACACCGTTGGCAATTTCATCCCGCCTGGCTTCGTGGCGAGGCGGCCCGGGAAGGATGAACGGATCAACGAGCTCTCAGGCGATGAGCTGGCTCTCCCGATGGCCCACTTCGAGGCGAGGCTCCGGCTACCCCTCTGGCCGGAAGTCCGCCAGGTCTTCAAGTATTATGGGGTCGTCCCGGGGCAGCTGACCCCGAACTCCATCGCTGTCGTAGTCGGGTTCGCCTGCTACCTTCGCGAGGAGAGGATCGAGTTCAGCCTTGCGGTCTTCCGCAAGCTGTTCTCCTTCCGCGCGAATAAGGACGGGACCGCGTGCTTCGCGAGCATGCACGCCAAGGTGCGGGAGATGGTCAACAAGAGCCACAACTGGCTCAAGAAGTTCGTCTTCGTCAAGGGCGACTTCGGCAACATTCCGTTCTCACCGGTGCAACTCGGCGAGGCGAGCTATCGGCCCCCTAGCCTGGGGGGCCATGAGGCGAAGCTATATGAGTTCTTCGCCGGGAAGAACTTCGAGGTCGCCTTCCTCCGCCGGAATCTGGACGACCTCGTCCCCGTCCCGCCTGGGGAAGGTAAGCGGCTCGCTCGCCTCTGCTTGAATCGTACCTTGGCTTTTCTAACTCCTGTTCCTGCAGGCGAGCGCGACGTCCCTCTCCGCCCGCCTTACAAGAGCGCACGGTCCGCTTTGGGCGAGCTTGGCCGTGCGGAAGCGGCAGCCTTAGCTCACCGCGAGCTCTCGGCTCCCGTCGGCCAGAAGCGATCCAGAGGTGAGCTGTCTCAGGGCCCTCCTCCAAAGAAGCCGAATAAAACGGGCGGTCAGGCTCCTTCGGTCGGCGACAAGGGCAAGGCCCCCGCGGATCAACCATCTTCTGCCCCTGCCCCTGCGGTTCCCTCGACCGCTGATCCCGCCGGCGGGGCACCGGATCGGTCCGTGGGCCCTTCGCCGTAGCCGAAGTTGGGATGCCCTCGGGGAACCGGCTTCTCGGCGGGCCGAGTCGCCGCGAGCGGCCGCGACGACCCAGCCGCCCCGCCGGCGGGATCAGCGGTCGAGGGAACCGCAGGGGCAGGGGCAGAAGATGGTTGATCCGCGGGGGCCTTGCCCTTGTCGCCGACCGAAGGAGCCTGACCGCCCGTTTTATTCGGCTTCTTTGGAGGAGGGCCCTGAGACAGCTCACCTCCGGATCGCTTCTGGCCGACGGGAGCCGAGAGCTCGCGGTGAGCTAAGGCTGCCGCTTCCGCACGGCCAAGCTCGCCCAAAGCGGACCGTGCGCTCTCGTAAGGCGGGCGGAGAGGGACGTCGCGCTCGCCTGCAGGAACAGGAGTTAGAAAAGCCAAGGTACGATTCAAGCAGAGGCGAGCGAGCCGCTTACCTTCCCCAGGCGGGACGGGGACGAGGTCGTCCAGATTCCGGCGGAGGAAGGCGACCTCGAAGTTCTTCCCGGCGAAGAACTCATATAGCTTCGCCTCATGGCCCCCCAGGCTAGGGGGCCGATAGCTCGCCTCGCCGAGTTGCACCGGCGAGAACGGAATGTTACCGAAGTCGCCCTTGACGAAGACGAACTTCTTGAGCCAGTTGTGGCTCTTGTTGACCGTCTCCCGCACCTTGGCGTGCATGCTCGCGAAGCACGCGGTCCCGTCCTTATTCGCGCGGAAGGAGAACAGCTTGCGGAAGACCGCAAGGCTGAACTCGATCCTCTCCTCGCGAAGGTAGCAGGCGAACCCGACTACGACAGCGATGGAGTTCGGGGTCAGCTGCCCCGGGACGACCCCATAATACTTGAAGACCTGGCGGACTTCCGGCCAGAGGGGTAGCCGGAGCCCCGCCTCGAAGTGGGCCATCGGGAGAGCCAGCTCATCGCCTGAGAGCTCGTTGATCCGTTCATCCTTCCCGGGCCGCCTCGCCACGAAGCCAGGCGGGATGAAATTGCCAACGGTGTCCAGAAACTCCTTCTCCGAGACCGAGGCGGGAGGGAAGCTGTGGTCGGCAAAGATCCAGGCACACCTGCCCCTCCCGTCCGCTTCGCCACTGCCGCCCGTCATCTCGCGCAGTACCAAGGTGGCGCGGTAAGCCATCTCACTCGCACCCGCCTTTATCCCGCGACTCGTCCTAATAAATTTCTTTGCAGGATGCGGTGACCGCCAGCCGACTTGGTACCGAGATCGCCACCCTCCAGCTGGAGAACCAGACCCTGCGGGCGCGGGTGGGTGCGCTCGAGGCTGCTGCTGCCGTCCCGCCGGCCTCCTCGAGCGGCTGTCAACTCGTTCACCACAGCGAGTATGACCTGGCGGTTCTGATGCAAGAGAACGGGGCCGACGCAGTGACGTACCTCTTCAAGACGTTGCAGCGGGCCAAGCTCCTCAAGGACGAGTGCTCTGGCTTGCGGGTGACCGAAGTGGTGCCGGAGCTGTTCCTTCCAGTACCCAAGCCAGGAGGGTTCCACCGCATCTGAAGGGCCCGCCGTCTTGTGGCTTTTTTCTCCCCCCTTCTCTGGACATGTATTTTGTTTTTTCTGTTTTTGTGCGACTGCTCAGCGGGCCGCAGTTATAATTGTATAAGAATATATTCACTTCATTTACTTCCTCGATTGTCAATTATTTCCCGCCTCGCAATCGCTACCGTGCGTTGTTTGTTGATTCTCTGATTTTCGTTGCTGCGAGCGAGCAAGGGAGGCCGCCCGCCCATTTGAGATTCGGGACGTAGATCTAGGTTTGAGACACTAAAGCCGGCGCGACGCGAGCGGCGAGTCGCACCTTCCGCGACGCGAGTGGACTGGGCCCGTCCTCCGTGCGTAAAGACTTCGTGTGGGTCGGCCTCTCGGGGGGGCTTGGCGCTTCCGAGCCTTTGCCCCTAATTCACCCTATGACCCGCCGAGTGGTGGGTTGGGGCCGGCGTTGCGGCCTCATAAGGTCATCCTGACCGGCCCGCTCACCCGACTTCTGGCGACGTGATAGTCTGATCCCTCCATTCACACGCCATGCTTAGGGCTCGCCCCTTTATCCCCCGGGGCCGGCCTTCTTGGCTCGCCGTCTTGCCCGAGCATTTTTGCCGGTCCGCCTCGTTCAATTTCTTGCGCCGCGAGAGCCCAACCCCTTCCCTCGCGCGTTGCGCTTAAGGCTCGTCCCTTTACGCGCTGGGACCAACCTTCTTGGCTCGCCGACTCGCCCGGACATTCCTTGGGGATGGTGTCTAATCCCTGGTTGCCCGGCGAGGGGTCGACGGCCCGATCCTGCCTAGGGTCTGGGGTAGACCCCTCTGAGTGACCTCCAGCCCTGTCAGCTTGGCGGGAGCCTGGCAGCGGGGTCTGCTCGGGGTTTGAGGCGGGCTCCTCCGAGTGACATCCAGCCCTGCCAGCTTGGTGAGAGCCTGGCAGCGGGATCTGCTCGGGGTCTGAGGTCGACGCCTCCGAGTGACATCCAGCCCTGCCAGCTTGGTGAGAGCCTGGCAGCGGGATCTGCTCGGGGTCTGAGGCAGACTCCTCCGAGTGACATCCAGCCCTGCCAGCTTGGTGAGAGCCTGGCAGCGGGATCTGCTCGGGGTCTGAGGCGGACTCCTCCGAGTGACATCCAGCCCTGCCAGCTTGGTGAGAGCCTGGCAGCGGGATCTGCTCGGGGTCTGAGGCCGACTCCTCCGAGTGACATCCAGCCCTGCCAGCTTGGTGAGAGCCTGGCAGCGGGATCTGCTCGGGGTCTGAGGCGGACTCCTCCGAGTGACATCCAGCCCTGCCAGCTTGGTGAGAGCCTGGCAGCGGGATCTGCTCGGGGTCTGAGGCGGACTCCTCCGAGTGACATCCAGCCCTGCCAGCTTGGTGAGAGCCTGGCAGCGGGATCTGCTCGGGGTCTGGGGCAGTCTCCTCCGAGTGACATCCAGCCCTGCCAGCTTGGTGAGAGCCTGGCAGCGGGATCTGCTCGGGGTCTGAGGCAGACTCCTCCGAGTGACATCCAGCCCTGCCAGCTTGGTGAGAGCCTGGCAGCAGGATCTGCTCGGGGTCGTGGGCAGTCTCCTCCGAGTGACATCCAGCCCTGCCGGCTTGGTGAGAGCCTGGCAGCGGGATCTGCTCGGGGTCTGGGGCAGTGACATTCATCTATCATCGGGGGGGGGGGGGAAACAAGATTCTTGCCAGAAATTCCACTAGAGATTGAACATGATTTACATAGTTTCAGGGAAAAAAAACGCTTCAAGTCGTCTCCACTCCAAGTGAGACTTAGGGTCTCGCCCTCCACATTCCGGAGGCGGTATCCCCCCGACTTCAATGCCTCCTGCACGATGAATGGTCCCTCCCAATTGGGGTGGAGCTTTCCCACTGCGGCTGATCTCCCTGCCGCGTCCACCTTCCTCAGGACCAAATCTCCTTCGGCAAACTGCTTGACTCTGACGTGCTTGTCGAAATACTTGGCCATTCTTCTCTTTATCTCCTCCTGCCTCACGGCTGAAAGGTCCCGCAGTTCCTCAACCATGTCGAGAGAGAGCCGTAACTCTTCTTCATTATGGGCTCTCCATTCCTCTTTGTGTTCTCCGGCCCCGACTACCCGAGGTATCCGGACTTCAAACTCCACCGGAAGTACTGCCTCGCACCCGTGGGAGAGTTTGAAAGGCGTCTCCCCTGTTGCTGTGTTGGGTGTGGTTCGGAGGGCCTAGAGGACCGAGGGGAGTTGCTCCACCCAGCTTCCACTCAAGTTCTCCACCTTTTTCTTGAGGAGGTTAACGATAATCTTGTTTGCCGCTTCTACCTGCCCATTGCTTCGGGGGTGATGAACTGAGGCAAACCTGAGGTCGATCCCGAGCTGCTCACAGAAGCTGGTGAACTCGGCACTGGCGAATTGAGGGCCATTGTCTGTGACGATGGCCTGGGGCAACCCATGACGACAGATGATCTCCCCCCACACAAAGTTTCTGACGACCTGGGAGGTCACCTTGGCCAGCGCCTTAACTTCCAGCCACTTGGAGAAGTAATCAATCATCACGAGCAGGAACCTCCTCTGGCCGCTGGCTTGGGGGAAGGGCCCGACCAGGTCCATTCCCCAGATGGCGAATGGCCAGGGAGCTGTGATACTCCTGAGGCGCTGGGCCGGTTGCAGTTGGAGGGGAGCAAATAGCTGGCACTTATGGCATTCCTTTGTGAATTTTGCCGCGTCGAGACCCAGAGTCGGCCAAAAGTATCCCTGCCTGACGATCCGGCCTTCTAAGGTTCGACTTCCAGAGTGACTCCCACACTCCCCGGAGTGGACCTCTTCTAGAATCTTCGGGACCTCCCTCTCGCCCACACAATGCGCCAGCATCCCTGAGAGAGTTTTTCGATATAACTGGCCATCTCGCATGAGGTAGTATGCCGATTTGTATTTGAGTTTCTTTCCATCCATTCCCGTAGGGTACTCCCCGGTGGTCAGGAAAGTGACGAATGGGTCCATCCAGGAGGGGTGTTGTTCCACCTCCATCAGCTCCCCCTCCTCGATGGATGGGCGAAAGAGGTCTGTGATGGTTCCCCCCGCCCGGGGTCCATGCTTTGCCAGCTGGTCCACCTGCTCGTTATCCTCCCGAGGCACGTGCCGGATGGAGAAAGTCTGGAAGGTGCCGATGACTCCCTTTACCTTCGCCAAGTAACGCTGCAGGGTGGGATCCCTTGCCTCGAATTCCCCGTTGATCTGGGAGGCCACCACCAGGGAGTCAGTGAGGACCTCCACATCGTGCACCCCCAGCTCCCTGGCCAGGCGTAGACCCGCAATCACGGCCTCATACTCGGCCTGATTGTTGGTGATGGGGAAATGCACCACCACCGTTTGCTCGATCCTCACCCCCTGGGGGCTTTCCAAGATGACCCCAGCCCCCAGGGAGTGCCTCCCTGACGCACCATCCACCATGACCTTCCAGGGAACCGGGCGAGTGAGTTCTTCCTCTGCCACCTCGACCACATAGTCAGCCAGGAAATTGGCCATGGCTTGGGCCTTGATCGAGAGGCGAGGTATGAAGGAGATGTCGAACTCGCTCAGCTCCACCGACCACTTGGCCAACCTGCCAGAATGCTCCACCCCCTCGAAGATGTGGCGGAGAGGGTGGTCAGTCACCACTCGGATCGAGTGTGCCTGGAAATAGGGCCGGAGCCTCCGGGCCGAGATGATGAGGGCGAAGGCCAGCTTCTCTAGGATGGGGTACCGGAGCTCGGCCTTCCTCAAGACCCGACTTACATAGTAAACTGGGAGTTGTCTCTTCCCTTCTTCCCGAACTAAAACAGAGCTCAGGGCCTCGGTCCCAGCCCCTAAGTACAGGAATAAGTCCTCCCCCTCCTTTGGCCCTTGTAGTAGGGGGGCCTGAGTCAACTGCTTCTTTAGGGCCTGGAATGCCTCCTCGCACTCCGAGGTCCACTCGAATTTTTGGCCTCCTCTCAAGCTTTTAAAGAACGGAGAGCATTTCTCCCCGGCCCGTGAGAGGAACCTGCTCAGTCCCGCCAGCCTCCCAGTCAATCGCTGCACTTCCTTCGCATTCCGCGGAGACTCCAACTCCAGGATTGCCCTCACCTTGTCGGGGTTGGGCTCTACGCCGGCAGGGGTGAGGAGATGCCCCAAGAATTTTCCTCTGCCTGACCCGAAGGTGCATTTGAGGGGGTTCAGCCTCATCTGGCACCCGCGGAGAGTGGCAAAGGTCTCCTCCAGGTCCCGGAGGTGGGAGTCGAGGTCCGGACTCTTGACCATGAGATCGTCTACATAAACTTCCAGGTTCCTTCCCTTTTGCCCTTGAAAGACCCTGTCCATCATTCTCTGGTAGGTCGCCCCTGCATTTTTCAGCCCGAAGGGCATCATTTTATAACTATAGCATCCATCCCCTGTGATGAATGAGACGTCTTTGACGTCCGGAGGGTGCATCCTGATTTGGTGATAACCTGAAAAGGCATCTAGAAAACTCATCAAAGGGAAACCGACGACTGAGTCAACCAGCGCGTCGATCCGAGGCAAGGGGTAACAATCTTTAGGGCATGATTTATTAAGAAGGGAAAAATCGATACACATCCTCCACCGGCCGTCTCCTTTTTTAACCATTACAACATTGGAGACCCAGCCGGGGTATTGGATTTCGGATACAAAGCCGGCCTTGAGGAGCTTTGCTACTTCCTCCCTGATGGGCTCGGCGAGCTTGTCCGCAACGGGCCTCTTCTTTTGTCGGATGGGGGGAGCCTCCGGGTCCAGGTTGAGGCGGTGGCAGGCGATGTTGGAGTCGATCCTGGGCATCTCCCGGCACTCCATGCGAAGATGTCCACGTTCTTCTGGACGCACTCCAGCATCCGGCCTTGAGCCTCCGGGGTCAATCCTCCGCTGATGCGGATCCTCTCCACCCTGCCTCCGGTGGTTAGAACCTCCATCTCCGCCACCTCCTCTACCGCCTCAAGGCGGGACTGTGCCTCCCACTCCTCAGTCTCCCCCTCGTCGAAGGCGAGGACCTCCTCCTCAGCTTCTGCAACTGCCATCGCCTCAGCCGGCTCCTGAATCTCCTCAGCGACCGTCTCCTGGGCGCGACTCTCCTCCACCTCCATCTCATCCCCGCCCGCTTCCGGCTCCTCCTCCCTCAGCCTCCGCCCCATCTCCTCGGCTCCCTCCAGCCAAGAGATGGAGTTCACCGCCGTGACATAGCACTCCCTCGCTTCCTTGGGGTCTCCGCGGACCCGAACCTGGACCCCCTCGACGTTAAATTTTAGGCATTGGTGGAAGGATGAGGGGACGCAGCGGAAGGCGCTGATGAGAGGCCTCCCGAAGATGGCGCTGTAGCTGCTGGGGGCGTCCACGATGACGAACTTGCAATTGCGGGACTGCCCCCCCAGAACGACATGGAGTCCCACTCCTCCCTCAACCTCCTTCCTCTCTCCTGAGAAGCCGAACAGGGGTCCGTCCGAGGCCAACACCCTTCGGGCCTCCACCTTCATCGCATCGAACGCCTTCTTGAAGATGACATTGACCGAGCTCCCGTTATCGACGAGGATCCGGGGAACGGTGAAGTCCTCGATGGCTGTCTGGATGACCAGCGCATCGCAGAAGGGGTCCTCGTGACCCGGCATGTCCTCCATGGAAAAGGTGATTTTCTCGTCCGGGGGAGGGGACTGGGACGTGGAGCCAACGCTCCTGCGGTACATAGTGTGGAGGCTTGACTTGCGGGAAGCCTCGATCCCAGCCCCCCCCCCCCCCGTGGATCGCTCCGATCCTACCTCGGGAGCCCACATCCGCCCGGCCTTCGCACCGACCCTCCTCCGCCCGAGGCCGGATTTCCTCAATCCGCACTTCCGGACGCTGTTGTTGTTGCTGCTCCCGGTTGCCCCTCATCTCGAGGAACTCGGGGCACGTGGCTGTGGCGTGCCCCTCCTCCTGATGGAAGTCGCAGTAAGGCAACTCCACCCTCACATCCCTTCTTCTTCTCCGTGCTGCTCTTCTCCTTTCTCCCAATGCTATGGCCATAGCCTGCTCCTGGTCGGGGAGGGCCGGCCTCTGGCCCTGCATCCCGCCCGGAGGGTAGAACTGACCCTGTCCTCCTTGACGGTAGTCCCCTCCGCGGAACCCTCTCCTTGCCCCGGGCTCCTGCCACTCGGGTCTCCAGCCCAGCCGAAAGTTCGGCTCCTGTCTCCCCTGCCTGGGTTGCTGCTGATGCTGCGGCGGCGGCGGCTGTTCCCTCTGCCGGGGCTCAACCCTTCTCTCCTCCTGCCCTCGGCCACCCCTTGGCCTCTCTTCCTCCACGGCCCATCTGGCCAACCTTCGGGCAAACTCCGGGTGTGCTGCCTCCATATCGGCCTCCCTAGCCGCCCTCTCTAGGAGCGCCTCAAAAGATACTGGGGGAGACCTCTTGAGTTCCATTGCGAAGAACCCGGATTGGAGACCCAGGGTGAAGGCCACCATCATGGTGTGCCCTGACATCTCCTGCACTTGAGACAACTCCTCTTGGAATCTGTCCAGGTAACTCCCCAGGGTCTCTCCCACCCTCTGCTTGACACGGAACAAGGACTCCACCTCCTTCTTCCTCTTCTTGGAAGTGGTGAACCTTAACATGAACCCCCGACGCAGGTCCTCGAAACAGAAGATGGACCCGGTCGGGAGCTGGTGGAACCATTCTCTCGCCTTCTCTCGGAGGGTGATGGCGAAGAGTCGGCACTTGAAGCCGTCGGACATCTGTCGAATAGAGACCATGTCCTCAAACCACTGGATGTGGTGGACAGGGTCTCCCTTCCCGGAGTAGTAGGTCATCTCCGGCTCACGAAACCCCTCTGGAACTGGGGCGGAGGAGACGAACTCGCTGTAGGGGCTTCCTCCCTCAGCTGGGCGAGGGGGGAACTCTCTCCCCACCGTCTCGCCAAAATGGTATTCTGCGGCCGAGCCGGGGAACAGAACTCGCCCCTGGAACTCGCGCTCGCCTCTCTCGGCGGGTTCCTTCCCCGGTCGCCTGAGCGGCGCGTCGTCGCCGAGTGCGGGAGCGGCGACTACTGGGACTACTGGTGTCGCGCTCTCCGCTCGCATGCCGAGGGCGGTCCTGACGAGCCCGAGGATCTCCTCCCTAAGTTCTGCTGACACGCTCGCCGCTGGGGGTGGGGGAGGGGGTGGCGAGCTGCCCCTGCCTGATCCTTGTCCTTCCTCTCCCGTCATCGAACTTGCTGAAGGTTTTCCTTGCTGACCACGCTCCACGCTCACCGCACCAAAATGTTGAAACCGGAAACCGGCCTCTGTGGAGTTCGACCCTTGGGGAAGGGGTGGTCTCGCACCTACTTCGCTCCTGCAAGAGAAACAACAAGGGAAAGAAAAACAGAGGACAGGACCAAGGGCCCGGCTCGGAGGTCCCACCACACACCCGGAAGATCTTAGAGCGCTTCCCCTCCTTAACCAGTTGCCGGGCTAAGGTACCTCAGAAAGCGCTATAAGATTTGTGAACTAGTAAGCGTGCCTTCTGAGGTACCCCTTGGGTCTTATTTATAGATTACCTTGGATGGTCTGCAAATAACCTGCCCCTGGTAGCCTGAATTTACTAAAGAGCCCCTTGGGTTGGCCTGCCAACAGCCAAACCCCGCTGTTCTGGCTGGTTATGCGCACCTCTTGTCGAGTCACCCCCTGTCATCTGGAGGGAGGTGGACTGCAGCCGATCCGCCTGAGAGAGGCGGCTGGGGGCCCGGACCGCCTAGGAGAAGCGAGCGGGGGCTGGCCCGCCTGAGAGAGGCGGCTGGGGCCCGGCCCGCCTAGGAGAGGCGAGCGGGGGCTGGTCCGCCTGAGAGAGGCGGCTGGGGCCCGGCCCGCCTAAGAGAGGCGGCTGGGGCCCGGCCCGCCTAAGAGAGGCGGCTGGGGCCCGGCCCGCCTAGGAGAGGCGAGCGGGGGCTGGCCCGCCTGAGAGAGGCGGCTGGGGCCCGGCCCGCCTGCTTGCTTGGGCCCCTTCGGCGGACACGGGGTTGTACATTAGCGACTGCATTTCCCTTCCTAGGGGTATAGTGAATATCGAAGGTGTAGTCTCCAAGGAACTCCATCCACCTCCGTTGTCCTATATTCAGCTCTTTTGGTCCAACAGATACTTTAGGCTCTTATGATCTGTATATATATCCACTTTAATGCCATAGAGATAGTGCCACCACAATTTAAGCGCAAAGATCACCGCTGCCAACTCCAAGTCGTGGACGGGATAATTCCGCTCATGCACTTTTAACTGGCGTGAGTCATAAGCAATCACTTTACCAAACTGCAGAAGAACACAGCCTAAGCCGCTCACTGACGCATCACTATAGATCTCATAGCTGTCTGTGCCACATAGCGATGTCAACACAGGCGTCGTTGTCAAACGACTCTTCAGCTCTTCAAACGCTCGCACGTACTCCGGCATCCAAACAAACTTCTGATCCTTTCTCGTCAAGGTGGTAAGAGGCAAAGCGATCTGTGATAAGTTTTCTACAAACCGCTTGTAGTATCTTGCCAAACCAAGGAAACTTCTAACTTCAGCCACTGAGGACAACACCGGCCACTCCTGTATGGCGCTTATCTTTGACGAATCTACTGCTATGCCCTCTCCACTTACCACGTGGCCAAGAAAAGCCACTGACGATAGCCAGAACTCACACTTTGAGAACTTGGCATAAAGCTTGTTCCTCCGCAAGGTGTGCAACACCATCCATAAATGATTCGCATGATCAACTTCCGACTGAGAGTACACCAATATATCATCAATGAATACTATCACAAAGAGATCCAAGTACTCTCGGAATGTTCGATGCATTAGATCCATGAATACCGAAGGCGCATTACATAGCCCAAACGACATTACTGTGAACTCATAATGACCGTAACATGCTCCAAACACTGTCTTGGGAATGTCACCTTCCCGAATCCGCAATTGGTAATACCCCGATTTCAAATCCAATTTGGAATAAACGGTTTATCCCGCCAGTTGATCAAACAAGTCATCTATCCGTGGAATCGGATACTTGTTTTTCTCCGTCAACTTATTTAACTCGCGATAGTTGATGCACAACTGTAGACTACCGTCTTTCTTTTTCACAAATAGAATAGGCACGCTCCAAGGTGATATACTTGGGCGTATGTATCCAAGCTCCAACAATTCTTGCAATTGGACTTTAAGTTCAGCCATCTCTTTTGGCGCGACGCGATATGGTGAGCGGGCCACAGGTTTCGCACCTGGCACCAACTCAGTAGAGAAGTCAATCTCCCGATGCGGTGATAACCCAGCAAGATCCTTAGGAAATACATCGGCAAACTTCGACACAATCGGAACTTCACTTACACTGGCTTTAGCTCAACAGCCTGAACAAGCGTGAATAATAACTCTGCGCCCTTCCGTACAGCATTGACGACTTGGAGTGCAGACATCAAGATCCCGCCTACTCCTCGCATACCAGTGAACTTAGTCTCAAGCTCGGTATTTTGGCCCAGTGTGATCTCCTTTGAATTACAATCAATACATGCACGCTGCTCCGAGAGCAAATCCATGCAAAAGATCACGTCAAACTCTGATATCGGTAGCACCGATGCACTTAATACCAAATCCCGACTTCCTATATGCACAACTACATCGCAAACCCGATCCGCGAGCATTACACAACCATTAGGTAATAATACCTTTACCCTATCTATCGCCCCATGACTCGGTACTCCAATCCGAGCTACGAAGACTTTTGACAAAAAGGAGTACGAAGCACCCGTATCAAATAGTGCTCTCGCCGGGTTGTTCAAAATCAGGACAAAGCCTGTAGCACATACATCATGCACAAGCTACCAACAATTTATGCAATAAAACTAAAGCAAGAAATAACTTAAATCATACCTGTGACGACGTCACTTTACTTTATAGCCTCCTGCTGGCAAAGATTATAAACTCTGGGTTGCGCTTGGGATGTAGAGGACTCTACCACTGCTTTTCCCTTCTCAGCATAAGATACGCCCGTCTCTTGTCCCCCTTTGGCTGAGCAACCCTACAATCACGGGCTATATGCCCCACTTTGCCATAAGTAAAGCAGGTATGAGGCTCCTGCCTTGAAGTTGCTCCCGATGTCACAGTCACAGAAGTTTGACCAGGAGGCTTGGACCTCTTGCCCCACTTCTTCTGGTAGTATGCTTTTGTAGGGCGGGGTGCTTTGAACTCTGGCTCTATCACAGCCAAGTCCCTTTTTCCTTGCAACCACTTCATATCCTTGTCCAGCACACGCGCAGTATAAACCAAGGCTTGGAACCCTTGGGTCACCGAACTGGAGAGAACGAACCTCAACTCGTCCCGCAAACCTTCATAGAACCGATTTGTTTTTTATTGTTCATCCGCAAAGATCGACCCCGCATATCGTCCCAACCTGGTAAACTCATGCAAGTACGTATCAACGCTACTTTCTCCTTGTGTTAACCATTGGAACTCATTCTCCATTGCAATGCGTTGAGCCGCTGGCAAATGCTTTGCCAAGAACATTCGAGAGAATTCCTCCATCGACACTTGAGTAAACTGCCCGCCCGCTAAATGGTTAACTCAACCTCGTCCCACCATAACCGAGCCTCACCTTATAAAATGAAGGTGGCCAAGGTGACCTTCTGATTTTCCTCCATCCCGATCGCCGTCAATATACGCTTGACACGATAACCAATCCTCACCTTGCGTTGGGGATCCCTCGCCCGTGAATGTAGGTGGATTGAAACTCATGAAGTGTTTTAACTGCCGTTCAGCTGCTCGAGGGTCCACAACCGCAACAGGTTCCGGCCTTAAAGCAACCCGTTCTAGCACCGCTGCCGGCTGTGCTTTCCCAACAAGCTGTTCTTGAAACATTACAAAGAGGGCCTCAACAACTAAGCAGACAGTTTCTGCAGAAGGAGAAGGTGTTGGCACCTCAGCTGGTGTCATACTCTCATCAGATCACTGGGGCTCAGACTTCCCCGCACCACTATGAGTCACCTATAGGTGGACAAGACACACATTAATGACCTCGCGCAAGCAATAACAACAAGATAGGAATGTGCAGGTCCCTCAAACAAGTGTATTTGCATTACTTAGTGGACATTCAACAGTTCATTAGTGTTAAAGCGGTTCGCACAGACACGTGCTCGCCACCCCACAAAAGAATTTTACTACGAATTTGAAAGAGAAAGACCGAGACAAGCTGATATCAAAATGTAACGACTCCACCTATTAAAAAACATATAATAGAAGGTCTGGCTGGGGCCCCACACTATATGCCACAAACAGACGGCGATGTCATAGGTTAATACCACTCCACAACCTAACTCAGAGCATGCTAGCGGAAGATTATAACAACAACGATGAAATCATACTAGAAATGTCCACTATAAATATATAAACCACATTTATATATCAACTCATAAAAGAGTGTACAACAAATACGCACAAGCTGGCCTTAAGACCTTACAGTTCCTCTTTTCAAAGTGTGGATTACATACATCGGCGCGTAGGCCTGCCACACATGAACAAAATACAAGAGAAAGCCTTCAAGGGAAAGCAGCAGCAGCATCCGCAGGGACTTCAGCCCTTTCACTTCCCACTTGGTTCACAAGCACGTGCACAGGGATAGCCCACCCAAAAGGTGGTAAATAAGGCAACGGTCAGCATTCAGCTGACCAATTTATAACAATCATACCCCTTTTCCCGGGGTAGTGACATTCCTTCCCTGCAGGCATAGTAATGCATAGACAGATATCATATATAATATGCTCTCACGCACAAGAAATCCATCACAACCATCAGCCACTCGGCCCGACGATCTGTACTCTCAGGCACACTTTTGGGTACACCGGTGAACCGGGATCAACACCATTAAGCATTTAGTCTTGATGGCACGCAGGAATAAGACTCTCATTATGCTTCTGACAAAAGTCCAATGCCTTGGCACTCTCTTATACAGCCAACATAACGCAGGTACAGATCCACCACCCCCCGTTGCTCAAATCGCCTTGCCATCACCAAGCACATCGTACTTGCGACTACAATTAAAGTCGCGGGTGGGATTCACCTTTCCTGTTCAACAAGAAGCCTTTTAAGAGCTCGCAGCTCATAATAGACATAATGTCCACCAAGTACTGGCTTCACAATCAAAAAGGGGAGTCAATGTCGGCGTCCTTCATGGTCGCTTAGCGGGTTCAGTAGAACTCTCTATCTGCACTCAAACTCAACCTAAACCCTGCAATTCATGCAGTACCAAAAAACTGGTCTTTTCAACACAAGCATTACAAGGGTGTTTTCCTAGAATTCCTCATTCCAGTACTTCTTGCTACTTCCGTTCACACGCATAACCCATTGACTCCACAAACTACACGTTTATACGAGGACTCTTCTCCGGTGCGCAATATGAGACATCACCAATCGAGTCCAACTTGTCAAGATGGGCTTCACACAGCATGCCTATCCCGTACTACACACTTCTGGGTCTAAATGCAAACTCAACTGGGGATAGCAACTATCAACCCATGGGGATCACTTACACTTCCACCGCTTTGGGTGGAGGATCCCATGCCATGCATAAAGGAGGACTTCACTTGTCCAAAGAAGGAAAATCGTTACCCTTGACGATCTCTTGGGAGTCATAGAAATCTTAGCCGATGGAAAGGACCGCAACGATCTTTCCTCCACAGATCTGGCCTCATATCTCTAAACAGAACTCTAACGCTCTCGCGGTGTCCGGATCTTCTCCTCTTCCTCCTCCTAGCTCTCCTCTTTCACTAAGCTCTTGAGAGAGATAATGGCTAAGTGAAGAATGATATCTTCACTCAATCTCAGATATAAACCTAGCTGGGAATACCTGGGTCCATTGGATTAAGGATAGGGTAAACGAATGACCACAAATTGGCTGAAAAGTCTAATTTTGTGGCTGACACGGCCTGTGACACGCCCGTGTCACAGGCCATGTACTGTAAGCGGTACACGAACCGACGCACCCAAAAAATAACATGACCCTATGACACGCCCGTATCACAGGCCGTGTGTCCCGACACGGCTTCAGACATACCCGTGTCTAGCCCGTGTTCAACAGGCCGCATAACCTTGGCCACAACTCGAGAGGGACATGCCCTCTGACACACCCGTGTAGCTGGGCGTGTGCTTCACTCAAAGATTGTCAAGCTCATGGCATTGAGTGTCGAGAGCATGGAGTTGAGTGCACACCGAGAAGGACACACCCTGGGACATGCCTGTGTCCCAGTCTGTGCGCCTCACTCAACGCCTTCTCGACCAAACCACACTCAATGCCTTTTCGAGAAGACCAAGCAGGACACGCCCTGGGAAACGCCTGTGTCCCAGGCCATGTATCTAAGCCTGAATTCCAAACTTAGAAATTCTGGGATTTTTGGGGTGTTACATGGGATAGCCCTCCAGAATTCTTAACCTTATCTTTAGATTTATTAAAGTTGGATTTAGGCATGGAATGATAGTGATTTACGCTCGGTGGTGATGTTGGACTCACATATCCTTGTCCAAACTTTCAAAATACGTGACACTGTGCACCCAACAACATATTTAAAGACTTTTGGCCTATTCCAAACATTTTTATGGTACAATTAAGATCACGGATCCTCGCCTTTAGGGAGGTGTTTTCAGTCACAAGCATCACACATCGATTGACAAACTGTTTCTTGCCTTCCTCTACCTTATCAAGTGACAAGTGAAGTCTCTTCTCCAAGACATTCTTTTCATTTATGAGACTATTAGTTCGCACTGACAAATTGGAGAGACTTGCCTTTTGTTCTTCGATTGTTGTCATCAAGTGAGAGCACTCTAGACACTCGATCTTCTCTTTGCCAGTTCTAATTACTTCACTTTTCAAATTTTCTAAGACCTTTTTGATTTTCTTATTCTCAGCTCTCGAGGACTTTTTCTAAGAAATAACGCTTTCTAATTTATCAACAAAATTTTCATAAATTTCAAGAAGTTCAGTATAAGTAGGTGGAGTTACCTCAGTGTCACTCTGGATACTGGACTCATCGTCAGATTCTTCCTGATTCTTTCCCATGAGGCATCGATTTGCCTCGTCTTCACTGCCAGAGTCTATGGTGCTTGACTCGTCAGATCCATCCTCATCCTAGGTGAGCGCCTTCAGCACCTTCTTCTTCCCTTTGTGTTGGCTTTCCTTTCCTTTTTTACTCCTTCTGGTGTCTTGGGAATTCTCTCGTTAGGTGCCCAGGCTTGTGGTCGTGATAGCACTCCGGTTGAGACTTCTCATCATCGCTTTTCGTCTCTTTCGATGGCTTGTTCCACCTCCAACTCCTCTCTTCAGGAATTTATTGAATTGTTCTTGCTTGGGATTCTTCATGAATTTTTTGAACTCCTAAACATAGAGGCTCTCCTCCTCACCTTCCTCGGAATCTTCAGCAGCTTTTCTCTCCTTTGCGGTTTTCAGCGCCAGTCCCTTCTTCTTTAATTCCCTGGGATATTCCTCCGCTTGAATCTTTAGTTCAAGTTCGCGTGTCTTCAGATTCCGGGAGAGGCTTTTTATATCCAGGGAGTTGATATCATGAGATTCAGCGATCGCAGTCACCTTTGGGTTGAGGCAAAGAGGCAAAGATCGCAGTATCTTCCTCACAAGATCACTATTTGAAAAACTCTTCCCAAGGGATCTTAAGGCGTTGACAATCTTGGTGAATCGTGTATACATGTTTTAAACCTCCTCATCGATCTACATCCTGAACTACTCATATTCAGACTCGAGTCGGAACAACTTCGACTCTTTTACCTGCGAAGTACCTTTGTGAGTAAGTTCAAGTAACCACCATATATCATATGCAGTTTCACAATTACAGATTTGATTGAATTTAGTTTTATCTAATGCAAAAAATAGAGAGTTCATTGCCTTGGCATTGTTCGTACATCTAAGCTTATCCGTGTCATCCCACTTATCGTTTGGTTTGATTAGGATGGTGTCCCTTACAGTGATAGTGGGTGTAGTGTATTTCGTCTCTACCATGGCCCATACATCCATGCTTTGAGTCATCAGAAAGATTCTCATGTGTGTTTTCCAGTGATAATAGTCACTCCCCATAAAGTGTGGAGGTCTACTCACACCTTATCCTTCAGAAAATGCGTGAACAGAGTTGTCCATCTAACTTCAGGGTTTTAAGCCTTAAGAAGTAACCTCCCTTTGATACCACTTGTTGGATCTAGTGGCCAACCTTAGAGGGGGGGGGGAGGAATAAGGTTTTGATGTTAAATAGAATTTAAAAATAATTCGCCTCAGAAAATTGAGTTCTACAAGCTACCGTGGGGCGTTAGGTAGCTAACACACAGGTAAGTCATAGTGCTCGTTTTCCTGTGCAGATCAGAGTTCCA
This sequence comes from Platanthera zijinensis, assembly GCA_039513925.1. Taxonomy (NCBI): domain Eukaryota; kingdom Viridiplantae; phylum Streptophyta; class Magnoliopsida; order Asparagales; family Orchidaceae; genus Platanthera; species Platanthera zijinensis. The sequence continues at coordinate 96,217,123 of CM077080.1, read as the reverse complement.
ACCCCATAAACACACACACTCGCTAAACAATTATAGCACACACCCAGAAGTTATTACCACAGAAATAATAGATTTCATTGTATGAATTCAAAACAACAATAGTTCTAAATGAGTACAAAAAGGTGATCTCCGTGATGCCGGAGATCTAAGGTGATGAGTAGAAATGATCTTTTGGTTTCTATACCAATTCGCTCCATGGAACGTTGGCTCTCTCCTTTTACCTCCAAGAAAAATCTTCGAGCTGGATCTTAACCTCCTGACAAGGAAGGGTCTTAGAGCCCCGCAAGATCCTCCGATCTAGACGTCCCTATCCCTAGGACGATTTATTGCAGAATCCTACCTGGATTCCGACGACCTTCCCTGGTCAATTTCTCACGAAACCCTTCCCGGGTTTCAATGACCATTCGGTCAATTTCCCTCACATAAGATTTAGAAAATGAAAAGATTACAAGAATAAGGATGTAAATAATCTAAAAGTTCAAGTTCTACCTCTTGACGACTTCTCCGTTGAGCGATCTACTGCCGGTGCTTAAGATCTACGTTTGTTAGCAATCAGTCGACACTTCGTATTTGATGTAGATCTTGGATCGCCGGATTTCTTCATTCTCGAACCAGAGGGAGATGAATTTCTTCTTTTTCGACGGATACTTTTGGAATGGAGCACAAGAAGGCAGCCAAACCCTAGAATTCACGTACTCCTATCGCTCTTCAGTCCATCAATAAATGGGCACAGAAACTAAGGTGGCCTTCTATACATCTTTGAAAGTGTTCAGTTGTCTACAAAAATCACCTAAAGGGGGTGAATAGGTGAGTTGTGCCTCTTTTTGCAGAATAAAAGTTTAGAGATCTATGCACACAATCATTAACCAAGCAATCACAGGCGACAAAAGATTTATAGTGGTTCCCAAACCTTGGGTACATCCACTTTACCTTACTGATCTAGCAAAGCACTAGACTCGGCTACTCCACTATCTCGGATTGAAAACCAATCCTACGCCTCGGAACCAAGTTCCTTCAATCTCGATCCAAAACGGATCTACACTTGGAAGATAAAACTTCCTACAACTCGGTGACAAAATCTCCTACACTCGGAGAGAAATCTCCTACAAGAATAAATGGAGAAAATGTGAAATACAAACAGAATATTTCTAAGATCTGGAAAATCTCGGCCAAGGTCTTCTTTCTTTGAACTTGCGATTATCAGAAAGTGTTGGAGAAGAAACTCAGCAAGATCTGGATATGAAATTTCTTTGACTCACACGATCCTTGAGATGATGAGGAGTTGAAGAGCAATCTCGATCTATAAGTCACCTTGATCTGAATCTTCTTGAACGCAAGCCCTAGGTGATTTGCACGATGAAGATCGGCGGCGGTTTCTGTTTTTGGAAAGAGAAAATTGTGATTCAGAGACTGAGAATATTTCTTTTACAGCTTGTTGTTAGAGTAAGTAGAAATGACAAGAACTTTTATAAGATCTCCCCAACGATAATAATCTCCATTAATGATGTCCACGTGGACCAATCATATCCAGCATATGAGAATTAGATTTGAAAAGGACTTAGCGAATTTTCTAAAAAATTGGACTTCATTTCTCGAGTGAAGTTAAACTACTCGAGTGGTGAAACTGTTACTTGAGTTGATAACGACAATGACTACTCGAGAAGATGTTTATCAGAAAAATTTCGAGATAGATCTTATTATTACTCGGGTGGAGTATGATTATTCGAGTACTGGAAATGCTACTCGAGAAGTAGAAGTAAACTTCTCGAGAAAAAGACTTAGATAAATTTTTTGGAAGTTGAAGTTGATCACTCGAGAACTAAAAGATGATTACTCGAGTACAGATGAACTACTCGAGTACTAAGACATGGATTACTCGAGTGGTCTGGAATTTTCTCGAGAACTACTCGAGTACTTAGAAGAACTACTCGAGTACTTAGAAGAACTACTCGAGAAGTGGACTTGAACAAAATTTGAGAGATAATTTCTGTCACTCGTGATGAACTATCAACTACCCAAGTATAAGATTGACTACTCGAGTATTATACTTAGAAAATTTTCTAAGATAAAAACCAGAACACTCGAGAGATAGACAAAGTCTACTTGAGTACTAGACTTGGTTACTCGAGAGCTAGAATAGTGCTACTCGAGAACCAGTTCCTGTACTCGAGTACTGGGCATGACTACTCGAGTGTTTCTAATTCTTCTACTCGAGTACTATGGATCCACTCGAGTAAAAGACTTAGAAAAATTCTGCTTTTTAGAAAACTTTTCTTCTTCATTCCAAACATAACCAACTCTTCATCCATTAGTCCAAGTGCTTGAAGATGAAGTGTATCCCAATAGAGAGGCTACACATGAGTCAATACCTTGGATCATACAATGAGGAATTACATTGTATGGTCCTGTGTTTGATGACCCACTGTAGACTGACATTGGTGTACACTTGGCAATAACACTTGCAAACACATAACTAAAATAACATATCAAATACAACCTAATTCATCTTAGTTCAAGAGTGACTTCATACAAATATGAGTTATTGTGGATGCAATACCCAATAATCTCCCCCTATTTTTAGAAGTCAGAACCCTTTACACTAAGGTGAATTATACCAAAATAGAAAGAACTAGGTACAAAAAGTAAGAGCAAATAAATATGCATGAGATGAAGAAATAAACAGATAATCATCAAAACTAAAGATTATATATTTAGAATTGTTTCTAGATTTCATTTCTACAAAAATACAATCCTCATTCTCAAAAACTAATGTCCTTTCTTAGCTCTAATGCTATTGCTATTGTTGTTGTTTCCTGTCCTTCTTCTCTTGTTGTCTCCTCTGGCAGCTGAAAGGCTTGGGGTAGTACTTAGGAGGTTTAGGAGGAGCATTGGGATTGTTCTTCCCATACTCTCTGTCATAGATTCTTCTCTTAGTTAAGGATTTCTCATATAATCTCCATTCTGAGTAGTTGAAATGAAGATTTCTTCTTTCATTGTAGTCCATAATAAGCTTCAGAGTGTCAAGTATCAATGATTTATAAGTTGGACTCCAGATCTCAGCAAATTCCTGGACTTTCCTTTTCTCTGCCTCTGGATTAGGAATTGATCTACTGGCAGAGGGTCCTTCTCCATACTTCCTTCTCTCGGGAATCTGGATTTTTGGTAAGTCCTGAGGAATGTCATCTTCCCATAATTGAGAGTATGAAGCTGGAGGGGGATCTTGACTTTCAGGCATAGGAGAGAAAGTAGGCATCTGAGTAGGCATATGAGCAGGCATCTGAGGAGGCATCTGAGGAGGCTGGCCTTTAGCTAGAGGATTTAGATGGTGAGGAATAATATTAGGATTAGCCTGGAAATCTGGGAAGATTTGATTTTGCATCCATACAGTAGTATCATGAGTATAAAACTTCGTAGATTGAATCTGTGCAAGCACATCTTTATTGATTTCAGTCATTTTCTCTTGCAAAAGGGTCTTGATAGAGGTATCATACTTTTCAACTTGTTCTTTTACTATACCCTCCCCCTTTATGATTTCTACACATAATTTCTCTATAGCATCATCTCTGAAGGTGCCCACTTCTTCACAGACCTTCATGACATGCTCTTGGGCTTTCTTCTCTAGTTGAATTAATTATTGGCAAGAGTAACTCCTTGTTCCATTACCTGTCCAACACTAGTAATAGTGTGATCTAGGGCTTTGCCATCTATCTTGAAAAGGGTACTTCAGCTGATCTGTATTGTGCTGTATCTCAGCAAATCCTCTGCTCATTTCTTTCTTTAGAGGAGTGACATTATCTTGAACTATTTTCAAAGAGTCATCAAAGTACTTCCTTTGTTCAATCAGCATCTATTCAATCTTAGTAAGAATATCTGAGGGGGCTGGTGTAGCAGAAGTAGTAGCAGTATCAGCAGGAGGAGTAATAGAGGCTGGAGGAGGAGGTGCAAACCATGGAACAATTTCTTCAACAATTACTGAGCTCTGGGCTCTGGTAGAGTGAATCAGCACCTCTTCTTCCTCATTAGTGAAGGTGGGAAGGGAGAAGTCCAATTTTCTCAAAGGAGCTTCAGCAGGCTCTAGAGATTTTTCATCCTTATCTGACAGCAGAATTGTCTCTGGTTGGTCTTGCTCAGTAGCTGGAGAGAGATCAGTAGGTGACTTTGGGGAATGCACAGGGGATGGAGATGGTGCTGGTGATGGAGATGATGATGGTGCTGGAGTTTCTTCTTTGGATGGTACTTGGATATTTTCTTGATGGAGGGGAGTTAGAGGCTCATCTGAGTTGAGTTCCTTAATTATTTTGTTGATGTCATCAGTGGTGGAGAGGATTGTTTCTAGAACCTGGGCATCTGAATGAAGTTCTTCTGAAATAGCTTGTTGGAAGGAAGTATCTGGAGGAGTAGGAATTATGTCTTGCTGCATAAAGGAGGTAGGCTCCCCCTCAGCTGCTGCTCCAAATGTGCCAACAACATGATGGAGAGGGGAAGATGAGTTCCTTTCCTCTTCAGCTTGATTCTCTTGGGCCTTAGCTGCCTGGACTGTATTCTGCAACTTCAACTCCCATCTTTGAATAAATGAAACAGAGACTTTCTTCATATGATGTATGATGGAGACTTTGGAGAGATCAAAAACTGTAAGATTAATTTCATGCAACATTAAGGAAATTATCCTGGCATAGCTTGGAGCCTTAATGCTCTCCCTAATTTTGTCCAGTATCAACATTCCAAACTAAAACCTTTTTCTACAGATGATTGTTGTCATGATGTCAAAGAGGTCATTGGTTATAAAGCTGATGGAGCTTGTCCTACACAAGAGTATCTTTCTAATGATATCCACTAGTAACTTGCTTTCTAGGTTAAGATCTGGCCTTCTGATGAAAGTAACTTTAGTTGAGATGCCACAGAAATTACATGTTCTGTCATTGTCTTTATTGGTGATCTCATCTTCCTCATCTACTATAGGCATTTTTAGAAGATTAGAAATAGAGGTCTTGGTTAGTTTTACCTTGATGCCCTTTACCTTCAACTTCAAGACCTTGCCATTCCTTATCACCTTGATATTCTTGAAGAACTCTTCAACTTCAGGGAAAAGAATTTTACAGGGTCGTTGTAAGATGAAGGTTAACCCAGCGGTGTCGAGTAAAATCAACAAGTTCTTAAACTCATCGGACAATTCTGCTATCCCTGCGACGACTAAATCACTGCCATCACAAATCTTAGATGGCGGCGCTATGAATCTTCAGAAAACGGTGAACTGCAGACGGAAGAACGATGACGACGGAGGCTTGCTCTAAATCAGCGGCGGAAGGTGAAAAGGCTTTCGAGAGAAAGAGGATTGGTAATCGAGTAGGTTTGAGAAATCCAAGATTTTCTATTTATGTAACCCTAGTAATGATGATTAAGAGTTTAATTACACTAAATCATACCTTAGATAATGGCAGAAAGAACACGGGTTGCGAAAATGAAAAAGTTGAAATAATTTGAAATCTGTCGGGTCACTTCTCGAGTGGATGTTCGGTACTCGAAAGAGGTAATTATTGTACTCAACAGATAGTATGTTAGTACTCGAGTGATGTATCTACTTCTCGAGATGAAGTTCATTACTCGAGTGATGGCACTCGAGTAATTTCACCTAGTTCTCAAGAAGTAAGACAAGTACTCAAGTGACTATATTCTGGTTCTCGAGTATTTATTCTATGTCTCGAGAATTGAAATCCACTTAGAGAAATTTATAACCTTTTTGACATATCCTCGATTTCTGACCTTTGAAAAGATTTCACCTCGTCTATCCTTCTTTGTTGAGCATACCAAGCTCAGTTTTGAAGAAATTGAACTTGGTCTCGTCCAGAGGCTTCGTGAAGATATCTACAACTTGCCTATCTGTTGGAACATACTGCAAATCAATGTACCCTTGCTCCACATGCTCCTGGATAAAGTGATATCTCAGCTCAATGTGCTTTGTCTGGCTGTGCGAGACTGGTTTGTTGGCTATTGCTATTGCAATGGAGGAGTCACAAAACAAAGGGTTGTCTTTGACCTTCATGTTGTAGTCTTCCAGCTAATTCTTTAGCCAAAGAAATTGTGCACAATAACTGCCGGCAGAAATATATTCTGACTCGGTCGTTGAGATTGCGACATAATTTTGCTTTTTGCTACTCCAGGAAATGAGTCTCCTTCCTAGGAATTGACAAGTTCTGGAAGTGATCTTTCTATCATCCTTGCTACCTGCAAAATCAGCATCTGAAAAGCCAATTAGCTCGCTTTCATTACTTCTTGGGTACTATAAGCCAAGATTTGGTGTACCTTTAAGATATCTCAAAATCCGCTTTACAGCAGCATAGTGAGATTCCTTACAGTTCACATTGAATCTAGCACAGACATATGTAGAAAACATTATGTCAGGTCTACTGGCAGTAAGGTAGAGCAAAGGATCCAATTATGCTTCTGTACTTGGTCTCATCGAAAGGTTTCCCTTTCTCATCCTTGTTCAAGGACATAGCTGAACCCATTGAAGTCCTTATAGAGGTTGCGTTCTCCATTCCAAATTTCTTAATTAGCTCTTTGGTAAACTTAGTCTGCGAGATGAAAATTCCATCTTCAGATTGTTTCACCTGAAGCCCTAAGAAATACTTCAGCTCTCCCATACTGCTCATTTCAAACTTCCCTTATATCAGTTTTGAAATCTTCTTGCAGAGGTTGTCGTCAGTAGAGCCAAAAATAATGTCGCCGACATAGATTTGCACTAGCAAAATCTTGCCTTTTATTTCCCTAAGAAATAATATCTTATCTATCTTTCCCCTTGTGAACTTTTCTCAAGAAGAAATCTAGACAGCGTTTCATACCAAGCTCGAGGAGCTGGTTTAAAACCTGTATAATGCTTTAGATAACAGATAAACATAATCAGGAGAGTTAGAATCAACAAAACCTTGGGGTTGTTCCACATACACTTCTTCCTTGATGTCACGATTAAGGAAAGCAGACTTCACATCCATTTGATAGACAGTGCAACCCTTAAGTGTAGCATAAGCTAGGAACAACCTGATTGCCTCCAGCCTAGCCACTAGAGCATACGTCTGGTCGAAGTCGATTCCTTCTTCTTTCTATATCCTTTGGCGACGAGTCTGGGCTTGTTCTTTATGATTGTCCCATCCCCGTCCATCTTGGTCCTATAAGACCCACTTCGTTCTGATGACATTCTTGCCTTTGGGTCTTAGAACAAGTGTCCATACTTTGTAGCGCTTGAACTGATTTAACTCTTCTTCCATGGCCATAATCCATGATGCGTCCGAGTTTGCTTCCTCAAACTTCTTTGGTTCAACCTGCGAGAGAAAGCTCAAATATATATTTTCATTAGTAGTACCTCTACGAGTTCTTACACCATCCCAGGGATCTCTGATGATTTGGTCCATGGGGTGATCCTTCAGATGTCTGAGCTCTAGAATCCGTGCATCTTGAGCTTCCTCAATCACAAGAGTGACTTCATCAGCTTGAGTGATTTCTTCATCTTGATCATCAACCTCTCCAATAGGGGTTGGAGTGGTGATCTTGATAACCATTTCTCCTTTTTCTTCTATCAGCTCACTCAAGTTGAGTTCTTTTACCTTTGAACCTGCATCTTGATTAAGTACACTAGAAGAGTTGCTTTACAGCAATCTCGTCTCATCAAATACAACATGTATAGATTCTTCTACCACCAGGGTTTTCTTATTAAATATCCTATATGTCTTACTATGTCTACTATATCCTACAAAAATACCTTCAAAACTCTTTTCGCTAAACTTGGTAGTATGATACTTGTCATTGTTAAGCACGAAGCATTTACAACCAAAGACTATAAAATTTGAGACAGTCGGTTTCCTGCCCTTTAGAAGTTTGTAAGGTGTTTTATTATGGTTCTTATTTATGAGTGCTCGATTTTGCACGTGGCATGCAGTGTTGACGGATTCAGCCCAGAGATATTCCGGAAGTAAGGCATCACTCAACATGGTCCTGCTAGCCTCTATGAGTGTTCTATTCTTTCTTTCAGCCACTCCGTTCAGTTGAGGAGTAAAAGGAGAGGAAAACTCATGAAAGATACCCAAGCTTTCACAGAATTCTGTCATGGCCCCAGACTTGAACTCTGTTCCATTGTCACTTCTGATTTTGACTACGGAACAGTTGTATTCATTCTGGACCTGCCTGACAAAATTAGTAAAGATGTCGAAGGTTTTTGACTTGCGCTTCAGAAATAACACCCACGCAAAGCGTGAGTATTCATCAATAATAACCAACGTATAATCCTTACCTCCCAAACTTCTAACTTATCGTGGACCAAACAAGTCCATATGAAGTAGATGTAGACATCTATTAGAGTCTTTGCCAATAACTCTTTTAAAGGTAGCCCTTGTTTGCTTGCCTTTTACGCATGCATGACAAGGTATGTCTTTGATGTACTTGACATTAGGGGCATCACTTACTAAGTTCATAGAAAATAATTTATTAATTGTTTTGAAATTAATATGTGATAATCTCTTGTGCCATTGGTCAACAAGAGACTCACTATCTTTTGCTAAAAATCACACTGGTGTAGAATAGTCTATACAAATGAAATTTAAACAAAATATATTTCTACTTCGAGTGTCTGATAGAATCGTTTCCATATTGTTAACAGACTTTATCAAGCACTTATCAGCATAGAATTCAACAATGTATCCTTTATCGCAGAGCTGACTTATGCTAATGAGATTGTGTTCCAATCCTTCAACATAAGCCACATCTGACAAGGATACACTACCGTTAGAGATCATACCATAGCCTTTAGTGATTCCTCGTTTGAACCTCCAAAGATTACCTTTGGTCTGTTCAAGACTAGAGAATAGTTTTGAAGTAGGCTTCTTGTCCCGGTCATGTGCCGAGAGCATCCACTGTCTAAATACCAAATAGGCATTTTGATGGCCTTTGGACATACCTGCAATCATAATCAATTTGCAATAGGAACCCAAAAAAATTTGGGTCCTTGGTCTCGTGTTAGAACACTCCCCCTTTGAGGATTATCATTATGAGTGGTCTTTCTCATATTGCCAACTTGAGGAGTTGCAAAATTTTTGGAATTAAACCAGCAGTCGATGGCAAAGTGACCAATTCTGCCACAACACCAACAGTCAAACCTGTTGTATCTTTTCCATATGTTCTCCTGCTTGGCCTTCTGAGATACTGTTCTAGCAGGGGCAGCATGCTTGGATGAAGAGGCTTCATTGTGAAGGCAATCACATGATTTCTTCTCCTTCATAGGCTTTTCCACAATGGGCTTTACTTTTGGTGCTTTCTTGAAATTATGACCATGATCATAAGGGCCATAGCTCTGAAGAATGACTTCTTCATAAGGTGCCTTAAAGACACTCTCACCAAAGTTTCTGGGGCGAGTCCATCCTTGGTAACGAGACTTTGTCTCTATATAAGTAGTCCTAGTCAAGTGACCAAAGGACGAGTCAAGATCAAACTCATTAGTTAGAAATATGACTTTCTTGAAAGAAGTCTGAACTTGGGGGGCTTTCCCCTTCTCTTTGGGCAAGGCCTTCTTGGCGGCCTTATTCTTTCTTTGAGACTTATTGCTCCTAGAATATTTACTAGGAGCTTTGTACAACCCTTATTCGCTGTGTGGGACCCAGAGTCATCAACGGCTGGGTTTGTACTAGCTCTGGGCTAGCTTTAGGATCCAGAGCAGAAGGGATCCCGCCTAGGAGTAGGAGAGAACGTTCGCATCAAGCCCTGGCCGAAACCCACTTCTGCCTAGAGGCAGGTGAGAAGACCCACTGCTGCACAGAGGCAGGCAAGAAGGATCGCGCCTCACGGAAGGCGAGAGCTGGCTCGGTCCGAGGCATTCTTCGGCGTCTCTTGTAGCTCCTGCCGAGTGAGGGCGAAAGGGTTCTCGGCAATCAATAGTTCTCGGCATAGGGGTTCTCGCCAGGTGGGGCCCAGGGAGAAATTACTTGGTTTCCCTCGAGTAAATTACCTATATGCCTCAGGGTCTGCATTCAGAATTTCATGACAGCGGGATTTGGCTATTGGCAGACCAGCCAAGGGTAATTTTGTAATTTCAGGTCAAAAAAAGAACATAAATAGACCCACAGGGGCTCTTTAGAAAGCAAGCTTACATATTCCCTAAGATCTTCTAGTGCTTTCTGAGGAGCTCCAAACTCAGCTTTTGGCTTTGGAGGGGAAGCTCTCAGAGATCTTCTGGGTTAGAGGCGGGACCTCCCTATTGAGGCTTTGGGTCAGTTCTCGGTCCTTCGTAACTAGTCAAGGGTCGGAGCTTAGGAGAAGTAGGTGTTGGATGCACCCATATTTTCGAACTCTCTTTGAGGTCAATTTTTGGCTTCAACAGTTCTGGTGCGGTGAGCGTGGAAGGTAGCCAGTACAAGAAAATCTTGAGTTTAGTCCCGCGATATGAGGTGAAGGTTAAGGATCTTATTCAGGAGGTTCCCCCACCCGGGGAGAAGAGGCAACGAGGAAGATGCTGGAGGGCTTCAGCCGAGAGGTCTTGCAGACCATCAGCTTGTCTTTCTCGGCGAGGAGCGAGTGGACAACCCCTCAGGTTCTAGAAGAGGCGGTTCCACTCTTGGGCGAGAAAGCCCCTAGGCAGCGCCCCGGGAAGGAGGTCCCGACGGAGGCCAGTTAGAGGGATGTCGCAGCGCGGGAGCTCTTTCCAGGCCAGCGTCCCGGGAAGGAGATTCCGGTAGAGATCGGCGAGAGGGAGGCGGCAGTGCGAGAGATTTTCCCTGGGCACGGTCTCAAGGATTGGGATAGCCAGCCGAGGCCACGAGATGTGCCCTCTCGGCAAGTAGGCGGCGAGAGCCCCTTCAGTGAGCTCATCATCTCGGCTCCGGTGTCGAAGGGGTTCCGGGAGCCCGATATGTCCTACTAATCGGGGAAGGACGACCCTGTACAGCATGTACAGTGGTTCGAGGATGTGGTATTGATAAGGCAGATGATGGATGCCTTCAAGTGCTGGCTATTTGCCATCACGTTGAAGGAGAAGGCCCGGGACTAGTTCTACCAGTTGCCGATAAGTTCGATCTACAGCTTTGAGAATCTGCGTCGAGGATTCCTGTTAAGGTTCTCAACGTCGAAGAAGCGGAAGAAGGAGGCAGAATGCCTATTTGCAGTGAGATAGAAGCAGGATGAGACGCTGGGTCATTACGTTGACTGGTTTCACGAAGAGATCCTCTTGGTCTAGGAGGTCCCAGGATACGCACTGATGCTCTCCTTCACCCTGGGGCTGAGACCAGGATTCTTTAGCATGGAGTTGAAAAGAGTTCCCCCCTCTTCTTTGAGGAGCTCATGGAGAGGGTGGCGAAGGAGATAGACTTCGAAAGGGCTAATTCGGCTTTTGCCAGGAAGTTGGCCCGGTTGGCGGAGGACGACGTGAAGGAACTATCACCAAGAAGGCAGAAGGAGCAGAGGGAGAAGAGGGAGCCGAGGGAGCAGAGGGAGCAGAGAGAAGAGAGATGGAGGGAAGAACCCCCAGGGTAGGGGCAGTATCATGAATGGGGGTCCCGGGAGCCGAACAATCGGTTGGGTTGGAGGATCCAAGAGGGTCGCCCATAGGGTCAAGGAGGAGGCTTTCAAGGAAGAGACAACTTTCGGGATCCGAGGAGGTTTGATCAACCGGCATGGAGGTAGGGTCAAAGGGGTCACCTCCCGCAGCCGCAAGATTCCATGGAGGTTGGCAGAGGTAGAGGGTCAAGGAAAGGAGTTCGAGGAGGAGCCGGGAGAAGATGAGGAGGAGAAGGAAGAGGGGGCAGGGCGACGTTGCTCTTTTGTGACTTCCACCAGGAGGAAGGTCACGCAATGGCCACCTGTCCAGAGTTATTGGAGATGAGAGAAGCTAGGGGGCTGGGGAGGCAGGATCCACTGATAAGGATCGTGGAGGTGCAGCAGGGAGAAGGGGAAGATAGGTGCGAGGATAGAGCAGATGTGGGGGCCGGGGGGGATCGGGGTGATCCACGATGGTGTTGGGATCGAGGCAACTCGCAAGGGGAGCCTTTATACCATGTTCCGAAGGGGGTCGCCTCGACCTCCATGGCTCCCCCTCTAGAAGAGAAAATCACCTTTTCATCAGCAGACATGCCGGACTACGAGGATCCGTTCTATGACGCCCTGGTGATCCAGACGGCGGTGGAGAACTTCACGGTCTCCAGGATACTGGTGGAAAATGATAGCTCTGTGAATGTGATCTTCAAGAAGGCCTTTGATGAGATGAAGGTCGAGGGCAAGAGGGTCTTGGCTTCGGATGGACCGCTGTTTGGGTTCTCTGGAAAGAGTAAGGAGGTAGATGGAGGGGTAGGCTTGCATATGAAGTTTAGGGGCGTGTCACGGAACTGTAGATTCGTGATAGTGGATGTCCCAAGATGATACAATGCCATCTTCGGACACCCCCTCATCAGTGCCTTTCGCTGCGTCCCCTCCTTATTTCATCAATGCCTCAAGTTCAACAATGAAGGGGTGCAGGTTAGGATCAGGGGGGCCAGAAGGTGGCAAGGCAGTGTTACGTGATGGCAGTAAACATTGTGTCTTGGATGACAGAGGCAGAAGGACTGGACAGGGAGATGGCGGAGTAGGAGTAAGTTGTCCGAGAGGAGGAGATGAACCCGGAGGAGCAAAGTGGATGAGGTGTGTATGGGGTCCAGAGGGACGGAGAGTTGGAGCCGTAAGAAGATCGTAAGGTGGGTGGAGTAGGAGAAGAAGTTGAGTGGGAGGCCCAGAGGGGCGTGGAGGTCGAGCAGCTGTAGTAGGAGAGCCGGGAGGAGGCAATGGAGGTTTAAGAGGCAGGAGGGGAGAAAGGGTTTTGGCAGGAGGAAGAGATGAGGCCCGGCTGGGAGAAGTCGCGGCTAGAGCCGGCTAGGGAAGTGGTGGAGATGGAGGTCTTCACCAGCGCAGGGCAGGTGTAGACGGTGCGGGTCAGCGGGGGCTTGAGTCCCGAGGACTAGGAGCGAGTGCGGGCCTACATTCAGAACAACATCGACATCTTCGCTTAGAGCGCGGCAGACATGGCGGGCATCGACGCGGATGTGGCCTGCCATTGCCTGAACCTTGACCCCCGGACGCTCCCCATTCGCCAGAAGATGAGGATCGCCACCAAGCTGGAGGAGCCCATCTGCGAGGAGGTCAAGAAGCTCCCGGAGGCCGGCTTCATCTCGAAGATCCAGTATCCAGGCTTGATCTCCAATGTGGTAATGGTTAAAAAAGGGGGAGAGAAGTGGCGATTGACTTTTCTTTATTGAATAAATCATGCCCCAAGGATTGATACCCCCTGTATCGGATCGACGCGCAGGTTGATTCAGCCGTCGGTTTTTCTATTATGAGTTTTTTGGATGATTTTTCAGGTTATCACCAGATCCGGATGCATTCTCCCGATGTCAAGGATTTCTCATTCATCACGAGGGAGGGATGCTTCGGCTATAAGATGATTCCCTTTGGGTTGAAAAACGCAGGGGCTACATACCAACACATGACGGATCGGGTCTTCCAGGGGTAAAGGGGGAGGAACTTGGAGGTCTATGTCGATAACCTAATGGTCATGAGCAAGTGTGTGGATTCGCACGTACAGGACTGTGAGGAAACATTCGCCACCCTGCGGAAGTTTAAGATGAGGCTGAACCCCTTGAAGTGTGTCTTCAGGGAGAGCCGCAGGAAGTTCCTTGGGCATCTTCTGACCCCGGCAGGGGTAGAGCCTAACCCGGATAAGTTAATGGCCATCCTAGGGCTGGATTCGCCATGTAACGCCAAAGAGGTCCTGTACTTGACAGGCAAGCTTGCCGGGCTAAGTAGATTCCTTTCCAGGTCCGGAGAAAAATATTCATCATTCTTTAAGGTGCTGCGAGGTAATCAAAGGTTTGAGTGGACCGCCTAATGTGAAGAGGCTTTTCAAACGCTAAAGAGGAAGCTCTCCTAAGCTCCGCTACTATAATGCCCGAAGGAGGGGGAGGATCTAACCTTATACCTCGGAGTAGGAGCAGAGGCCGTAAGCTCTGTCCTGGTCAGGGAAGAGGGGAAGAAGCAGTTTCCTATCTACTACGTTAGCCGAATCTTGAAGAAGGCGGAGCTCCGCTACCCCATCTTAGAAAAGTTGGGTTATGCTTTGATCATCTCGGCAAGGAAGCTCCGACCGTATTTCCAAGAACATTCAATCAGGGTGGTGACAGACCATCCTCTTTGCAAGATCTTTGAAGGGGTGGAACACTCGGGAAGGTTGGCCAAGTGGTCCATCGAACTGAGCGAGTTTGATATCTCATTCATACCAAGGCTCTCCATTAAGGCACAGACGGTGGCCGACTTCCTAGCGGTCTATGTTATTGAGGTCGGGGCAGAGGAGCTGCAACTGTAGGGAGCATGGAGGATGATGGTTTATGGGGCCACGGGAAAACATTTCCTTGGGGGAGGAGTGGTGCTGGTAAGCCCCCAGGGGGTCACTATAGAACAGGCGGTAGTCTTGCACTTCCCGGTGACTAACAACCAAGCGGAGTATGAGGCCATGATAGCCGTCCTTCGGTTGGCAGAAGAACTTGAGATCAAGGATGTGGAGGCTTTTACCGACTCGCTGGTTGTACCATCGCAGATCCGAGGGGGTTTGAAGCTAGGGAGCCCACCCTTGTGAAGTACTTGTCCAAGGTGAGGGTCATCATCAGAGGGTTCCGGACGTTCTCAATCCAACACGTCCCCAGGGAAGAGAGTATATCAGCAGATCGGCTGGCTAAGTTTGGACCTCGGGGGGAGGAACCCTGACCGAGCTATTTCGACCTATAATCGAGGAAGGAGAATTGATGGAGATAGATCGGCGACCCTCATGGGTAGACCGCTTAGTGACCTTCCTGACCACGGGTGAGCTTCCAGAAGGGACTAAGGATGCCAAAGGATTCAGGCATAAGGCGGCCCATTACCTAATGCTGGAGAGAGGGTTGCATTGAAAGATGTTGTCAGGGCTCCTAGCAAGGTGTGTGACCGAGGAAGATATCCCGAGGATCCTGGAAGAAGTGCATTTAGGCGAGTGTGGCAGTCACTAGGGGGAAGGACATTGAATGCGAGGGTGGTAAGGTAAGGGTATTTCTGGCAGACCCTGAGGAAGGATGCGGCTAAGTTTGCGTGGAGGTGCCTAAAGTGTCAGCTGTACACTCCCCTCTAGCTCTTGCCCGCTCAAGGGCTCTGAAGCATCACGACACCATGGCCTTTTTCCATCTGGGGGATGGATCTTGTTGGGCCTTTCCCTCCAGCTAGCGGGCAGAGGAGGTTTCTCCTAGTCATGATTGACTACTTCTCCAAGTATCTGGAGGTCAAGGCACTTGCCAAGGTCACATCCCAGGTCATTCAGAACTTTGTTTGGGGAGATATCATATGCAGGCACAGGCTACCCCAGGTGATAGTAACGGATAATGGTCCCCATTTTGCAAGCGAGGAATTCATCAGCTTCTGCACCCAACTGGGGATAGACCTCAGGTTTGCCTCCGTCCACCACCCCAGGAGCAACGACCAGGTGGAGGCGGCAAACACAGCCACCAGGTGGAGGTGGAGAACTTGAGGGGGAATTGGGTGGGACAGCTCCCCTCAGTTCTATGGGCCTTACGAATGACCCCAAACACAGCCACCGGCGAGACCCCCTTCAAACTTTCTCTTGTGTGTGAGGCGGTCCTGCCAGTGGAGTTTGAGGTTCGATTCCCACGGGATCGCGGCTGCGGGAGAAGGAAACGAGGTTTGGAGGTTGGAGAATGAGGGGGAGTTGTACCTCTCATTAGATATGGTGGAATAGCTGCGCAATTTCGCGGCTATCAGGCAAGAGGAAATCAAATGGCGAATGGCAAGATATTTTGACAAGCACATTAGGATCAAACAGTTCGCAGAAGGAGATCTAGTGTTAAAGAAAGTCGATGTCGCGGGATGATCAGCCCCCATTGGAAAGCTCAATCCAAATTGGGAAGGACCCTACATTATCGAAAGGGTTCTAAGAACGGGAGGTTACCACCTCCAAGATGTGGAGGGGAGGTCCATGAGCCACACCTGAAGCGGTGACGATTTAAAACATTTCTACCCATAATGGGGGAAGGTGAAACTCTGTATTTAAAGTCAAGTTATTACATTCTGTTCACTAACTTGTTATTTCTTTCATCGTACATGTTGTGGAATGCGGTTGATAGAAGGGTTGGATGTTTGCACTACCCCGAGCTTGGCTCGGCCCCAGGTAGACCCGCTTCGCAGGCTCTCACCTAGCTGGCAGGTCTGAAGGCTCGCTTGTGGGGGAGAGGTTTGGTTCTCGGAGATACTTCAGTTTGCAGACTTTTGTACTACCCCGAGCTCGGCTTGGCCCCAGGTAGACCCGCTGTACAGGCTCTCATCTAGCTGGCAAGTCCGAAGGCTTGCTTGTGGGGGAGAGGTTTGGTTCTCAGAGATGCTTTAGTTTTGAGACTTTTGCATTACCCCGAGCTCGACTCGACCCCAGGTAGACCCGCTGCGCAGGCTCTCATCTAGCTGGCATGTCTGAAGGCTCGCCTGTGGGGGAGAGGTTTGGTTCTCGGAGATACTTTAGTTTGGAGACTTTTTCACTACCCCGAGCTCGGCTCAGCCCCAGGTAGACCCGCTGCACAGGCTCTCATCTAGCTGACAGGTATGAAGGCTCGCCTGTGGGGGAGAGGTTTTGTTCTCAGAGATACTTCAGTTTGGAGACTTTTGCACTACCCCGAGCTCGACTCGGCCCCAGGTAGACCCGCTGTGCAGGCTCACATCTAGCTGGCAGGTCCGATGGCTCGCTTGTGGGGGAGAGGTTTGGTTCTTGGAGATACTTCAGTTTGGAGACTATTGCACTACCCCGAGCTCGGCTCGGCCCCAAGTAGACCCGCTGCGCAAGCTCTCATCTAGTTGGCAGGTCTGAAGGCTCGCCTGTGAGGGAGAGGTTGGGTTCTCAGAGATAATTCAGCTTGGAGACTCTTGCACTACCCCGGGCTCGGCTCGGCCCCAGGTAGACCCGCTCTGTAGGCTCTCATCTAGCTGGCAGGTCCGAAGGCTCGCCTTTGGGCGAAAGGGACCCCGAGTGGTGCTCGGGCCCGGGTAGACTCGCTGCTCAGGCTCTTATTAGCTGGGCAGGGTTGTAGGCACACCTGGGGGGAAAGGGCTTGTTCTCGGATATGTTCTTCGGAGCACCGCGATATGGAAACTTTGGTACTACCCCGAGCGAGGCTCGGACCTGGGTGGACTCGCTGACCGGGCCTTCTGGGTAGGACAAGTGAATGAGTTCAGTTTTCTACCTAAATCACCTAGAGGGGGAGGGTGAATAGGTGAGTTGTGCGTTTATTTGCGGAATAAAAATTTTAGCGATCTTGCACACAAATCAACCAAACAATCACAGACGACAAAAGATTTATAGTGGTTCCCCAACCTTGGGTACATCCACTTTCCCTCGCCGATCTAGTAAACCACTAGACTCGGCTACTCCACTATCTCAGATTGAAAATCAATCCTACGCCTCAGAACCAAGTTCCTACAATCTTGATCCAAATTGATATACACTCGGAAGGTTAAACTTCCTACAACTCGGAGAAAAATATCCTACAAGAATTGAAAATACAAAAATTGAAAATACAAAAATTGAAAATACAAACAAATGATCTTCAAATCTTGAAATGTTCTGGCTAGATCTTCTTCTTTGAGAGTTGTGGCTTTATCGGATTTGTTGAAGAAGAACTCACGACTAGAATGAGATCTGAAGATTTCCTTTTGACTTCACCCGATCGGAACGTTGTTGGAGTAAGAGAAACTATAATGATTTGGAAATCAACCTTTGTCTGAATCCTTCGAATCGGAAACCCTAACTCTTGCACGATGAAGATCGGTGGCGGTGGCGGGTCTCGTATTTGGAAAGAGAGGGAGAGAGGATTCAGCGACTTGAGAAAATATGACAGCGTGTAGATCTTTCTTTCTTGGTGTTAGGGTTAGTCGGTTGACATGACCTTATATAGGATCTCTCTAACGGTCATAATTATTCTTAATGATGTACACGTGGACCAATCATATCATGTGATTTTAAAATCCTGTCAATCTGTGTAACACCCCTACCCGTCGCATGGTATATAGCAGTAGGTCCGGCCGGGGCCCGACGCCATATACTACAGATAGACCGAAGGGTTACAGAATGAAACCATTCTCCCAAACATAAACGTCCTACATAGAGCAACTAGCGGAAGCTTTTAATTAGTTGAAAGAACCCAAAAACAAATAAAATTTATTATGAATGTCCACCAACCACAATAGGAATTAAATACTAAAATACACAAAAGTACTTGGCCTTATGGCCTTACAAATGTTCACTTAACAATAGAGTGTTTTACAGACATCGGCTCACAGGCCGGCCACACATGACAGAAACAAAACAACGGTTCACTTTGGCCTTCGAGGGCCAACATAGCAGCTTGGGCTTCAGCCCGCTATTTGGTACTTGGTTCCGCCGCACCTTCAAGCAACAATCCACTGTACGGTGGCAAACAAAGCAACGGTCAGCTAAAGATGACCATATTATAACGACCCCGCCCCTTATTCGGGACAGCGGTGCTCCTTCCCTGCATTTCATTAGCCCAGCTAAACAATTAAGTGCATAAGTATATTTTGCCACAGGTATAGGCTCGCTCGGCCCAACACCCCGTGCACTCAGGGCACATTCTCAGTGAATCTGGTCAATTCCATGACTTCACTACCATCCAAAAATCCTTGTTAAACTACAACCTAGCATAGTTTACCACAGGTGGAGGCTCACACGGCCGCCCACCCCGTGCACTCAGGGCATATTGACGGTGTACCAGACTTCCCGGATACCACCTTCGTTCAGAGGTCCTTGACTTGACGGATTACTTTGAGCATTTCAGTCTTTACAGCCCCTGGCCTGAGACTCTCATTATGCCACCGATGAGAGCCAATTTTCCGGTACTCTCATGTTATAGTTCACATAACGCAGGTACAGCTCCACTATTTCTCGTTGCTCAAGTCGCCCTATTCGTCTCTGAGTACCGTAGTACTCATGGCCAAACCTGCAGGGCGCGGGTCGGTTTTGCCTTTCCTGTTCGGCTCCCTGGCCTAATAATTCTGAACCCCATGGGCTAACCGTTTTCCAAATAAAGACCCTACATGTCTCCTGGAGACATGCCTCGCACATACAATCCCAATTATACAAGGTTGGCGCCAGACCACCTAGTTGGCAGGAATGCATTTCCGCCCAGTTTTCCGGGTGCACCTTAGAGTTAATCCCCAAGGCTCCCTGTTGCAATCTACCGTGTAGAAAACCCGAAGAACACCACAATACAGAGTCTTCTCCGACAATAAATGCATAATGCAACATCACCGATCCAGACAAACACGTCCGGGTAGTCTTCACACACAATGCCTATGCCCGTACTTCGATTCCGGACTCTAAATAAGGGGGACTTCACATATCTAACCCAAGGAACACCGCACACTCACCGCACACTCGCGGGAGCGGGTTTCCCATATAGAAAGGAAGAGGACTTCACATGTCCAAGTTGAGAATCGTTACCCTTGAAGTCCGTTTTGGCGCCATGAGAGACTAGCCGGATGGAAAGCTTCGTAACGAGAATGCCTCCGTGGATCCGGTCTCGGTTTTCGATTCGGTGCTCCGATGCTCCGCCGACGGCTAGGATCCTCCTCCTCCTTCTTCCTTTATTTTTCCGCTCTCTAAGACTTAAGAAAGAGAAATGCCAAAAGAAAATGAGGAGTTTAATCCCCACTCCCGGCCTTAAGGAAGGAGGATTATTCCTAAGCCGTCAGATCTGATTTAAAGAAAACGAACGGCTCGGATCCAACCAAAAAGTCACTAAAATAAGCCGAACACAGCTTTGCACACAGCCGTGTGCCTGCCCGTGTGCCCTGCTTGCACACGAAGTCGTCGATCCAGAGTAGGACATGGGTCGAGACACGCCCGTATCTCAACCTTGCATGCCTGTGTCGGGTCATCGACACGCCCGTGACCAGGGGCGTGTTGATGGGCTAAACCCGAATAGGCAAGCGTACCTGTCGAATTGTAGTACCAAGGTCGTATTTAAACACAGGGTTGTCAATTACTGCTACTCACGCTTGAAATATTATCCTACCGGAAAATAGTTGGATTTTGAGAATTTTTTAAGTAAAATGGACGATAAATTACGAGACGAAAACTTATATAAAAAGGCTAGCATTCGATCATTGATTCACCATGAAATGAAACGAGAAAATAAAAGGGCATAGTTTTAAATTTGCAAATCCAACTCGGCCGTGACGGATCTGAAAATGAGACAAAATCTCGCTAGAGCATTAGGCCTCCTAACTTATAGACTCTTTGATCGAAATCTCTTTACAAACCAAAGAAGCC
This sequence comes from Platanthera zijinensis, assembly GCA_039513925.1. Classification (NCBI taxonomy): domain Eukaryota; kingdom Viridiplantae; phylum Streptophyta; class Magnoliopsida; order Asparagales; family Orchidaceae; genus Platanthera; species Platanthera zijinensis. The sequence goes on along the minus strand of CM077080.1, from coordinate 96,196,749 downwards.
TAAAGTTGCATTATCGAAGTGATCCGCACTATTAGATTTGACTCCAATCCAGAAGATTTACGTCGTCCTATCTCTAGGGTTGCGTTCAACTCCTTCCTTCTTTGAGTGATCTTTCACATTCACGAGCCTCTCGGCTACTCGAATATGAGATCATAAGCCTACTACCGTATACCGGAAATACGGAGTCGACGAAATAATTATTCAAAGAAGGACCGAGTAGAATTACGCAAAAATAAAACTATGAAATAAAAATAATTCTCATTTCAAATCATGGATCCTCATGATCGAATGCTAAAAGAAAATTAGCTACGCATGATTGAAAAGGAAGACAAAATAAGAGAAGAAGATTTCATATTTTTTAATACTAAAAGGAAAGAAAGAACACAATAGCTTGAACAAAATGATATTACTTAAACAAAATGAGATTACAAAGAAAAGGAAACTAGAAATGAAAATTACAATGAAAAACACTCTCTTGACTTGTACTCTCCAAAAGCTCTCTCCAAAAGCCAACCTCTAAAAGCATGGTACATGGGTTCCTTTTATAGATGAAGAGGGAAGATTCTAGAATGGAAAATGAAGAGGGGATACAAAGGGGTGGCCGACCACATCAAGGGGGGTTGATTCATGCATGCATTAATAAAGGGGAGAGAGAAAAGAGAAGATGCATGTATAACATTTAATGAAAAATATAAAATAAGAAGGGGGGGGGAGGAGAGGGCCGGTCATGTTTGAGATAGAAATGCATGCATGAAATAATGTGGAGAGAGAGAAGATGAGGTGGCAAGGAATGCATGCACTAGAAATAAAGGGCCGGCCATAATAAGGGGAATGAATGGATTTGGATTTAATGAGGAGAGAGGGAGATGCATGCATGAGATAATAGGTGGCCAGCCATGCATGAAATTATTCATGCATGGCATTTAATGAAAGAGGGGGGCTGCTTGGAGTTCGGGTAGAGGAATGTAGGCTATATGGGCTTTAATTCTTCATGCTCGGGTTGCTTGAATAGCTGCTCCAAAAGGCTCGGGTTGCATGGGATTTTGAGGGGGCCGGGCTGCTCTTGATGCTTCATGTAGGGCTCGGGTTTAGGTTGGGGGCTGCTCCAAAGTGGGCTTGATGGCTGCTCCAAGGGCTTGTGGGCTGCTCTATATGCATGATGGCCGGCCACCTACAAAGAGCAAGACATAATGTTAATAATTAAACAACTAATCATAAGACATGACATTAGTTATTAAAACATTTTAAAAAAAGATAAAACATAACATAATTTTATAATATTAGCTATAATAATAACCCCTAATATAAAGATAACAAAAATGACCAAACATAAATAAATCAACACATATAACATAAGTTTGTAATTTTGTTAAACATAATAGGAACAAAACACCAAATAAAACATAAGTTTATAATAATCAAAACATATCATAAAATATCAACATCCAAGCATAAAATTGTAATGAAATTTTGGAAATAAGCTTCTAAATTACCTCAAAAAAGGATGACTAAACTAGTCATCAAATTCCCCCATGCTTAGACATTTGCTTGCCCTCAAGCAAATAGAAATAAAAATAGGGAGAAACAAAAAGAAAACAAAAGATATATATATTTTAAGTTCCATAGTTAAGAAAAACAAAAACAAGAAAAATTAAACTATCCTAATATTCATGTTACCAACTAGTGGGGTGAGAAGTGCACAATAGAAAATTTGAAAGTGGAACCCTAAAAATCTCATTAAAACATAAGAAAAGTCTACTAATTTCTAAATCTTAAAAGCAAGGCATCCAAAATAAATGAAAATAAGGACAACAAAAGTAGAGGTTCTAAATAAACGGCGCATTAACAAACTACTAGGTTACTAGATAAACATTAACCCTAAAACACTCCAAGATAACCTCCAAAGAAATCCATCAATGATGGTGGCCATAGGCTTGTACGTTCACACTTTCTCCACTACGCGAAATTAAGTTCTAAGATCATTAGGACTTCTACTAGGCATTAAAACTTGGCTTAGGTAAATGATTAGGAAGTGGAATCAAAGATAAACATGAAGGTTTTAGGCACTAAACCAAGGTGAGCTCAAAAATAAATAAAGCATAATAAAAATGAGAAATAACAAGTATGTCATTTCTCCAATATGAAACTACAAAACAAGGCCATGAAATTTTTTCTTTTATAAACTTGGCCAAACATAAACTTTTTGCATTCTTTTTTATTTATTTTGATTTTTCATTTTTCTTTCTCAAATTTTTTCTTTTTGAATAACATTTGATAAGAAAACTCCAAAAATAAGCTTGAGAATTTCCTATTCATTTCAAAAATAATACCCCTCCACAAAAAATAATTTTTAAGCTCAAATTTATAGTGCAAAAATAGGAAAGGTATTTGGCTTTGGTGAACATCATGAAATGAAAGGTGGAGCTAAAACAAAAAAAAAGGAAAAGGCCCAAAATTGTTTTGCAGGGGTTTTGTTTTTGGTGGGCACGAAAAGCTCAAACTATTCAAATGGTGGCCTAAATCATTTCTAAAGAACATAAAAACGGCGCAAATGCTTCGAGAGTAGCTTGGTACAAGTTCTAGACACCAAGAAAGACTACCCCGCAAATGAAAAAGAGCAAATGATACCTAGCAACCATTCATAAGCAATTAACCGAATAAAGAGACGTAACTACAAATTGCTAACTTATATTTGAAAAACCGAATGCCTCTATTTAAGAAAAAGAAACTAATGGAACTGAACTATGCTAAAATGATAAGTTTAGAAAACATTTTCAAAGGATTCTACATAGAACTATAAAAACCGCACGGGCCTACACATCACTAGAAGAAACATAAAGAAAAACGATAGAAATAATTTTAGATTTGGTTTTTCAAATCGATTTAAGCACATGAATTTTTTTTTTTGAGTTTTGTTTTTTTTTCTAATTTTTGGGTTTTATATTTTATAATTTTTTTGGATTTTGATGACATAATATAAAATACTATACTAATATAAAACATAAATTTTTTTCTTTTCTTTTTGGAAGAAGAAAGACAGAAAGAAAGACCAAAAGAAACTAGACCCCCCCCCCATGCTTAAATTCTTCATTGTCCTCAATGAAGAAAACATAAAGAAAAAGAGAAGGGGACTGAGAAGAAGAGAAAAAGAAAAATGCAGGAAAATAAATAAATAAAAAGAACAGGACTTCCCCGGGTTCGTGAGATGAAGGCGGATGTCGCTCCCCCATGCTTGCTTTTTAGAGTACTTGATCGTCAGCAGGTATGACTTTATCCATCTGATATCAGCAGCGGCGGAGCGGCGGCAACGATCATGGACTTGATTGGCCTCCGGTAGAAAGAGCAAAATAAAAGAAAAAATAGAGAGTCCGTGGGCAGATGCCCAATAATGTTTTGTTATTACAATAGTTCAGAGTTCGAATAGAAAAAAGAGTTTCAAAATAATAATAAAAATGTCCAGAAATAAAAATGTCCATCAGAAAATAATAAACTAAGAATCAAAAAGAAGATTCTCCTTTGCAGGAGTCACAGAATCATTAGAGAAATAGAGTTTAAGTCTATGGCCATTAACTTTAAAGTCCCCCTTATCGGGGTGTGAAAGTAGCACAGTGCCGTAAGGAAAAGCATCCATGACCGTAAATGGTCCAGACCATCGAGATTTAAGCTTTCCAGGGAAGAGACGTAAGCACGAATTAAAAAGAAGAACCTGATCGCCTGGTTTAAACGTTTTAGGATAGCGCAGGTTCTTATCGTGATACAATTTCGTGTGTTCTTTACAAATTTTATTTTTTTCATATGCATACGCTCGCCAATCGTCAAGCTCATTTAGTTGGTTTTTTCTATGCTCGCCGACCGAGTGCGGATCGAAATTAAAAAACTTTAACGCCCAGTACGCACGGTGTTCTACTTCTACCGGAAGATGACACGATTTTCCATAGACTAATCGGAAAGGAGTACAACTGATGGCGGTCTTGTACGCTGTCCGATAGGCCCACAGAGCATTGTCTAATTTTAAAGACCAATCCTTACGAGAAGTAGAAACGTTTTTTTCCAAAATTCATTTAAGTTCACGATTGACTACCTCGACCTGTCCGTTAGTTTGGGGGTGATAAGCAGTGGATAATTTATGCGTAACGCCATATTTGGCTAAAGACTTAGTGAGTTGAGCGTTGCAAAAATGACTTCCCCTATCACTAACGATCGCTCGAGGAAAACCAAAGCGAGAAAATAATTTTTTTAGAAAATTGACAACAACGCGAGCATCATTATTTGGTAGAGCTTGGGCCTCTGCCCACCTAGAAACATAATCAACTGCGACTAGAATATATTTATTTCCTAAGCTGGAGAGAAATGGGCCGACAAAGTCTATGCCCCATAGATCAAAAACTTCGCACTCGAGAAAGTAGTTTTGTTCCATTTCATTTTTATTTGAGAGATTTCCAGTCCGCTGGCATCGATCGCACCCGCCCACAAAGATTTGTGCATCTTTAAATATGCTTGGCCAATAGAAGCCAGCACTAAGTACTTTGTGTGCGGTGCGGTTAGCTTGATAGTGCCCGCCAGTCGGACCTTCATGAACATGTTTTAAAATTTGGTGACCCTCTTCCCGCGAAACACATCTCCTTACCACCTGGTCCGCACAAATGCGAAATAGAAATGGTTCTTCCCAAAAATAATACTTCAACTCCAAAAAGAATTTCTTCTTTTGGTGAGTGGAGTATTCTTTTGGAAGGACCCGGGCCACAAGATAATTGGCCAGATCGGCAAACCAGGGGGTAGGAGATGAAGAAATATTAAAAAGACGCTCATCCGAAAAAGAGTCATTAATAAAAGTTTCATTTAAAATATCTAGATTGGGATTTTCAAGACGAGAGAGATGATCAGCTGCTAAGTTTTCCGCTCCTTTCTTATCCCGAATCTCCAAGTCGAATTCTTGAAGTAAGAGGATCCAACGGATAAGACGCGGCTTGGCATCTTGTTTAGAAAGGAGGTACTTCAAAGCGGAATGATCCGTGAAAACAATAACCTTAGAAAGAGTAACATACGGTCGGAATTTATCAAAAGCAAAAATAATTGCTAAGAGCTCTTTCTCCGTCGTGGTGTAATTTTCTTGCGCAAAAGTGAGAGTTTTACTAGCATAGAAAATCGGATGAAAGCTCTTAGCAATTCGTTGACCTAGAACCGCACCTACCGCATGATTACTCGCATCGCACATTATTTCGAACGGTAAATCCCAAACTGGGGCGATCATAATAGGAGCATTTATAAGTTTCGATTTTATTAATTCAAAGGCCTCGGGACAAGATTTATCAAAAACAAAAGGAGTGTCTTTTTCGAGAAGGTGGGTGAGAGGTTTAGTGATTTTTGAAAAGTCTTTAATAAATCTACGATAAAAACCCGCATGACCTAAAAAACTTCTAATTGCTTTAACGGTTGTAGGTGGTGGTAACTTTTCAATTATTTCAATTTTTGCCTTGTCCACTTCAATTCCCCTAGCGGAAATTTTGTGGCCAAGGACTAAACCCTCACGTACCATAAAGTAGCACTTATCCCAATTTAAGACTAAATTTGTCTCCTCGCAGCGTTTTAAAACTTTTCCTAGATTTTCTAAACATAGTTCGAATGAGTCGCCAAAAACGGAAAAGTTGTCCATAAAAACTTCCATAATATTTTCTACATATTTGTCGAAGATGGCTAGCATACACCGCTGAAAAGTAGCCGGTGCGTTGCATAGCCCAAAAGGCATCCTACGGTAGGCAAAAGTTCCAAAGGGGCAAGTGAATGTTGTCTTCTCTTGGTCTTCGGGTGCAATAGGGATTTGAAAGTATCCCGAAAGACCGTCGAGAAAGCAATAAAAACTATGCCCGGATAAGTGTTCTAAGATTTGATCGATAAAGGGGAGGGGGAAGTGATCTTTATGAGTGACATCATTTAATTTGCGGTAGTCGATGCACATCCTCCATCCCGTTACCGTCCTAGTCGGAATTATATCGTTATTTTCATTAGTTATTACCGTGACGCCACCCTTTTTAGGGACTACCTGGACCGGACTTACCCACTGACTATCGGAGATGGGATAAATGATCCCCGCATCTAATAACTTGAGAACCTCACCCTTCACAACCTCCTTCATGTTGGGATTAAGACGTCGCTGAGGTTGGACTACACCCTTAGAATTTTTTTCAAAAAATATTTTGTGTGTGCAGAAAGAGGGGCTTATGCCAGGAATATCACAAATTTGCCACGCTATAGCTCAGCGATGCTTTTGTAGTAGTTCGATCAATTGATCGTTTTCGGATTGGGAAAGAAAAGCCGAGATTATAACGGGCAATTTTGAATCTTTTGCAAGAAAGGCATATTTGAGGTGGTCAGGCAGTGGTTTTAAATCAAGATGGGGTGGTTCGTCATAAGAATTTTTTAAGTTTTTCTCTTTTTCAAAAACAAGATTTTCATACTTTTTTCTACTATATACAAAATTATTTTCAAAATTTTCTTGGATCGACATCACCGGGTTGTGAAAATTATGTGAAGAAATTTCAGAAAACGAAGAGGAGAATTCATTGGAAGAAATGTTGGAAAGGGAAAGGGAAGAGTCTTCATTTAGAACGTCAACAAAGAAACAAGAGTCATCATTTTTAAGGAGTTTTTCAAGGATTGATTTATGGAAAATGTGACCTCATCATCTCCCACACGCAAAAACAACTTTCCGTTACTAACGTCTATAACTGCTCGAGAGGTGGCTAGAAATGGTCGTCCAAGGATAAGAGGAACCTCGACGTCCTCTTCAATATCAAGAATGACAAAATCCACCGGGAAGATGAATTTGTCGACCTTTACTAGCACGTCCTCAACGATACCTAGTGGATACTTAATAGACCTATCAGCTAATTGGATACTCATTCTTGTAGGGCTCAGAGTGCCCAATCCTAACTTCTTAAATAGTGAAAAAGGCATCAAATCGATGCTCGCTCCTAGATCCGCTAAGGCGTGTTTAACGAACAGATCACCAAAGACGCACGGAATGGAAAAACTACCCGGGTCATTTATCTTTTTAGGCAAATTAGAATTTTTAACGACTGCCGAGCATTCTTCATTCAATGTTACATGTGATAAGTTCTCCAATTTCGTCTTGTTCGTTAATAAGTCCTTAAGATATTTTGCGTACTTCGGCATTTGACTAATCGCTTCATGAAATGGCAAATTAATGTGAATTTGTTTGAACATTTCAAGAAAGCGTTGGTACTGATCATCTAGTTTGTCTTTCCTAAGTCTAGCCGGATAAGGAGGTGGCAGAAATTCTTTTAGAACAATCGGAGCATCATTTTGAAAACCATTTTTTTCTTTTGCAGAATTAGAAATAATGGAGCTATCCTTTTATTTTTCAAAAATAGATTTTTCTTTTTCAAGATCTATATTATCATTCTCCGTGGGGGTACAAACAGGAGGGACAATCACCCTTGGCTCTTCCCTTGTGGTGGGCTCATTAACAACCTTACCGCTCCGAAGGGAAATCGCATTTGCGTGCTCCATTGGGTTAGGCTCAGTGTTCGAGGGAAGAGTTCCAGGTGGTCTCTCATGAAAAGCCTTGGCGAGTTGGCCGACCTGATTTTCTAAGTTTTTCATTGATCCCGTTAAGTTTCTAATAGTAGCATCGTTCGAGCTTATATACTTAGCGAGGATCTCTTCCAAAGGGGAAGGTTTTTGAAAATTTTGTTGTGGTGGTGGTGGTGGTGGTGTAAAATCGTGCGGTGGGCGTACAACATTATCGTTATTAATCCACGAGAAATTAAGATGGTTACGCCATCCGGGGTGATAAGAATTAGACGAAGAATTAAAACCAGGCGGAGAAGAAAAATTCGGAAAAGCAGAAAAATTGTTCGCAGAAATATTTTGAGCAGGCCTGGGTATGTTCCCCAGATAATCCACCTGCTCGGCAGCAGCAGCATTTTCATATACCTTAGCGGCGGAGGGAGCAGTCATCTCCGAGATCTTCTTGTTGAGCATTTCCACTTGCATCGCCAGTTGTGTCACCGAATCCACTTCATATATACCTGCAGGTTTAGATGGGCGAGACCTAGACGAATTCCACTGATAAGTGTTCATCGCCATGTCATTGATAAGCTCAAGAGCGGCTTCCGGAGTTTTGCGGTCTAAAGAACTAGCGGAAGCGGCATCTATCATCTGCTTAGTTTCTTGATTTAGCCCATTATAGAATGTCTGGACCTGCAACCATACAGGCAGAGCATGATGTGGGCATCTTCTCAAAAGTTCTTTGAACCTCTCCCAAGTTTCATAAAGGGTCTTAGAATTAATTTGAGAGTATGAAGTTATATCATTTCGCAGCTTAGCAGTTTTAGCGGGGGGAAAATAACGAGAAAGAAATTTTTCAGTTAAAATGTTCCAAGTAGTGATTGATCCTCTTGGGAGAGAACTCAACCACTGTTTGGCTTTGGTTCTTAGGGAGAAGGGGAAAAGTCTTAGCCTTATAGCATCATCTGAGACACCATTGATTTTAAAGGTGTCACAGATTTCAAGAAAATTGGCAATATGCAAGTTCGGATCTTCATCTTGTAATCCGTCGAACTGTACATATTGCTGCACCATTTGTATGATGCTAGGCTTAAGCTCGAAGTTATTGTTCGCAATCGCAGGTTGAACAATACTTGTCTCTGTCCCTTCCAAGTTGGGTCGAGCATAATCGGACATGGTCCTTTGCTGAGCCATTCCTGGGTTAGGGTCTCCCATCTCAGAATTAAAATTACAATCCCCGTAGGAATCCTCAACCGCTGTTTGAGAAGTGGAAGCCCCGAATCGTAGTTGTCTCCGAAAGGAGCGTTCGATTTCCGGGTCCAAATCAACAAGTAGCGACGGATTCGCTCGGGTCATGCACTAGCAAAGAAAACGAGGGAAGATGAAAATGAAAGCTTGAAAAAGAGAAGAAAGGATTTTTTTTTTAATAGATTTTTTTACGGCTTGGCTCTCGAACTTCCCGAGGACTACCCGGTGAAGGGTTCGCCCGGTACTAGGTAAAATGGTGGTGCTTAAAGCCCCTTACCCTTTTCGAGAGATTTTAGGTGGGGTAGAAATAAGGTGAAGTGGGTTGATTATAAATATTTAAATATATAAATATAATTTTTTTGATTTTTTTGTAGAAGTAATAGCGCAAGCGTTTTCAAAATATTGACGAGAAAACTCCCCAGCAACGGTGCCAAAAACTTGATGGGCTAAACCCGAACAGGCAAGCGTACCTGTTGAATTGTAGTACTAAGGTCGTATTTAAACACGGGGTTGTCAATTACTGCTACTCACACTTGAAATATTATCCTACCGGAAAATAGTTGGATTTTGAGAATTTTTTAAGTAAAATGGACGAAAAATTACGAGACGAAAACTTATATAAAAAGGCTAGCATTCGATCATTGATTCACCATGAAATGAAACGAGAAAATAAAAGGGCATAGTTTTAAATTTGCAAATCCAACTCGGCCGTGACGGATCCGAAAATGAGACAAAATCTCGCTAGAGCATTAGGCCTCCTAACTTATAGACTCTTTGATCGAAATCTCTTTACAAACCAAAGAAGCCTAAAGTTGCATTATCGAAGTGATCCGCACTATTGGATTTGACTCCAATCCGGAAGATTTACGTCGTCCTATCTCTAGGGTTGGGTTCAACTCCTTCCTTCTTTGAGTGATCTTTCACATTCACGAGCCTCTCGGCTACTCGAATATATGATCATAAGCCTACCACCGTATACCGGAAATACGGAGTCGACAAAATAATTATTCTAAGAAGGACCGAGTAGAATTACGCAAAAATAAAACTATGAAATAAAAATAATTCTCATTTCAAATCATGGATCCTCATGATCGAATGCTAAAAGAAAATTAGCTACCCATGATTGGAAAGGAAGACAAAATAAGAGAAGAAGATTTCATATTTTTTAATACTAAAAGGAAAGAAAGAACACAATAGCTTGAACAAAATGATATTACTTAAACAAAATGAGATTACAAAGAAAAGGAAACTAGAAATGAAAATTACAATGAAAAACACTCTCTTGACTTGTACTCTCCAAAAGCTCTCTCCAAAAGCCAACCTCTAAAAGCATGGTACATGGGTTCCTTTTATAGATGAAGAGGGAAGATTCTAGAATGGAAAATAAAGAGGGGATACAAAGGGGTGGCCGACCACATCAAGGGGGGTTGATTCATGCATGCATTAATAAAGGGGAGAGAGAAAAGAGAAGATGCATGTATAACATTTAATGAAAAATATAAAATAAGAAGGGGGGAAGGAGAGGGGCCGGTCATGTTTGAGATAGAAATGCATGCATGAAATAATGTGGAGAGAGAGAGAAGATGAGGTGGCAAGGAATGCATGCACTAAAAATAAAGGGCCGGCCATAATAAGGGGAATGAATGGATTTGGATTTAATGAGGAGAGAGGGAGATGCATGCATGAGATAATAGGTGGCCGGCCATGCATGAAATTATTCATGCATGGCATTTAATGAAAGAGGGGGCTGCTTGGAGTTCGGGTAGAGGAATGTAGGCTGCATGGGCTTTAATTCTTCATGCTCGGGTTGCTTGAATAGCTGCTCCAAAAGGCTCGGGTTGCATGGGCTTTTGAGGGGGCCGGGCTGCTCTTGATGCTTTATGTAGGGCTCGGGTTTAGGTTGGGGGCTGCTCCAAAGTGGGCTTGATGGCTGCTCCAAGGGCTTGTGGGCTGCTCCATATGCATGATAGCCGCCGCCACCTACAAAGAGCAAGACATAATGTTAATAATTAAACAACTAATCATAAGACATGACATTAGTTATTAAAATATTTAAAAAAAAGATAAAACATAACATAATTTTATCAAATTAGCTATAATAATAACCCCTAATATAAAGATAACAAAAATGACCAAACATAAATAAATCAACACATATAACATAAGTTTGTAATTTTGTTAAACATAATAGGAACAAAACACCAAATAAAATATAAGTTTATAATAATCAAAACATGTCATAAAATATCAACATCCAAGCATAAAATTGTAATGAAATTTTGGAAATAAGCTTCTAAATTACCTCAAAAAAGGATGACTAAACTAGTCATCACGTGTCACCCATAACAGCCATGCTAACCGTCACGACCCTTGATGGACACGGGTGGCGACACGCCCGTATCAAATGTGACACGCCCGTGTCAACCAGTACACGCCCGTGTTCGGGGCCGTGTCCTCTAGTTGACACAGGACAAACTCTCCCGAAGAGTACACGGCTATGTAACACGCCAGTGTCACATATCGTGTGCCTGACACGCTCTGTGACACACCCGTGTCACAGGACGTGTTCGAGCACTCGATGCTCATCGACCTCAATTCGACCACCCGAGAACGATACGGCCATGTGATACGCCCGTGTCACATGCCGTATTCTCCCTACCAAAGCCCAAACTTGGTTCGAACATCACCTATTTTGCTTTTAAGTTTCGGGGCATTACAATCTGGACTTAACAGAAATTCTATAGAAAATGAACTTCATTTCTCGAGTGAAAAGGTTACTTCTCGAGAACTAGGAATTTCTTCTCAAGATAAGGCAGCCAATGGCGTTGAGTCAGGTCTAATCATTCAACGCTCTCAACGCTTTTAGACTTGGAAGATCCAGATATAGATGGCGTTGAGACATCTCTTGACATTCAATGCTTTTACTAGTGAGTACACGAGTACTATCTTGAACTTCTCGAGTACTGGACTGAATGTCTCGAGTACTATACTGAACTTCTCGAGAAATGAACTTAGAAAAAATATTCCTGATATCGGAAAAAATTACTCAAGAATAGGAGTTGATTTCTCGAGAGAAAGAAAATTTCTCGAGAACAAAGAATAGAATTTCTCGAGAACTAAGGGTTGTTCTCGAGAACTACACTTAGAAAATTTTTTGAGATATCAAATGAATACTCGAGAAGTAGAGAAAGAGTCTACCCGAGAACTAAACTTAGTTACTCGAGAACTAAGTTAGTACTACTCGAGAACTAAAGGATTACTCGAGTAATGGACTTAGAGAATTTCTGTTTTTAAGAAAATATTTCTTTTGAAAATATAAAATACTCATCACCAACATTCTATCCTTTGATCCAAGTGCTTGAATATGAAGTTTATCCCAATAGAGAGGCTACACATGAGTCAACACCTTGGATTACATAATGAGGGATTACATTGTGTGGTCCTGTGTTTATGACCCACTGCAGACTGACATTGGTCTACCCTTAGCAATAAAATCCTGTAAACACATAACTAAAACCGAATATCAAATACAACTTAATTCATCTTAGTTCAAGGGTGACTTCTTGCAAATCTGGGTTATTATGGATGCAATACCCAACAATCTCCTTCTATTTATAGAAATCAGAATCCTCTACACTAAGGTGAATTATATCATAATAAAAAGAACTGGAGATGAAAAGTTAAGAACAGAATGAGGTGCAAGAAATAAAGAAGAACACATAATTATCAAAACTAGAGTTTATATAATCAGAATAGTTTTAGATTTCATGTCTACATTCATTCAATCCATTATCGCAAAAATCAAAAGTTCTGTTCTGGCTCTATTGCTGTGGATGTTGCTTGTCATACTTTTCCTATTGCCTCCTTAGATAACTGAATGGCTTAGGATAGTACTTTGGAGGTTTTGGAGGTGCTTTTGGATTGTTTCTGCCATACTCTCTGTCATATATCCTTCTCTTCATGAGAGACTTTTCATACATTTCTCATTCAGCAAAACTATAATGTAGATCTTTGCTTTCATTGTAGTCCATTACAAGCTTCAGAGTGTCTAGAATCAGGTTCTTGGAGGTAGGGCTCCAGATTTCAGCATACTCTTGAGCTTTCCTCTTCTCTATCTCAGGATTGGGAACTAATTTAGAGGCAGAGGGACCTTCACCGTATTTCCTTCTCTTGGGAATATGGACTTCAGGTAGGTCCTGGGGAATAATGTCATCCCATACTTGAGTGTAAGACTCTAGAGGATTGGTTTCATCAGAAGGTCTAGGAGAGAAGGTAGGCATAGGAGCAGGACCAGGCATCTGAGCAGACTGACTTTCAACAAGTTGATTGAGATGATGAGGAATAATATTTGGATCTGCTTGAAAGTCTGGAAAGATCTGATTGTGCATCCAAACTATTGTATCATATGTATGAAACTTCACAGACTGGATTTGAGCAAGCACATCCATATTGATTTCTGTTAAATTTCCAGTCCAAAGTGCATTAGCACTTTTAGTAAAATCTACTACAAGTTTGTCTACATGCTCTTTTACTAGGGTCTCCCCCTTTCTGATTTCTACACATAGAGTGCTTATGGTGTCATCTTTGAAAGTGCCAACTTCTTCACATACTTTCATAACATTTTCTTGTGCTTTCTTCTCAAGGAAAATCTGATTGCTTGCTAGGGTTATGCATTGATTCATGACTTCACCAACACTTATAATAGTGTGGTCTAAGGCTTTTCCACCAATCTGAAAGAGATGTTTCAGTTGATCTGTGTTATGTTGAATTTCTACAAATCCTCTACTCATTTCCTTTTCAAGAGCAGTAACTTGATTTTGCACTGTTTTCAAGGAATCATCAAAGTGCTTTCTTTGGTCAACCAACATCTATTAAATTTTACTTAATATATCAGAATAATTGGTAGAAGCAGAAGCAGTATCAGTAGTAGGAGAAACAAAAGATGGAGGAGGAGGAGCTGCTAAAGGAACAACATCTTCAATAACTACAGAGCTTTGAGCTCTTTTGGTGTGAGAAAGAACAATTTCTTCTTCTTCATTAGTAAAGACAGGAAGAGAGAAATTTAAATTCCTCAAGGTTGGTTCAACTGGTTCTGGAGAACCTTTGTCATCATCAGAGAGGAGGATAGTGTCTTGCTTGTCTTGTACAGCAGATTCAGAGTCAGCAGGAGGTGAATTAGGTGACTAAATTTGTGATGCAACAGGGGCTGTAGATGGTGTATGCATAGGAGGGGGTTTCTTTGCTGGAGTTGATGAGGGAGAAAGAGCATATTATAGAGCTTTTACTAGAGATTGTACATGAAGTGGTTATTTATCAGTAAGTTCTTCTATCATCCTATCTATGTCTTCTGCTGAAGATAAGTTGGTATCCTGAGCTTGTTCATTTGTATGCAATTCTATTGAAGTGGCTGGAAGAGGAGATCTGACTGGAGAGGAGGAGTGAGTTCTGATATCAGGAACAGAGGAGACAGGCTCCCCCTCAATTGCTACACCAATTGTGTCAGCAATTCTAGGATGAGAGGGAGATAGGGTCCTGTCCTCTGAGGCAGGGGCTTCTGAAACTTTTGCAGCTCGTGTTGGATTCTTTAACTTGACTTCCTATCTTTGAAAGGAGGAAATGGAAACTTTTTCATATGATGAATGGGAGTACCCTTTGAAGTATCAAAAACTTGAGGATTTATCTCATGAAGCATTAGAGATATTATCCTTGCAAAATTTGGAGTCTTGATGCTCTCTCTAATCTTATCAAGTATCATCATTCCAAATTGAAATCTCTTCCTACAGACTATTGCTGTGAGAACTGTAAATAGATCATAATAAATAAATCCTATTGAACCTGTCTTGGACCAGAGAATCTTTCCAATGATATCTACTAGAAGTTTGCTTTCTGCATTTAGGTCTGGCCTTCTAACAGAAGAAGCTTTAGAGGATATTCCACAAAACCAGCATGCCCTCTCATTATCTTCCTCAGTTAGATAGTCTTCTTCATCTACAACTGGCATTCTTAATTGCTGAGAGACAATGGTCTTATTCAACTTGATCTTAATACCTTTAACCATGGATTTCAGGACTTTCCCATTTCTCTTTACTTTAAGGTTCTTGAAAAAATTTTCAACTTCTGGAAACAGTATTCTACAAGGTTCTTGAAGAACAAACGACAAACTAGCGCTGTCGAGAAGTAGCAGCAGATTTTTCAAGTCGTCTGACAGTTTTGCGATCCCAGCAACAACTAGCTCACTTCCAACACTGATCTTGGATTGTGGCGCCATGGATTCTTCAGAAAAAGAGGGTGAGCGACAGAGGGAAGATGACGACGACGAAATCTCTGGTTCAGCGGTGGAAAACAAACCGTTTTCTCGAGAAATGGATTTTTAAATCGTGTAGATTTAATGAAATCTAAATTCTCTATTTATATAAGTCTAGTAATGATGATTAGGTCTAAATTAAGCCTTAAATTAGGGCGGAAATCAAGCTTTGAGCGAAACAGAAGAATTCAAAAAATTTCGAAAAGTGAAGAGTCATTTCTCGAGTGGAGACTTAGTTCTCGATAGATGAATGACTGCTTCTCGAGAAATCAGAACTTATTTCTCGAGTGAGGAATTTACTTCTCGAGAAGAAGGCTTTTACTTGAGTAATAGTACTCGAGTGATATATTTCTGTTTCTCGAGATGAAGGAAAGTACTCGAGTAATGAAAGTTCACTTCTCGAGAAGTCATTCTATTTCCCGTGAAATGAGGTCCACTTAGAGAAATTTCTAACCTTTTTGACTTGTCCTTGATTTCTGAGCCTTGAAATGATTCCACCTTGTCTATTCTTCCTTGTTGAACATGCCAAGTTCAGTTTTGAAGAAGTTGAACTTGGCCTCGTCCAGTGGCTTTGTAAAAATATCTGCAACTTGTCTATCTGTTGGAACATATTGCAGATCTACATCCCCTTACTCCACATGCTCTCGGATGAAGTGATATCTTCGCTTAATGTGCTTTGTTTGGCTGTGCGAGAGTGGGTTGTTGGTAATTTCTATTGCGCTGGAGGAGTCACAAAACATTGGAATGTTTTTGACCTTCATGTTGTAGTCTTCCAGCTGATTCTTCAGCCAAAGAAACTGTGCACAACAATTGCCTGCAGAAATATATTCTGACTCGGCCGTTGAGATTGCGACACAGTTTTGCTTTTTACTGCTCCATGAAATAAGTCTTCTTCCAAGGAATTGACATGTCCCGGAAGTGCTTTTTATGTCATCTTTGCTACCTGCAAAATCAACATCTAAAAAATCAATCAGCTCGCTGTCATTAATTCTTGGGTACCATAAGCCAAGAATTGGTGTACCTTTAAGGTATCTCAAAATCCGTTTTGCAGTAGCGTAGTGAGATTCCTTACAGTTCACTTGGAATCTAGCACAGACACAAGTAGAGAACATTATGTCTAGTCTAATAGCAGTGAGGTAGAGCAAGGATCCAACTATGCTTCTGTACTTGGTTTCATCAAAAGGTTTCCCTTTCTCATCCTTGTCCAGAGACATGGCTGAACCCATTGAAGTCCTCATAGAGGTTGCATTCTACATTCCGAATTTCTTAATTAGCACTTTGGTGAACTTAGTCTTGGAGACAAAAATTCCATCTTCAGATTGTTTCACCTAAGCCCTAAGAAATACTTCAGCTCTCCCATGCTGCTCATTTTAAACTTCCCTTGCATAAGTTTTGAGAACTTCTTGCAGAGGTTGTCGTTAATAGAGCCGAATATAATGTCATCGACATAGATTTGCACTAGCAAAATCTTGCCTTTTATTTCCCTAAGAAATAATGTCTTATCTATCTTTCCCCTTGTGAACTTGTTCTCAAGAAGAAAGCTAGATAGCGTTTCATACCAAGCTCGAGGAGCTTATTTTAAACCGTACAGTGCTTTAGATAATAAATAAACATAATCAGGTAGGTTAAAATTAACAAAACCTAGGGGTTATTCCACATACACTTCATCCTTTATGTCACCATTAAGAAGGTGGACTTCACGTCTATTTGATAGACAGTGAAGCCCTTCAGTGCAACATATGCTAAGAATAACCTGATTGCCTCCAGCCTAGCCACTGGAGCATATGTCTGGTCGAAAACGATTCCTTCTTCTTGACAATATCCTTTGGCGACGAGACTGGCTTTATTCTTTATGATTTTTCCATCTTCGTCCATCTTGTTCCTATATACCCACTTTGTCCCGATGACATTTTTACCCTTGGGTCTGGGAATAAGTTTCCAAACATTGCAGCGCTTGAAATGGTTCAGTTCTTCTTCCATGGCCAAGATCCATGATGCGTCCGAGTTTGCTTCTCGAACTTCTTTGGTTCAACATGTGAGAGAAAACTTACATATAAATTTTCGTTAGTTGTGCCTCTACGAGTTCTGACACACCATCCCTGGGGATCTCCTATGATTGGGTCTTTGGATAATCCTTTAGATGTTTTGAGCTCTAGATTTCTTAACTTCGGAAACTTCAACCACTGGAGTGCATCATCAACTTGGACTACTTTTTTCATCTTGTCATCTT